>JAZKJV010009969.1:0-189259 GCA_037367405.1 Ottelia alismoides
TTAATACCCATCCCGTAAATAATATATAGACTTATGCGCAAGTACGAGGTATGGCTAAAATATATACACAGTAAATATACAGACCTCCCTATACTTAGTGAGTGTTGTGTCCTCATAGCACAAGAAGCATATAGAAGACATAGCTCGGGCTAAGCGTAAGAGAGTAAAATTTGATATACAATGGCCCGCCCCCCTATACTTAGACTGTGAATAGTCTAAGTATAGAAGAAGAGCGCAAAAAGAGGCGGTCGAGATATGTGAATGAGGAGAGTATATACAGGTGGGTGTCGGTTCCCTCTATACTTAGGCTCTGGTAAGCCTAAGTATAAAAGAAAGGTGGAGATGGAGCGATCGAGAGAAAGAGTGTGATACGGGAGAATGGTATATACATATGGCATCGGTCCCCCCCTATACTTAGGCATTGGCCTAAGTAGAGGAGAAGTTGTACAATGAGACCGATGTGGTCGGGAGGGAGGGTGGGTAGCCGATGATTAAGGAGGTTTACGGCTAATCTTTTTGTGAGCCTGTGGTGGGAGATCGTAATGATGAGTTGGAGATGAAGCATATGATTCCCCACCATTATCGGTGTCATCCTCAGAAAAATCATGATGGATAGTAGATGAAACATTTGAGTCAGACGAAAGGTACCCATCATCAGAGTTATCCTCAGAGGTAGTATTTGAAAGTGGACACACTCCAGATATTCATGTCTTTTTGTTCCTTCAATTGTTTCCTCAAAATTCGTTCCTTTTTAAGATCAATCGGTTTGTTCTCAGATGAATCTTCAGATGCTCCGGTCTCAGTCAGCTCATAAGAAATGATTCCAGTGTACTTGTGGAAGGTAGGAGCATCAGCTCTAGATGAGTAATAATTAGGAAATGGGAATTGTCCAACGAGAATCGAATTTTGGATCCTTGCAAAGATATGGCTTTAGAGCTACCGAACAGACTTCACTCATGTAGACTATCTTTTCCGGGCCTGATGAGGGATCATCAACTGATTCCTCTTCCGAAAGGTCAAATCTGACTTTCTTCTTCTTGTTTCGTGAAGTTGTCGGTTCACTTGAGTATCCAGATGAGTAGCCATTAGAGTTCTTCTCATTGGTCGGTGTTTGGCTGCATGTTTGCTCTTAGTTTCCTAAATGTTGGTGCACTCTTGATTGGGGAGGATTTGGTCAAGATAATCAGAGTATGTTGCTCCAGGGTGCGACCATGCAAATGTTTCAGGATTGTAGTAGAAGGATTTGTCTATTTTGAGATCTGCGAGAATTGAAATACCGGGGAGAGTCTCTGCATGTTCATTCTCAATTGATTGACATTAGAGCATTCCTGTGTCAAGTTGATGTAATCCATGTAGTCAGCATAGGTTGACCCAGGGTGTGACCATGCATAAGTCTCCGGATCATAAGATTCATATGCTCGATTTTCCATGGAGAGCGCAACTGGGAATGGAGCAGGAGGGAGATTCTTTAAACCAATCGTCTCATCAACAACCGCTATCTCAGGTGTCGTAGCGGGGTAGGGGCTCTTCTAACTCTCCATGGTTGCGGTTGTCTGGGACTTTGTGAGTTACCTCAGAAAATCATGGTTCCTCAAAGACTGTGTTAGATCGAAGTGCTTCCAATGCCGTAAAATTGATTTGTCGAGTCTCACAATCAATAATTGCCTTAGCCAATGCTAAGAATGGCTTTCCTAGAATAATTGGAGATTGGGTTGAATTCTCCTTGATGCTCAATATCAATGATCGTGAATTCCATTTTGAGCGGAGCACCTTGAAATATCATGATGACATAAATGATCCTCTCGGCCATTTTATAGATCGATCAGCCAATTGAATGATCTCTCGTAATTTCCTGATCGATCCGAGTTTAAGTTCGTGAACCACAGAGGTCGGGAGGATATTGATCGGTGAATCATCATCAATCCGAGCATGGGTGAAAATTGTGTCTTTGATTTTACAGTCAAATCTGGGCAACCGCTTCACTATGCGGCTCTTGGTTTTTCTCCTCAACACCAAGGCGGAGGCCATTGACAAGATATGTCTTTCAGTTTTTGTTCTAATCCTTCCCCGACTTTTTGACCATTAATTTGTCCATTAAAAATTTTTTTAAGGTCAGGGAAGTGTTCAATGGCCTTTATAATGGGAAGTTTAAAAATCAAGTGTTTTTCCAGTGCTTCCCGTACAATACGATCCAAATTCTTTAGATCTTCTTCGATCTCAATTTTTATAAATTTTCCTGTATTTTTTGATTTTTTGTAGTTTTCAAAATTTTCAATTTTTTGGTATTTTTGTGTGTGGTGGTGGTGATGTGGTGATTCCAGAGATGAGAAGGGGCTTTGATATTCAGAGTATGGATCAGCGGCGTAATCATTACTAGGGGAATAATGAGCAGAAATATTGATGTTAGAATCATCCCTAGGTTTTTGAATATCCTCAAATTTTTCATCATGAGATCCAATCCTTTCCTCATTCATTTTTATATCCGAACCACCACATAATGAGATTACTCGATCGGAAAATTTTTTGAAATCTATCCTCCATCAATTCAAAATCTTGTTTTTATCCTCGAAACATTATCCTCAAAATTTTGTTCATGATCAATCATGGGAGCACTCGGTTTTTGTTCAATGATTTCATCTTCCATTTTTCTGTATGTGCGGAGAGGAGAGCTTCTCGGAATGTCTGACCATATGATCCTTATTTTCTGAAAATTTCTCTTCAAATCATGGAAGGAGGTTGCTCATGTGATCGATGCCTATGTATTTGATCTGAGTAGATACCAATCCTTTGATCATGATTGATCAGACCTTGATATTGTGGAGTCAGCATACATGGTTTATGTGATTCTAAGAGGTCAATCCAGTCCTCTATATGAAATCATATCTGACAAGGGGTCTGTCGTGGTCAATCCAACGTTGATTATCATTAAGTGCATGTCTTTCCATCTGGGTTTGGTTTCTCTGCCAGTCATGAGACTCAAAGGGATTTTGATCTTGAAATGTTTCATTGGTGAGAAACTGAGAATAAGGCGGTTTATCCAAGATGGTAGATGGTCATGTGTGGTCGGATGATTCGAGTAAGAATTTAATGAGGTGGTCGAATTCATTTGCGTGTGAAAGTTTCCCGCAAATGTTGGAGGATTAAAAGAAGAGGATGTAGTTGATTTGGGCCTAACCGAGACAAATTCATTTTCATAGTAGAGCATTGATGAATTCTCGGATACTTGTTTGGTTATTTTTGAAAGAGTTGGACAGAATGGGTTGGATCTGAAATTTGGAAAAAGTTCCATGATGATATTTAAATCAAGAGATTAGAGAGATGATTGCACGGGATAGTCAAAAGAATTTTTATCAAGTGTGCGGCTTTTGATCTTCGAAATCGGTTCACGCACACCAATGCAAACACAAGTAAAACCCCAGGTTCACCAACTCTCACAATGAAGCTGTAAGAGTTCGACTATTTTCTTTTTTATTTTTAGTTGGTGATAAATCAATCTTGGCAAAAATTTAACGAGCTGTTAAGTGCCAAAATTTTCTTACAGATTGTCCCGAGTTCGTACGAATAGTTGCATCCACTTTCATCCAGTATAGGTGTAAGTACGGACCGTAAAACGGCTACCCGTGTTACTTAAGGACGGAGCCTTACGTGGTGTTCTTTAAACCACCCACTCTGCTATGGAAGTCCGGACCAATTATCAGCTACCCGTATTCCTCACTGAGAAGTAGCTAATTGTTTTTAAAATCAGTAGTCTGAATGAAAATATCGAGGCTTGGTTTTAAGCTTAAGTGTCGTCTCTCGCTCACTCAGAAAAATAAAAACATCCAAGGTCGGGGTTAATCTCCCGCAAAAATTCTTGATTTTATGGGTTAATTTAGAATCGGCTATATTTAGCAGTCCCAATTTTAATTAGGTGATCACTGAAGAAATTAAGTGAGCAGAAATACACGTCTACCTTCCAGTCTCGGTTTCCTTTAAATTTATGTGTCAAAATGAGAGGGAAAAATATGGAAAAAGCCTATGCACGCGAAAAACGATGATGTATGCTCAGTTAGAAGACTTACAATGAATCCTCGCAATCTCCATGGGGGATGCTAGACAGACATTGAAAATTATTCTATATGAGATGCAAGCCGATGAAAAATCGCACCTAAGCAGAAAGTTCTATTAGCGGGGAAGAAATGAGTTAATTTTAAGCTAAAATGAACGATCTATGTGTGTCTCAATTAATGTGCAGTGTGGCTTAAGATCCTACGAGCACAATCAAGAATTAAAAATGCTCTAAGAGCCATATGTGCCGGTCTAACCTAATCGCTACTCAAGTCGGGCCCCACCCTCACTAGAGAGTGAAATAGGCCACGACACACCACAAAAAAAGTTAGAGGTCTTTTTACAACCGCGAGAGTCCAAACGGACACCGCTGTAAATTACAAAAACTAAAAATTACAGAAATAAAATCCTAGACTCCACGCTCTCTCACGACTCGATTCGATCTTAATTTTAATTGCGGCTTTTGCGGAAGTCGGTGAAGTTGCATCGGTTCGAGAAAAACCGCTCCACATACCGGGTACCTCGCAAGAAAAATAAGAGAGAATTTGTAAGAGAGTGACTCAATAAAATATGAAAAACAAATGATAAAAATAAATTGCAGGAAAAGAAAAAAATGGAATTTATAATGTGAAATTCGGGGGTCAGACTACCCGAATGCGGAAAACCGAATGAAAATTTTCTAGACAAAAAATCTAAGTCGTTTGCCTCCCAGCAATGGCGCCATCTAACGTGTCCGTAAATACCGAGTTAAGGATGTATTTTTATTGTGTCGTGTTAAAATGATGTGTCGTGCGTTGTAGGCGGCAATCGGAAACGGTCAAGAAAATAACCACACAAGTTTTAATCAATTTTTAATCAAGTGGTTTTATATTTGTTTTACTTGGGCAAGTCCCAAGGTCGATCACAAGGAGGCGAAGGAACAACCTAGATTAATGTCTATCCAATTTCGTGTTCGGTTTTCGAGGCTGTCTTTTTTTGGAATTTTCAATGCAATAAGGGGTGCAAGCAAATTCGTCCTATTTTAGGGACTAAAATGTAAAATACGTTCAAACAATGTACGAAAAATATGAAATTTGGCCACAATGTGAAATATGATGAAATGAGTGCACTTTAATTTTTTTGACTTTTTTTGTTACAATATGTATTTTTTATGAGTTTCTAAATGCAAACAAAATAAATTTCAATATTTAATTATAATAAATACTAAACCTATTTATTTTCAAGGATCAAAATTATCTAAGATCAATCACAAGGTGATTGATCTCAGAAAAATCCTAAACCTAGAAAATGTGAGATCTAATACCTATTTAAAATTAAACATTGGTTTACGTAAAATGATTTTTATAGGCAAACTATGTACGCAAATGCAATTCTTTTTAGGTACAATGTTAAGAATAATTAACGCTACAACATGTGATTTTTCGGGAATTTTTATAGCAACGATTAATCGACTACAAATTTAAGAGCACAAATTGGGCAAAATATATAAATTTCCACAAATTAATTAATTATTAATTAACCATCAATCACAAAAATACCCACAATATGTCAAAGTGTAGGGAATTAATTGATAAACAAAATGCTATTTTTGAATTAATAAAATAATGTAGAGAAAAGTTCAAAATCACAGGGGAACACAGGGGTATAACTGCAATAACTATAAATAAAATAAAAAGGCTGGTGGGGATCTATATGTAATTACCAGTGCTTGTGGGGGGTATTGTTGCAAAATTTCCAGAAGGTGACCCCTGGGTAGATGGACTGAACCGTGGAATGAGAAAATGACGAGGGTCCCCTTGCAATTGCGTACCCGAAGCACGTGAGCCCACGTGCTGGGGGTTGTCTTCCTCCTTCAGCAGCTACAGGCGGTGGTGGAAGGTCGGTGACCATTGAGGGGGCCCGATCCAAGGCGGTCTGAGTCGTTGGGTCAGTGACGTGGCGGCTTAGTGGTTGCGGGGTCGTTGTAGCGTGAAGCTCAAGGAGGCGGAGGAGCTGAGGCAGAGATATCGTCGGAGTGGAGACGGTGGTGAACGAGGCGTTGCGGTTGTCGTGGAGGCGTCGCGGTGGGTGGCCGATGAAGGTGTTGCGCAGGTGGAGTCGAAGCATTGTCGTTGGCGATGATGAGGCGATGAGTAGCGGCGAAGTTGGAGATGGAGTCGTCGTTGAGCTGTTCGTTGTCGAAGGTGGCTGGTGGTTGAGGGGCTGCTGGAGCTCCCAAGGAGTTGGCAGCGGCGGAAGGTTGTCGATGGAGATGGCGTTTGGACTCGATGAAGGGCGTCGCGGTGGTTGTCGGTGGTAGATAGGCTCGATGACGGTGATCAGAGCTTAAGCAGACGCGAGTAGAGGCGCTGCAATGAGGGGGAGTAGGGACCCTCGGACCTCGCCGAGGAGGCCAACGCGTTGCTGGCACCGCCGCGGTGGAGCTCCTCGTGCAATCGACGAACGAAAAGTTGGAGGAGGCGGCGGAGATTCTTTTATAGGTTGTGGGATTTGGCTGGAGAAGGAAGGTGATCGGCGGGGATTTGATGGAAATTTCGAGGAGTGGTCGACCGGGATTTGATTGGGGATCGAGGGGGTATGCGGCGGTGCGAGATTTGGGGGAGATAGAAGGGCGGCGCGGCGAGATTCGTGGGCGGTGTGGTGAGATTCGCGGGCGGCGCTGTTTGATTTGGGAAAGGGGGTTGGACGGAGAAGATGAGCAGTGGCTGTCCGATCGGCCGAGATCGGACGGCCACGATGGTAAAACGTGGCGTGCGGGGGTGCAAAGGGCGGGCACGTGCGGAGCACGTGCTTGGGAGGCACGTGCGACGTACGTGTGCCCAATTAATTATAATATTTTTTAAATTTTAAACGAATTATAAATTATGCCAAAAATGGCTGACACGTGGCAGCACCAGGTGTTCCATGTGTCAGCACCACAAAATATCGATTTTAAAAGATTTTGTAAAATCGATAAAAAATAGTAAATGACCTCGGATCAAAAAATTTCTTGACGAAAATTGCTCGTCTCAATGAGATCTATAACTTTCATGAAGACATCAAAATCAAAATCGATCATTTGCACAAAGTGGTATTTATGGGGTATTCCATGTACATATAACACCTTGCTTTTGGGGTTTTGTAATTTTTATGTCATTTTTAGATCATATAAAATTCCACAAAAAATATGATAAATCAGAGATAAATAAATACATATTAATCTAGTTTTTTTTGGATTTTTATTAATCAATAAAATATGCACATAAAATATTCGGTCAAAAACCGCTAAAATATATAGTATACAAAAGAGGCCCAAAACCCAACTTTCACATATGAGCTTCGATTCCTTTGAACTTGGTCTTATTTTGAAGGTAATTTAATGTACATTAGTTCAAAAGTGAGTAGGATTAAAACGGACACTGGATGAGGGGGAGATATGAGGGTTTTAGTCCGAAAATCGTGCAATTAGGGTTTGGGTTTTTGGTCCACTTATTTGGGTTAGTTTATTTTTTTTTCATTTATTCTTGTTAGTGATATATACACAGTGGAAGTGGTTTTGGGTCATTCGGAGTTAGCGTGAATGAGTTAAAAATATGGGAAGTTGGGCTATTTACAGGTCACTTTTGGCTTGGATTTTTGGCTTCTTATTTTATGATAAAATGCAATTATTATGAAAACATGTATGAATGCTAATTATGCAGAATAGATGTCGAAATGTTGTTGATTTTAGGGGATTTTAGCTTACTAAATGAGATTTAGAGTTATGAATCCGAGATTCATCACTCATGCTAGCAAGTTGTTTGTGTGGTTTAGTTCGCAATTCCCTTTTTTATTATTATTTAAATACAAAAATAGTAGAAAACCTCCTTATTAACTTAGAAAATTCATAAAAATTTGAAAAATACCTTGAAAATTCTAAAAAAAAATAGTTAGATGCATTTTGATTTGTTTGAATTTCTGACTAAATTTCATTGCATTTTTATCTACACAACTCTAAAAATTTGCAAAACATCGAAAATCTTATGAAAATCATATAAAATCTTTGAAAAATCCAAAAATTGTGTTCTTGGTCTCTATCTATAGTTATTTTCTTATAGTTTCAAATAAAATTTGTTTTCAGGAGTTTAAGTTTCTCTTCTATTTTATATTTACAAAAAATACTCTTGGTTGTTCACTATTTGCTTGTTTTCCCAGATTTTATTTCTTCAAAATTTCAAAAAACATTTAAAAATTATCCAAAATCCCATAAAAATAGTATAAAACCTATAAAGTACAAAAATATTTTTACTTGAATCTTCTATGTATTTTAATCATACTTAAAAAATAGAAAGAGGGGTTTGTTTGCATTTTATTCTTTGTCATTATTTTCCTTATATTTGAAAATTAAAGATTTACAAAATTAAAAACCATTAAAAAGAAGATAAAAATCCTTCGATTCTTTGTGTTCGACCCTACTCGCTATACCAAGTTAATAAAAGTAGCTATACTACGTGTTTGATTTGCTTGATTTCGTTAGTGGTTAAATAATTTTCTCGATCGACAGACTTGGTTAATTTGGGACAACGACACTTGATTAATTAACTCCAACCAAATTAGCTAATGGCATGTCATCTCTGAGGTACAAGTAGAGGACATAGACAGATGCTTTGAGGACCCTGTGATCCAGAGAGACCAGCACGCACCATGAGGCAGTTACACAACCCTGATGAAACCCTCATCCATAGATGGAACCAGTTGCCTGCCATCCTTGGCGATTTCAAGCTCAGACCCTAGACGATCCAGTTGTTTCCCAAGTTCCATGGGCACCCCACTGACGAGCCCCATCTACATATCCAAGAGTTTGACATAATCTACAACACCGTCCACGGAAGGCTGGTAGATGAGGACACGATCAAGTTGATAGCCATCTTGTTCTCCTTAGTTGACAGAGCAGCTTACTTGTTGAAGCACTTGGGGAGGGTTGTCACAAACTGGGAGAAATTGAGGATCGAGTGCCTCAACAAGTACTATCTACTCGGTCCCACCAATGCAACATGAGCCATGATCAACAACTTCACCATGATCACCAACGAGCAGTACCATGAGGTGTGGGATCAGTTTAGAGAGCTCATCGATAAGTGTCCATATCACGACATCAACAAGCCCAACCTAGTACATAGTTTCTTTTGTGGGCTGACACCTGAGCTACAGGGGATAGTCAATGCCTCTTGTGTAGGGTCCTATTTTTTCCAAGGACGAGGACCATGTCTCGGCCATCTATGAGGAGATGGTTGAGAATAATACTGTGATGACCTAGATCCGTGTCTACACTTAGGAGAAACCTTACCACCATGTGTTATCTCACCACAAAGTAGCACGTACAGAGGCTGGTTCATCATCATCTTCTACAACAGCAACGTCAACATAGTCATCAACTGCTAACATGGGCATCATTAGTAAGAAGTTGTACTGGATGGATATCATAGAAAAGAAGATGTGTCGGGGCATATACAAGATCAACAGGATTGATGAGCTGGTACAAACTTTGCGTGACCTCAAGATGCAGATCATGTGCCTTCGGGAGGTACAGAAGGCTTCTTCGCCTTCATCTATGTCATAAGCTGATCGATAGAGCTGATCTTCACAGCCATCTGCCTCGTACCGACGGGTTCACGACATCTAGGTGGAGCACATTCAGTCACTCCCACAATACTTGTTTCCACCACCACCTTCTCAAGATAAACAGATGGTGGTGTACCATACCGATCAGCCATTGGCATCCCTCCCCCCACTAGTATATGAGCAAATGGAGCCATTGATGGATGTCAATGGGATTTGGTACTCCCAGTACCAGCAGCAACCTGGGATCCTTCATGATTACCTGGGATTCAGATGGTCCACTAGAGGTGCTCAGTCCCAACAGCAGCCTCCGACACAGTGAAGGTAGGGTACCTAGCAACAACAACCCCAGTACTCCCAACACGTTCCTCGACCCTAGTACCAGGGTCAGCAGTGGAGGCACCAACAACCTTACTCCCAATTTCAACAGCCTCCCCCACACTCTTACCCACAGGAGCAGCAACATGTGCAGCCTCAGTATTTCTAGAGAGGCAACCCATCCGGGTCTCATGCACCCTCATATGAGAACCTATCACTAGATGATCTCGCTTCCTTGCTTACAGAGCTGCATGCTAATTTCAAGCGAGAGATGGATGAGTTCATGCAAGAGATTAGAGAGATCGTCAAGGGAATTATCATCATACATGTGCAAATCGAGCCCAATCCGAACAATCTGAAGAGGAAATCTGAGCAGGTATTGTTTACAGAGACCACCACTCCTAGTGAGGTATTGGATGATATTCATTATTTATTTGATATTGATTTTGTGACACTTAGGAGAGGTAGGAATCCAGCAGGCGGTGACTTATCTAGGCGACATCGAGATGCAGATTCTAGAGCGCTAGATGAGCTAGAGAGCGGTGCTAGTGTCGCTGATGTTGATGATGATGGCGGTGCCAATGCCACCAAGATTAATGATATAGACGACGATACCGATGTCATCTTATCTCCAGATGTTGCAGAAGGTGGTGTTGATGCCACCAACTTACCAGATGATAGGCCACAATGTGGTGCTGATACTGCTTCTTCGGATGTTGTCGATGGTACTGATGTTAGTCCTTGTACAGATACTCCAATTGTGTTGACTTCTTTTCCTATACCTAAGGATGACTTTCTTAGAAAAATACAAAAAATGAAAAAATTTTGAAAAATAAAAATATGAATAAAGGAAAGGCTTCTGTATCTTTTATTGATCCATTTGTGATGATTGATGATACTTGCATGGATTCCAACCATTTGCATCTCCAAAAACCCATTCCTACTCTATACCCTCGAGATTTTGAGGAGGGTCCCTCTATCCCCTTCCCTTTAGCACTTTTCTTAGGGAAGAATAAAAAATCAGAAAATCCCAAAAAGAGATAACAAATACAGTTTAGTGATCAAATGATAGACAGATTACATATCCAACTGACTCTACAAGATGCATTGGCGCACATCCCTCTCTTCCTAGAGAACCTTAGAGAGAAGACCAATGTCCGTAGTAAGAAGAGGTGCAACCACACTGATGAGATCCATGTGCTCACCCGTGCCACATGTTTCTCTATTTAGAACCAATTGCCAACAAAGAGATAAGATACAGGGGCTCCATATGTCAGATATCATATTCACAAGCATCAGTTCGATCATACTCTATTAGATAGTGGATCTTTGATTAACCTTCTTCCGGCAGCCTTACTTGACTGATTCGAGTTTGGTCCTCTTACACGGAGCAAGACAGTACATCAGTTTGTAGAAAGATATATCAAGAGGCCAAAGGCGTTACTGAAGGGCATTGCCATCACAATTCAGGGCCTGAAATTCCCCATGGACTTCATTGTGTTGGACATGGATATAACTAAGTATATGACCGTACCCCCATCATTTTAGGTTGTCCTTTTCTAACGACAGCCAAGGCAGTGTCTGACTACGATAGTGGGAAGGTAAACTTTCACGTCGATGGAGAGAGTATACACATAGAGAAGATTTAGGGGTTGAGAGCCATAGATTCCACCAAATCAGAGCAGGGATCAGATTAGATGACAGAATCAGAGCTAGACGTCTGTCATGATTACATATGATGAAGCATTCTGACCAGACCCGATTTCAGGAGCTCTTGTCACACCTTCGGAGTCTGAAGATTCACAGATGCCAACGGATGAGAGTTTATAGTGCACACTTATGGCACAAGATACTTTAGAGGCTGACGATTCTAATCTGGTTATCTAATCATATTTCACATCTTGTCACTCAGATTTAGATCCCTCATACTCAGACACATATTTCGATTGGTAGAATTTTGATGAGTATTTATCGTGTTTGATGTCTACAGATCCCACAACAAGGACAGAGATAGAGTCAGTTCAGTTGACAGATACACTAGCAAGGCCATCTTCGTGATATTCAAAGACATAATGAGAGTTTTTCCATTCAGATCTGGTAGCCTTCACTCAGACTTTTCAGCGACCAGATTTTCCGGTTCACACATGCCCGGAATTGAAGACCTTATCGCAGAGCATGAAGTACAGATTCCTTGCGGTTGAGCCACAGATATTTTCAATCATTATCTCAGTGGATTTTACCGATAATCAAGAATCTTGTTTGATAGAGGTTCTTGAGAGAAACTACTAGGAAATTGGTTGGTATGTAGAAGATCTCCATGCAATAAGTCCGGCCCCATGTTCCCACCACATCTATCTCAAAGACGATGCTAAGCCAACGCGTGAGTTTCAACACATGTTGAACCCGAATCTTCGAGAAGTAGTCACGAAGGAAATATCCAAGTGGTGGAGCATCGATTTTATCTGCCCCATCTCTGACTCCAAGTGTGTCAGTTTGTTACATGTGGTACCCAAAAAGACATGTATCGCTACATTTGTGAGTGAGAGCAGAGAGGAGATTGCTACCTGTGTATCCACTTCTTGGCGAGTCTGTGTGTACTACATACGATTGAATTAGACCACCAAGAAGAATCACTTCCCACTATCATTCATTGATCATATTATTGAGAGATTAATTGGGAAGAGTCATTATTGCTTCCTTGATGGGTACTCTGGGTACAATCAGGTGGCCATTGCGCCCGAAGATTAGGATAAAATGACATTCACATGTCCGTTTGAAACGTATGCTTTTAGATGGATGCCATTTTGATTATGTAATGCCACGGATACATTCCAAAGGTGCATGCTTTCCATCTTATTGAACATGCTGGGTGATTGTTTAGAGGTCTTCATGGATGATTTTTTGGTCTCCGGTGATGTGTTTGATGCTTGTCTCGCTTGCCTATACCTTGTAATTCATCATTGCATTGAGCTCAACCTTGTATTATATTGGGACAAGAGTCATTTCATGATGACTCAAGGGACAGTTCTTGGTCACATCATCACCAACAAGGGAATGCAGGTTGATATGGCCGAGGTGGATATCATTAAGAAACTCACTCCATCATTCAATCTGAGACAGTTGCGGTCTTTTCTGGGGCATGTCGGTTTCTACCAACGGTTCATTCAATACTTCAGATGTATTGCCCGATCGCTCACTGATCTGCTCACGAAAGACATTGAGTTCCTTGTAGATGATAAGTGTCTTTTGTCATTTGAGTCTCTCAAGAATTTGGTTGTGTAGGCTTCTATCCTTTAGCCAATCGATTGGTCTCTCCCATCGAGACCATGACAAATGCTTCTGATTTTGACATAGGGATATTGCTTAGGAAAAGGAGGGATGCATTGCCATTTGTCGTACACTATGCTAGCAGGACTTTGGATGCCACTAAGCGGAATTAAAATGTCACAGAGAAGGAGATGCTAGCTGTAGTCTTTGCTCTTGATAAGTTCAGATCACACATTCTCGGATCTAGAGTGACCATTTAAATTGATCACACCGCTATCCTGTACCTAATGACTAAGATGGATGTCAAGGCACATTTGAATAGACAGATCCTTCTAATCCATGAAGTTGATAATGAGATAAAGGAGAATCCTTGAGTCAAAAATATGGCAGCGGATCATCTCTCCCGATTAGAGCACCTTGAGGATTCAGATACTATAACATCTATTACTAAGACATTCCCAGACGAGGTGATTCTTGTTATCTCCTCTCTTACATGGTATGCTAACATTGTGAACTATCTTGTTTCTAAGAAAGTTTACAAGGTTGGGCCAGACAGCGACTTGAGACCTTCCTTGCGTAGGATCCCACCCTTAACCACGAAGGAGGGGATAGTATCTGGCGTCGGTGTATTCCTCAATAGGAGCATCATAGCGTCCTCGCCTGCTGTCACAAGCTTGAGGAAGGAGGACATCACTCTAGAAGAAGGAAAACATAAAAAGTTCTCAAATCCGACCTTTGGTAGCCAGCACTCTTCAAGGATTCCGATGAATTCATGAAGAGGTGTACTGATTGTCATAGGATGCGTACCAGTAGACAGAGACATATGATGCTTATATAGCCCATTAACTTTAGTGAGGTTTTTGACACATGGGGCATTAATTTTATGAGCCATTCCCGAAGAGTCAGGGATTCAAGTATACTTTGTTGGTTGTAGATTATGTAAGTCGTAGGGTCGAGGCTCTTGCCTCCTGAACTGCTGATGTGAGGACAATTTGCAGATTTCTTAGGAAGAATATCTTATCACAGATTGAGGTTCCTAGATTTGATTTTTGATGGAGTACTCATTTTATAAAACCTCTTTTTAGTGCACCTGCACCTACTCTTTTTTAGAGATATTTGGATGCTCTACCACCTTTGTTACGCTTAGCCCCTTTCCCTATAGTGACAACAAGAGGGGGGGACTAGGGAGGCCTAGGTCGTGAGTTTGCCCTAGGTCCGATGGCATCTTTGTCATGCTCAACCGCAATGAGCCTAGCCTCTGGTTTCAACGAGCTATCGAGGCCCTAACCCACCGAAGACCACTCGTATTTAGCATAGGCAACCTTGTTCATCCCCAGGTACGCACGTTCAATTGATGGGAGAGTCTCGATTTGTCATTATTTCTGAATCCTGTGTAGAGTTTCTAGCTTTAGTTCTTAGACCCGATCAAAGCTCCATCTTGACTCATAAAACATCTCACACATTGTACCACTCTCTTCTTTACCTTGAATTACCACCTGATCATCGACTCAATCATCAGATTTGGTCGATCTTAGGCCCGCTCCTTCATGATACGCTGGGCTTGACCCATTCCCTTTTCTCTAGTTATTCGATTGTTTCTCCACCGCTGACACTTTATTCAAGTGTTATATTAGAGAAAGAACTTCTGTGCAGGATCAGGATTGAAGAAGACCTCATTTGGAGGTCAATTTGAAGATTTACAACAGGCCTAGGAAGCCCCCCTATCCCCATGCATCTCCAGCCCTTGTTCTGAGGTCTTGGACCCTCTTGAGAGCTTCCATAGCTGCGGACCACCATCACTAACATTTCTGCCATCCAAGTTGCTCCTGAAGACACCTAAATTGCACGTATTCGTCGATCGAAACTCACCGAAGGAAAGTTCTTTGCCAATACATCCATACGTCCTCCCCGCCATTGGATTCGACCGCTTCCCAGGTCTAATCTTACTCGTTCACTCTCGAGGCACTCATACCATTCGATCCATCTGCAAATCACTTCCCTACCGCTCATTACCGAAGGGGCACCCTCTGATCCTGACCGTTCATCATAAGTGGATTGCTCTCGGTCGTTCGTTGGCATGCAATTAGGGGTAAACTTCGCATCTAAACCTTTAGTGTTTTACATTTTCATTTCAGTCTTGTAAATATATGTGGTAGTGTAATTTGTTTTGGATAATTTGCAGTAAGGACCTCATACTTTTTATATTTGAATCTTAGTCTAGCAGAGTTCAAGTTGTGTGCCTGTACACATGTATTTTTGGATCATTTCCATATTTGAACTTAAGCTTCCATGTGTTATCAGAAATAGAAGTTTCTTTTAGTATTTGCAAATATGCCTATGTGAGTGATAAATCACGTGTGTCGCTTGCTTCTTCTGTATTAATTGCGCATGTTCATCTATATATCTCTCCAATATGTCATTCGAATTTCGTCAGAAACTGAAGCTCGTATGCCCTTCATCTAGAATAAGTAATTTTAAGGGTCTTAGAATTGTTGTAATCAACATGTTCTAGATGAAGGGTATGAGAGTCTCTATTTCTGATGAAATTCAAATGATATATTGGAGGAATATATAGATGAATATACATTGTGATAATTTTCAAAAAAAGTCAAAAATAGTGGAAGATATAGGCTCTGGTGCATGTAAAATTACATGTACCTTGGTACATACTCCCCATCCCCCTCCCCTCTCTCTCTCTCTCTCTCTCTCTCTCTCATATATATATATATATATAGAGAGAGAGAGAGAGAGGCGATGGGGAGTATGCACTCAGGTGTGTGTAATTTTACATGCACCGGGGCTTATGTCTTCCATTTTTATTTTTTTATCATCATTTATATTCATCTATATATCCCTCTAATATGCTATTCGGATTTCATCAGAAACAGAGGCTCCTATGCTCTCCATCTTAAACAAGTAATTTTAACGGTCTTAAGATTGTTATATCGACTTGTTCTATATGGAGCGCATAAGAGTCCTTGTTTCTGATGAAATTCGAATGACATATTGGATGGATATATAGATGAATATAGATGGTGATAATTTCTAAAAAAATAAACAAATATGGAAGACATAGGCTTCAGTACATGTAAAATTACATATACCTATATGGATACTCCTCATCCTCTCTCTGTATGTATATGGAAACGATCACAAAAACGGATATGTTATATCACTTTTTATATTGATGTGTGCAAAGCAAAAACATGTGATTCAAAATAAGATATTGAAGTGTAATTACAATTGATAATGGCCGCGATTATTTTATTAGAGAAAAAAACAAGTTCGTGGTTAATTTTTATTCTGAGAGCGATATGAACTAGTTTTTTTAGTGAATTCGAATGAGGAAACGAATTTTATTTTGAAGTGACAACTTATAAAAAAATATAAAATTAGGAAAGTGCTATGTTGTAACGTCTTGGGCTTAGGTCACTGGTTCGTTATCATAGAAAACTAACCCTAACTTGTTGGGTTCGAGTCCATATGGATCCGTTGACAACCACCCAAAATGTTTAAGCCCAAGTTGTCAAGTAGTAATACACATCACTTATAAACCACACCCACACTTTATGAGTTTTAGATGTAGCACATTGTTGAGGGTTGGAGTGTTACAATCCCCCCCACTTATATTCGTAATATCCTCGTTGCGACATGGCCCATTCACTTATTCCCAGTGATAGTGACGGTTGCACGCTCCCGGCTTAGGTCCCTTCGGGTAGCCCTTTCCGTTATCAGAGGGAACCTGCTCTGATATCATTTGTAATGTCTCGGACTTAGTTCCCCGGTCCGTTATCGAAGAAAACCGATCCTGACAACTTGTTGGGTTCGGACCAAAATGGATCTTTTGACAACCACCCAAAATGCTTAAACCCAAGTTGTCAAGTAGTAGTCCCCATCACTTATAAACCACACCCACACTTCGTGAGTTTTAGATGTGATACTATGTTTGGGGTTGGGGTGTGACAACCATTCCCACTTATATTTGCAACGTTCTCATTACGACATGGCCCATCACTTATTCCCAATGATAGTGGCGGTTGCATGCTCCGGGTAGCCATTTCCTCCTAACTCTTTGTAGAGGTGGCTCCGCCTCTCGAGTAGACCTTTCCACTATCAGAAGGAGCCCTCTCTGATACCATTTGTAACATCCCAGATGGACCCGTTGGCAACCACCCAAAATGCTTAAGCCAAAGTTGTCAAGTAGTAGTCAACATCATTTATAAACCACACCCACACTTCATGAGTATTAGATGTGGCACTATGTTTGGGGTTGGGGTATTACAACTTTTTAACGTCCCGAGCTTCGGCCTCCGATCCATTATCGAGGAAAACTGACACTGACAACTTGTTGGGTTCGACAACCACCTAAAATGTTTAAGCCCAAGTTGTCAAGTAGTAGTCACCATCACTTATAAACCACACCCACACTTCGTGAGTTTTAGTAGTGGGACTATTTTTAAGGTTAGGGTGTTTCAATCTCCTCCACTTATAGTCCCAACGTCCTCGTTGCGACATGGTCCATCACTTATTCGCAGTGATAGTGGCGGTTGCACCTTCTGGGTAGTCATTTCCTCCTTTCTCTTTGTAGGGGTGGCTCCTCTCTCGGGTAGCCATTTCCACTATTAGAGGAAAATTGTCTTTGTTACCATGTGCAACGTCCTGAGCTTAGGTTCCCGGTCCGTTATCGAGGAAACCTGGCCCTGACAACTTGTTGGGTTTGAACCCAAATGGATCTGTTGACAACCATCCAAAATGCTTAAGCCCAAGTTGTCAAGTAGTAATCCCTATCACTTATAATCCACTCTCACAGGTGGGACTACCTTTAGGGGTATGGGTGTTACAATCTCCCCCACTTGCATTCGTAACGTCCTCGTTGCGACATGGTCCATCACTTATTCCCAGTGACAGTGGCGGTTGCATGCTCGAGGTAGTCTTTTCCTCCAACCTCTTTATAGGGACGACTCCACCTCACAGGTATCCCTTTCCACTATCAGAGGGAACATGGTTTTGAAACCACTTGTAATGTCCCGAGCTTAGGTTCCTGGTCCATTATTGAGGAAAATCGACGCTGACAACTTGTTGGGTTCGAGTCCAAATGGACCCGTTGGCAACCACCCAAAATGCTTAAGCCCAAGTTGTCAAGTAGTAGTCCCCATCACTTATAAACCACACCCACACTTTGTGAGTTTTAGATGTGGGATTATCTTTGGGTTAGGGTGTTTCAACCTCCTCTACTTTTATTTGCAACGTCCTCGTTGTGACATGGCTCATCACTTATTCCCAGTGACAGTGGCGACTGCACACTCCAGGTAGACATTTCCTCCTACCTCTTTATAGAAGTGGCTCCACCTCTCCGTAGCCCTTGGCATTATAAGAGGGGACCCGCTCTGATACCATTTGTAATGTTCTGGGCTTAGGTCCTCGGTCTATTATCGAGGAAAACTTACCCTGGCAACTTGTTGGGTTTGAGTTCAAATGGATCCATTGACAACCACCTAAGATGCTTAAGACCAAGTTGTTAAGTATATTCCCCATCACTTATAAACTATACCCACACTTCGTGAGTTTTAGATGTGGGACTATCTTTGGGGTTAGGGTACTTCAACCTCCTCCACTTATAGTCGCAATGCCCTCGTTGCGACGTGGCCCATCACTTATTTCTAGTGATAGTGGAGGTTGCACGTTCTGGGTAGACATTTCCTCCTATCTCTTTGTAGTGGTGGCTCCATCTCTCGGGTATCCCTTTCCACTATTAGAGGGAAATTAGCTCTGATACCATTTTTAAAGTCGCGGGCTTAGGTCTTCGGTATGTTATCAAGAAAAACTAGCCCTGACAACTTGTTGAGTTTAATTCCAAATGGATCTGTTGACAACCACCCAAAATGCTTAAGCCCAAGTTGTCAAGTAGTAGTCCCATCACTTATAAACTATACCCACACTTCGTGAGTTTTAGATGTGGTACTATGTTTGGGATTGTGGTGTTACAAGTTGGGCTTTAGCCGGGAGCGTGCAACTGCCATTGTTACTTGGAATAAGTAATGTGTCATATCACAATGAGGACGTTGTGAATATAAGTGGGGGAGGTTGTAATACCCCAACACCAAACATAGTGCCATATTTAAAACTCACGAAGTGTAGGTGTGGATTATAAGTGATGGGGACTACTACTTGACAACTTGGGCTTAAGCATTTTGGGTAGTTGCCAACGGGTCCATCTGGGCCCATACCCAACAAGTTGTCAGTGCCAGTTTTTTTCGATAATGAACCGGAGACCTAAGCGCAGGACGTTACAAATGGTATCAGAGTGGATTCCCTCTGATAGTGGAAAGGGCTACCTGAGAAGTGGAGTCACCCCTACAAAGAGTTAGGAGGAAATGGCTACCCGGAGCGTGCAACTGCCATAGTAACTGGGAATAAGTGATGGATCATGTTACAACGAGAACGTTGCGAATATAAGTAAGGGAGGTTGTAACACCCCCACCCCAAAAATAGTGCCACATGTAAAACTCACGAAGTGTCGGTGTGGTTTATAAGTGACGGGGACTACTACTTGACAACTTGGGCTTAAGCATTTTGGGTGGTTCTCAAGAGATCCATTTGGGCTCAAATCCAACAAGTTGTCATGGTCAGTTTTCCTAGATAACGGACCGGAGACCTAAGCGCGGGACATTACATCTGCACTTTCATATCACTTCGTCATACCAATTAATTCAATACCACATTGGCCTTCACTCTTAAATTGTATGATAGGGATTGAATTGTAAAATCTGGGACTTAGGTCTCAGTCCATTATCGAGGAAAACTGGCCCTGACAACTTTTTTGTTACAGGTACAAATGGATCCGTTGACAACAACCAAAATGCTTAATCCTAAGTTGTCAAGTATATATTACCTACTCTCACACTTTATGAATTTTAGATGTGGGTCTATATTTAGGAGTATGGGCCTTACAACACAATCGGTATATTTTGTATTTTTAAACACTTGTGTATACTCTCAATAATTAGATAAAATTAAAATAAGATTCATAAAATATAAAATAAAACAAAATTAAAATCAATTCCTCACTGTATAATAACACCACTCTTATATATATTGTACATTATTGTAATTTATTAACACATATAATTAGCTTATAAAAATCCAATGAAAATGTTTTATATTCTTTAAATAATTTTGTAAAATATATAATATATTTTTGTCAAAATAATAAAATAAAATACATGTATATAATATATAGGTATATTATACATGTACATAGTATCATATATTATATATAACATATATATTTATTATTTAAAATAATAAAAAATCAAGGAAATTGTTATAAAATTACAAACGTTTTTCATGTTTTTAAATTTTTATTTTAAAATAATTTATTATTTTTTATTTATTATTCTTTAATTTTTTAAATTTGAATTTCTTGATTGGTCAACCCGAGTCTGTTGACCTGGGTTAACCCCACCTTCTCTAGGTTTGTCCCGAGCAGACACTCGTTGGACCTGATTTCTCGACTTTTTCCGATCTGGGTCTGACCATCTCTTTCCTTGGATTACGGACCCATTTCTAGATTCCTTACAAATATGTGATTCTCGCCGATCCCTAGGAGGATCTGAATCATCCTTAGGGATGTGTGCTTGCACTCGATCTTTCTAGACCCTTGGGACACCTATAAGGCATCTTCTTCCACCTCCACTGTGAGGTAGCTTTCTCCGTGCCTCCTCTTGATCCACCAAAAACCCTTAGGCAGTGACAGGGTCCCGAGGATCCCTTTGGTGATCGAGTTGGACGGGATTTGAGCTGCAACTCACTTTGTGGTCGGAGAAGCTCCGCCGCGACTAGCCTCCGAGGTCTTCCACCACTTGATTGAGGCCACAACCCTGCCTTCACCTCCACCGATCTTCACCGACCACTTCTGTTGTCTTAGGTACAATATAGCACTATTAGTTCATCGTTCACCTTTGATTTTCATTTATCACCTCCGCTCTCTTTTCCAGCTCAGACCATCATGTCGGAGGCAGATCCCGATCATTTACCCGCACAGATTTATGCACGACTTCACATTCAATCTTCCAGCATACCCTGATCACCTTGAATCTCGCTCATCAGAGCGAGATTAGGCTTAGACATCCTTCCTTCGTATACATTGGACGTCGATCATCTCCCTCCTCTGCTTCTTCCCTTTTTAGCTCAAAATAACCCCGGCTGAGGATTCATCCTCAAGCTAAGAGACATTTTGCATGTTCAGGTGTGCATGGGATGCTCGAATCGAACCTCAACTTTCACGACGGAGCTGCACGAGGTACTTCGAGCTTCAGATCTTCATCCAGCAATCCTTTTCCTCATCGGAACCTCCATACGGACGTAGAATCACACTAGCAGCATGATGGACTCCTTGGCCTATTTATCAAAGCATAGCAGCACTAGGCATTTCCGATTGAAGCAACTCTGGGAGGCACTTCTTCATTGTTCATCCAGCACGCCTCTCCACTGCCGGATCATGGCACCACCCCTCCAGATTTGATCCAGACCACACGTCATCCCCCAAAAGCCAACCGTCTGATTAGATCAACTGTAGATCTGACACAACGTCTCACTTACTATAGGAGTCATCAGATCTACCCAATAACGGTCCATCAGGGTTGTACGTCAGAGTACCCCCCACGCACGTGTCGCGTACCCTGCAGGGTATATTTCCTTTTTGCCCTTGTCATTCGTGCATTTCCCATTTAGTCCAATAAATATATTATGTAGTTCAAAATATTTGCAGTTAGGACCTCATATTTTTGTTATTTGCTTTTTAGTCCAGTCGAGTCGCACTCAGATGTACGTTCATGTATTTTTTGGGATTTTTGCATTTGTCCCTCTATGTTTTTTGTTGTTAATGAAATAGAGAAGGTTTTTTGAAATTGAATTTTATGCCCCTGTGAATGTTGAATCATGTGTAGCGCATGTTTTCTATAGATTAATTGCATTTGGGCCCTTACACTTCTATAGCTTGTTAATATTTGGCCCTAAAGTTTAAAGTAATTGCATATAGGTCCTTTGAATACTACTTGATTTTTGTGATCTTTTATTAGTTGCAATAAATAATAATTTGTCACCAAAATTTCTAAAAAATTCAAGTTAAGCTCATGCTTTAATGTTTTATTTGCGTGAATTTTTGGTTGCAAACTAAATACATGTCCTATTATTAAAAAAATAAAAAATAGTAGAAAAATCTCCCATTTGCCTTAGGAAATTTATAAAAATTTGAAAAATATCTTTAAAATTCTAAAAAATTAGAGTAGCTTTCTTTTAGTATATTTGATTCTCTATCCAATTTTCATTGTATTTTCTTTAAAAACCCTAAAAATTTATAAATCAATATAAAGATCATTAAAATTATACAAAATTATTGAAAAATCCAAAAAATGTATTCTTGGCATTTGTTTGTGGATATTTTTCTCGACATTTTATTAAATTTTGTTTCCAAGGGTTTTGAGCCTATATCATATTTTTAATTTGAGAATGAGTATTTTTGTTTATTTTCTAACTTTTTATAAAAAATCCATAAAATTCCCATAGATTCTCCAAAAATATACAAAAAAAGTATAAAAATCTTTAAAACATAAATTTTTTGTTTGAATTGTCTGTACATTTTTAACATATTAGAAAAAAATACAAAATGAGTGTTTGTATTCCTTTTATTCATTATCTCCACTTTCCATATTTTAAAAAATTTAAATCTTGCAAAATTAAAATCACTAAAACAAAAATAAAAATCCTTTTAAAAATTTCTGATTTGGCTACCTAAGATTAATTGTGCTTCTTTTATTCGACCCTAGTTTGTTATATCATGTTAATAACATATCTAAGACCACTTGCTTGATTTGTGGTTGAATAAAATTTTCTAGTTTTTCAGAGGGTTAGCTTAGGTGTCAACGACTCATTAGTAAAATCCTAAACATGTGCTAGCATTTGTATCGTCATGAACCCCTGGTATTATTTCATATTGCATTTTGGTCCATGCCATGTCACCTTACGTGTCGTCCCACTAGAGGTGACATTATGTAGAATAGCCCTTGTAGCTTTTATATTTTGTATTTGGTCCATAAACATTTCTAGGTAGTTATAATATTTTGATATATTTGTAGTATAAACCCTGTGCTTATTTTTATTTACATTTATGCCCCTACCAGCACATTAAGTTTTGTGAGTATTTTCTATTTATTAAAATTATTATTTGTACTCTAAAAATTAACAAAAATAGGTATAAGTGTACGCTAGTGTCTATTTTCACATTATATTTTTTGTATTTGGATTTTATGCACTTTTA
This sequence comes from Ottelia alismoides, assembly GCA_037367405.1. Taxonomy (NCBI): domain Eukaryota; kingdom Viridiplantae; phylum Streptophyta; class Magnoliopsida; order Alismatales; family Hydrocharitaceae; genus Ottelia; species Ottelia alismoides. Next base: position 23,528 of record JAZKJV010009969.1, read on the forward strand.
TTATTTATTAAAAAAACATAGTTTTTTCCCATGTTTGCTTTATAAAAATTTTAAAAAAATATAAAACATTTCTGAAAAATTCCAAAAAAATTTATTTATTTATTTATTGCATATAGAAAAAAATACATATATTTTTTTAGGATATGAAAATAGAAAAAGGAAATACATAAAAATGAAAGAGCTCCAAAATTCAATATAAAAGATAAAAATACCCAAAAAAAACTCCAAAAATATTTATTTTTATCAAAGATTTTTTGTTATATTACTATATTTCTGTTAAAATTGATTTGAGGATTTTTAGATGTCATTTGCTATTTTTCATCTTCATTTTAATTCAACATATTTATTAAATCCCATATTTAGACTATTTTTGACTTTTAAAATACATAAAAATTAACAAAATTAACTAATAATTCAAAAAATAGTAAAAAGAATTAAAACCCCAAAACATTTTATTTCTATATTATTATTTTTTACTACTACTTATAATTGTATCACCAAGTAGTTTATATTTAGCCTTATATATTATTATTTTGTAAATTAAAAAGAAAAAGAACTTAAAAACTAAAAATATAAAAAGATAATATAAATTAAAAAATTAAAAACAATCAGAAAAATATATATAATGTATAAAATTAAAAACCCATAAAAATAATAAAAAGATAAGAAGAACACATAAAAATTTGGAATTCAATTTCCCGATCTATCCATTCTGCTCCATGAGTTCAACCTATACATGTACTAGCACCTATACACATCTTTGTTGTAGACTTATAATAAATTTTAACTATACATATTGTTATTTCATTGCTTGATTTATTTGTGGGTTAATTGTTGTCTGACGTTATGTTTAGTGAGCGGTCAACGCATCAACTTGATTTCTCACCTTGTGAGATTTCTAAACCCTCGCAAAATCCTTTTCAGCTGTGGGTTCTTCTCAAATTCGATTCCTTAACGGATCATTTAAATTTAAATTCATTAAATATTTTTCAATATGTCAAAACTATGGTAAGATAAGCAATGGAAACATCATGCAAATGGTGATGGTCGAGTCCCAATCCAATTTAAGATAATGCACGTATTTGCTTGTCGTCCACAAAGATAGGCAACATCTTTGTTTTAGATGTGAACCAAAGAATATAATGGTAAGGTCTCAATAATTTTCAACTTTGACTCGAACTTCAAAGGGTGAGCATGTCTTACTGATCAATTTAGAAAGTCGATTTACGTTTATATACCTCCGTACCAATCTACACAGTCGAGCATTAATTAACATGTCGATTAATTATTGTCGCAGTTGGAAATAGTAAATCTCATTTTATTTAATTCTTCGATTCATCTCTCTTATTTAACACAGAAGTCACCATCTAAGACTCAGGTCATTAATTAGATAAAAAAGAGGCTCTGTTGACTTTCGGGATAACATTTTGTTTAGTTTTTAGGTAAAATGATCATTTCATTCGTAAACAGAATGAGAAGAAATTTATTGCGACACACATGGTAATAAAAGAAAGAAAACCTACCATCAATCCATTGTCACTGGATTAAATTGACTTTGTTTTATTATTCTAATGGGTTGGATGATTGTGAGATTTTTTAAATACGAGAAGTTACCCTTTTGATCGGTCCATGATTCTCGTTTATTTCAAACGTGTCTTCTACTTGTGCAATTTTTACGATGCAAATAGTAAGAACAGATTTTCTTGTAAAATCTCATTGGCTCGTTCCATTCTTCGGATGTTAAGACAAACCCATTGATTGATACAGTGGCCCTTTCATTGGATTCCAACCGGTTTCCATGGTACCATCAGATTCCGTTGCGATCAGGACAAACCCATTTATTGATACAACGACCCATTTCGATGGATTCAAACAGGTTTCGATCGTACAATCAGATTCCCTTTGTCCCCTGTCGCTTGTTTTGAGTTTTGACAATGTGACACATCACGAGGAGCCTTTCAGTATACTCAGATGCTTGTTTTGTCCCCAATATAAAAGTTCCACCATATCAAATATGATCATATAATTTAAATACAAAAATCCTGTGAAATATAAATATGTATCATTAAGCTGCTTACTTTGAAATCTGTCCATCGTCACAACTATAGTGACGTGTCTATTAAATAATAGCACACAATATTAGAAAAAAGCTTCTAACAATTCAATCCACAAATAAAATCACATCGATCAAATATCAGTGTATGTTTTGTTGGATTTTCTTATGTGAAAAATGATAGGTGATATATATAAATGAATCAATCTCATGAATACAGAGGTATATTGGTAAGTTCACATAACATTCCTTATAAATCTAACTTTATCATCTATAACATCTGTTATGCAGGGAGGCCACTGACCATGAATTAATTTTCCACCCCTACATTCCAATTTTGCCCCTCGATGATAGCTATCTTTCCTTTTCTACCCTCTGACTCAGGTAAAATCCCATCCTTCACCCCCTTTTCCCAGCACCAACTTGGGCTCGGCATCTGCTCCTCCTTTGGCTGCGCGCCGTCCCTCCAATCCATCCTCCCCCTCCATTCCCTCCTTCACTATCCGATCGCATGGCAAAAAGGAAAGTTACTTTGTTGTGATGCCGTGTCATCCTTTGCGTTGCGGAGGTTCATCGCCTTAAGGCTCCTTAACGCCACCGGCAGCTGTAACAATTGTTCATTTGCCACCTACTTTAGATCTAAGAGGAATAGTCCATCATCATCATCATTATCATCATCTTACCAAATTCGACCTCTCCGAGACCTCCAAGACGATCATTGTTGAGTACATATTAGGATTAAATTCTTTTCTTTTCATATTAATCTAATTTTCACATTCGCAAAAAGATTGTTCCTCAGTTGATGTGATTATCCTATTAATTGCTCGACCGATGACGTTGAGATCAGGAAATGACTGCTTGAAATTTTAAATAAATGATTTTTGGAGCTCAGGGATCGACCTTTCAATTGATGGAAACTTTTCTCTTTTGCACATAGAGGATGGTTCAAACTGCATTTAGTTTCCATATTTAGATTTGCACCAAAGGGCCCATTGTTGTTAATCTGGAAATGAGGGTTACTAAGTATGTTAAATATTTCACATATAACAGATTTCCATCGGATAGAAAAGATGTATACAGAGCTTCCACACATGGGATTATAAGATCAATCTAAGGTTGCAATTGAATACATGACCTGCAAATGATTATGCATACAATATACCCAATAACATGTCAACAACCATGAAAATAGTATACCCAATAACATGCCAACAACCATGAAAAATGATAGCATGACAATCTACAACTCTACATTATAAAGTGAAATGTGAGATTCTAACAGTACAGAATCTAGAACAATACCATAGCACCTTCTTCCTCCGCTGCGAGGGCTCAAGCTTTGGGCACCAGCCCTAGACCACTGAAATGCTTCCTCCATCTAGCCCTGCCCGACCGTCACCATCCACTCCTAGCCAGGCAACGCATCGTCCCTCCACCTAGGGGTTTCTCCTCCAATGGTCGCCGCCTATATTCGACTCTCTCTCTACGTTGATCATTGCAACCATCCACACACTCCATTCGGTGACCTGTCATCATCTTCAAATTTTCCGATCTCGAATCCTAAGTCCCCGACTTCATCCGATCAGAATGCCTCATCATCGACGAAGACCTCAATCCCTCTTTTGCAATCCGATCGTGCCTTCTCATTCGATGGATCCATGGAGTGGGTTGAGTTCAGTGATGTCGTCATAGCTCCGCTAAAAATAGAATAGACATTAGGTCTCCCAAGGTAAAATCTTAATATAGTAGAGATAGCATCGGGCTCTACTGCTATGCTCAGCACGGTACCAACATGGTAATCTATCTGATCCAGATCCAAGAAACCTTACATCAATAAAATACATTTTGGGCATCGCTGCCCATCATATACCCTCATCGTCCTCAAATTTCTACACTCCCACTGCCAGTTCTTTCGAACGCATGGCCCCTCATCATGGCTTTCTTTCCCATCATCAGGTACCCATGCCTCATGTGGACTCCACTGCTTCACACACACTTCAAAGGTCTTCCATTCATGTTCTGACTTCATCAATATCGGACAAGAACCTCCATCATCCGACACCCCCACAATGGTCGCCCTGATCTTTATGCCATCTTCCACATCAGTCTAGCTCTTTTATGGTGAGTCCCAAATGCCTCTTTCGCTTTGTTTCTATTGAGTTACTTGTTTTATGGGTAAATGGATCATGGGTAAGGATCCACTTACCAACTCATCCCACCTTGACTTTGGGATATATAAAAAAGAACAAAGAAGGTTTTTGTTGCTGTGAGCAACAAGGACCGATTCCACTATGATTTTTCTCTCTCGATTTGGAGGGTTTCCACGTAAACCTTGTGCCTCGTGTCTTGATGCTTGTCTTGTTTCTTTTTCTACATCGTATCATAGTCGTATGCTCCACCTCGTGCACCTGATATCGTCTTCTTCACTTAGATATACGTTTTCTCGAGGATAATGTCGTTGCTGCGATTCTCAAAGTTGGGATGTCATGCAATTTTGGTGTTTAGATGTATTTTTATGTACAATTTTAATGTAGAACAAATCTTTTTTTAAGGTGTGTAAAATGAAAGATTTAAGTCGTGTAAAATGAGTAATAAAATAAATGAATACTGAGCTACATCAAGCTAATAAAATTAGGGTTATTTATGTACATTTATTGGTCATATCTCTCCCTACTTTATTCCTGGTTGACCAAGTCAATATTGACTTATGCTCGAGGTTTAGGGTCATTCAGTATCTTTGATACTTCATTTATTTTTCTTTCCTTTTCTTTGTTCTTTTATTTTAGATTTAAATATAGGTATTTGTACAGTATTTATAGGCAAGTAATGAATGATAGTTTGTACAATTTACCTGTATGTGTGTGTGTGTGTTTTGATAAGGATTTAAATGCAAAATAGAAAAATAATGGTAGATGATGCTATTCATCACCCCTCATACATAGCTTTGTCAGTACCTAGCAAACACTTATTAGAAGAATAAGTGATGCAAAAGAGAAAAATAGAGAAAAGAAAAATAAAGAAAGGTAGAATAATTATGATTTTAAAACTTGTTATTACTAAATCAAGGTTTGTAGATATATCTTTTAACTAGAGATGTTGAGTATTTAAATAAATGAGCATGATGAGATTTCGACTCTAGTGTCACTCTAATCCCAATAGTCTAGAATACACAAGTCTTGCATTGTGTGAAGGTGTAAGGGATAAAACCTTAAGTTAGTTTTTTAAGAGTGAAATAATGGCGGAACTAAACTTATACGGCTAGATGCATCTACTTCGGCCAATACGAGTGTAAGTACGGATCGTAGGATGGCTACCATGTTACTTCAGGTCAGTGCCTTACATGTTGTTCTTTAACCACCCAATCTGCTAAGGGAGATAGTAGTTCCCTCACTTAAAAGTAGCTAGTCATTTTTAGATTCACTAGTCAAAATTGTCACTTAGAAAAGTTTTTATTTTTTAAAAAAATTTGTTATACCACGTAATTTTAACAAAAAATTCAAAACATATATATATACACACAAAATTTGTATAGTATACATATATACAAACAAAAATTTTAAAGAAAGCTGCTTGATGAGAGGTTGAACTTCGACAGCTAGGAATCAGTCGGGTATGCCCGCGTTACCTACCTTCTTTGCCTTCTTCTAGGCCTTTTCGGCTTCACACCTGCAAACCTTGTAGCTACTTTTTGCCTACTCGCCTCCTCTCCCTTATCACACTTCTTGAATCGTCAAAAAGATTCCCGCGTCTCATTTTATATGAGGGCTTATATTCTTTTCCATCTACGCTCTCTACCCTCTTCCCCGACAAGAATAGAATATTCCAATGCAGACTATTATGAGACATTTCAAGAATAATACCTAATTTTTGGTCTAAAATCAATTAAAGTACAAGCTATGAGTAAAGTATATAGCATATATACACACCCTCTATACTTAGCATGTGCTATGTCCCCATGGTACAAGGTGAAATGAAGATATAACTTGTACCAAGTATACTTGAGTGACAATAATAGAGGGTCAATTCATCCCCCTATACTTAGGCTTTTGAAGTCCAAAGTATAACAGCGATGAGCGCGCTCCCCCTCACAGTTTTTGTAAGTCGTCAGATGTAGCATTTGCGAAGAGAAACACGTTCAAAAGAAAATATAAAAGATAGAGGGAGATAGATGATGTAAGAAAATAAGTCACTGTCTTTTTCACTTGATATGAACCAAGTAAGTTTCCCTATGTCAAACACACGGAGGAATGAAGTAAACTTGGAATTTGAAATTGGTTTTGTGATTAATTTCTTCTTCACTAATTCTTTTTGTGATTTTTTATTTTTATTTTCTTTTTAATTTTTAAATTTTAATTTTAGTTATTTGAATATTTTATTTGAATTTTCAAAAGTAATTAATTTTGGAAAATGGTGATACGATATAATAGGTGGAATACGATGTAGTATACTATTCTATAAAAGAAATTGATTTTTTTATTTTAAAAATGGACAATATATTTTTAAAGTGATTTACTATATAGTAAATGTGATATAACATATAGGTGATACCATATAGGTAATGGTACAAAAGAAAACTGAGCAACGAGGTTGAAGAAACATGCAAAAGAAACTCAAAATGAAGGAGAACTTCAAAACATCAAATCGAATCAGAAAAAGAGGGTAAATCCTTGAACAATACAACAAACCTTTCCTACCCTAGAAATATTAAAGAAAAATATTGTCTAGGTAGTATCCAAATGTCTCAATGAGTACAGGGCTACAAATGTAATAAAAGTTCTGGAAGAAATAATGGATCTTTGCATTTAGGTCCTTGTATAGGGACTAAATGCAAATAAGAAAGCTTCTAGAGGAGCGTGTGAAATTTTTGAAGTGCGGCGGTTTTATATTACAAATCTTACATCATTTCATGATTTAATGGTCTGGATTAAAGGTTGGGAGCGCAATCTGATCCATCGATTTGGGACACGTATCATGCAATTGTGGTGTCTGGCGAAATGGGTTGTTCTTCCCTAATTGGAAGAACAACGGTGTTGCAAATAGACTCTGGCGGTGATTGGCTTGATTGGGAAGCGATGCGAGGCTGAAACTACTATGGAAAATCCAGAAGGGGGTCTTCTTACCCCTTCGTGTGCTCTTGCTGCGAGAGAATGTCAAAGAAGAATGAATAGGGTCGTTTAGGGCTCCAACACTCTACAATTCTTGTGCATCTTAAATCAAGACTTCCTACAAGTTGGCGTGACGATAATGCCATGTCCCTTGCTCCAAATGATGTTGTGAGTTAAGTCCAGAGGAATGGTGTACCCGCAACAATGATAATGGCTAAATTCCAGAAGAATCGACCTAAGAAGATGAATTGTTTTTGCTTGAAACAAAACATTCAGAACAAGCAAACTTTTGACTTAAATTTTCAAAGAATTGAATAGAATTGAATGGAGCTTTTAGAAGCAATCAAAGAATGGGTAATTAGGGTAGCTAAGAAATGTTTAGCTAAGTGTACCTGGGAAGATGGAGATTCTGTGAACCTTTGTCACTGCTAGAGGACCTTCATTTGTCCGAGCTCTACATGGCAAAGTTGGTTGTGATTCAGGGCTATAAAGCTTGTAAAGTGGTTGGTTGATTGGATGTATTTGGAGTTGGAGAGAGTTGTTTGTATTCATCGACTTTAGGAGGTTTAAATAGGTGAAATCAAAGGAGATTAGGGTGAATTGAACAGAGGGTGTGGATCATGGATAATTAGGCTATAGAATCCAAGAGCTAGATGTGAGTTTGATGGAAAATCAAAAGCTAAAGAAATCGATGAAGATAGGGTGTTAAAACAGCCAAAAAGAATGATTCTTGAGGAAGATGATTGTCCACAATATTTCCAAAACTAAAAAGCTTTATAAAATATATAATAATTAATTAATATGGTTATTTTGAAAAAAGATAAAAAGGAAAAGTGTATACAATTAAATTATCTAAATTATGGTATATTTTACATATATAAATAATATATATTTTATGATATATAAATAAAATACTAATAATTGTACATATAATATACTTTATAAATAGCATTTTTATATTTAATTGAATATTTTAATAAATAAGATATTATTTTTCATATTTCATAAATTTATATAATAATAAATAAGGAATTGTATGAGTTTTTTTGGATTTCAATCATTTCTTTTACATAGATTAATAAATACATGTATATATAGTGTAGTTCAATTTTGCCTATTTAAGGAGTTTTTGATTTATTTAAATTATTAAATAATAATTTTAATTTTGGATTCTATTTTATAAATAAATTATAGTATCAAGAAAATAGTTAAACATGTTAAATTAGTTGTACTATAAATAGTATGTACAAAATAATTTAAACAACCTAGAAACCCAGTTGTCATTAGGTCCAAAATCCGATTTTTTGCAAATAGACTCTATTTTCGATGAAACCGCCTTCATTGTTTAGATAAGTTTATTTATTGAAGTTGAAAGGTGGGTAGAATGAAATTGGAGTTTTCATGGAGAAGTTACGAGGTTTGAAATTTGGGAAATTGACAATTTGTGGTTTTGATTTCTTGGCATTTATACATGTTAGATAATTTACATATCTATATATACACACAATGTAAAGAGTTTGGTTAAAAATATTTACATATGAATTAAACGTAATTATGTGAAGATTTTATATATGATAAATAAATGGAATTAATACTTTAGAAATAAAGTTAGTTATTTTTTGGACTTTCTACCTTATCTTCTCCTACTTTATTGTTTGTTGACCAAGTCACATTGACTTGGTTTGGAGGGTTAGGTTATATAAATATATCTTACATCTTGATTTATATTTTATAAGTCATTTTGTATAATATATACATATTTATAGTCTACCTTGTTTTCTTTATTTTTATTTTTATTTTTATTTTGGATTTTTACTTATGCCTTTTTAATGCATAAAATGAATTTTTATTCGTGAATGTATTTTTTGATAAAAAATGAATATTAGTGCATATTTACATGTATTTGTTAATGGTTTTAAGATAAAATACTAATGAATCACATATTCATCAAGCCCCTATATTTAAACTTTGATAGTCCCTTAGCAAGCACTTATTTGAATAATAAGGAAAAAGAAAGTTTGCATGGATTTATTTTCCTAAATCAATTCATGAAAATAGATAAAGTAAATTTCCTGATTGGATCTTGGAATAAGTATTTTGTCGGAGCCTTAGCTAGGATTAGGATTATAACCTTAATAGTCCTCAAGTTCCACTAATCCTTATTCAGGTTCATCTCAACAACCGTCTCAGATTCATGCATCCACCGTGCTAACTCCTTCAACCTTGAAGTTAATTTGTATTGTTTGTGAAGACCACTCCAGTAATACACTCGCATGGCTTCCTCATCCAGCTATTCAATACACCAAGAGGGGGGAATTTCCTTTTGAGTTCAGGTGTGTGCTAGTTCACAATGAATAGGCGAAGAAATTAGAAAAATGAGAGGAGAACTGAAGTGTGACCGGTGTAGTCACATCTCATTCTGAAGCTTGGCCAGTGTAGCCAAGTCTCCACCAAGAAATGCATGCTATATGAAGCTTAAACCATTTTTTCAACAACGTACTTTATGAATCCCCCCCCCCTACAATGTATACATAATATTTTTGTTCCACCCATATTTTGGGATCGTAGATTGCATTGCATTCTTGTTTGTCCCGACAGACATAGAATCTTTTATTCTGCCTATGTTTTGGTGTCTTAGAAAAATTGTGCTAGCAGAGAATTCCTTATCCGAAGCTTTATTTCAACCCCGCAACTCGCGTTTTAAGACGTCTTCTCCACTATACAAGGATGAAAATGTACCACTAAATTAAAATGTCCTTCACAACCCTATGCAAGTCAAGCTAAGTGCAGAGCGCATGAGTCCAAAATTGGTCTGTTGTTGAAGAGTTAAACGGATAACACCAAGTGTCCTACTTAGGAAAGTTTAAGTTGAGTTCATGGTCCTGTGGAACCCAAAGATTAAAGTCCAAGACATGAAAATTCTAACTCTTTAGAATGAAGGTCAATGGCCATGATCATGCTCCATCCTTTAAACTATTTCCTATCTTTAGTTCAAGAAATCACTAAAAAATAAATATATAATATTAATTAATTTTACTTTATATAAAGATCTCTAAAATATATATATATAATATTAATTAAATAATTTGTTACAAATTTTATATTTAATTATTTGATTTAAAAACCTACCTTGTATATAAGATTTTATTCCATACCATTAATAGCCACCATTAAGGTGACTAATTAATTTTTGGAAATTATTTAATTTATTTATTTTAATTAATTCCAAAATTTTTTAATTTAATAATTTATTAATTTAATTTTTTTAGTTCGTAACTAAACACCTTCCCCTTTTGTACATTCTTTTCTTTTTGAATTCTCTTCTCTTTTTAATGGGCTCCTCCTCCTTCATTATTTGTTGATCAATCTCTGGTGGAGAGGAGCCCGATCTCCAAGAGCTATCTGGTTGAAGAAGGGTGTCCAGCCTCCGAGCCGTCCGGTGACAGCGCGTCGGCCCTCGTCAAGGCCATTACAGCATATCTGATTCCGAGGTGAGATCCAACTTTATGTATTGACTTTTTCTCTTAGATAAATCGTAGATCTAATTTTTGCTCCGATTTTATTAGTCTTTAGATCCTAAAACCCCAAAAAATCCACCACACATAATCCGCGTCCAACACCAAATTTTTCATCTCATCTCGCAATCTCTCCATTTTCACGTTCCATCTCACGTAATCTTCCACCTCTTGTATCGCATGGTGACCGGAGCCATGGATTTGTCTTCCGCTTCACCACGATCCGGAACCGTTTACACATCCCATTTTATTTAAAAATAAATAAAAATGAATAAAAAATACATAGATGTTATTTTTGTCTATCACATTTATTTTGCAGGAGAATTAAAATTAAAAAATATTTAAAAAAAAAGAATATTTCTGCTTCTGTTTACTTGCGGTTCCTATTTAAAAATAAAAAAATAAAAAAATTTGGTTATACTTCTTATAATTTATTAAAAAATAAAATAATAAAAAAAACAAAAAAATTTAATCGCAGCAGGCGGCAGGTCGCCACCCCTGTCGCCCTCACTCCTCCACTGCGGCTAGCTAAGCTCGTCCCCGCGGCCCACGTGTCGCCCCGCCACGCCCCTTCACGCGCGACCCCATCAGTGCCTCCAACAGCGCGGTACTGCTGCGGCTCCCGCAAACCGCCACCTCGCCGCAACCTCCACGCCATGTCCTCCTCCCCAGATCCTCATGTCGAATCTGATCGTTGACCGTCGAATTCTACCAGCTTCGAATGTCGCGTCGCCCTCCCGAAGACCGCCCCTGCTACCCTGGGGAACACTCCAACGCCACCCGCTTGTCCAATACGTGGTGCACCTCCCTGCTTTCCAACTCTGCCTCCGCATGGAGGCACCCCCATCGTCGTCTACGGCCCTCTACCTCCCTCCTCGTCGAAGCCTGCACGACGGCGCCCGGCCACCCCCTCCATATCCGACCGAACGGCGCCCGATGCCACCCTCTCCCCCCCCCCCCACTTGAGAATTGAATGAACAGGAAGAACCCTAGGGCTTGGAGTTTAAAATAAAAAAACTTTTGCAAAAATTACAAAGACACCCTCAGGAGTTTCAAAAATTACAAAAAGGTCACTGCCAATTTCAAGAACGTGTCTGGCCCATGTTTCTTAGGTAAATTATATTTTTTATCTTGCAACTTATTTCTTGTTATATCTTGATGCAAAACATTGAACAATTGCATTTAAGTCCATGTTTATCCAGATTTGAATTGCATGCTTCATCTTATTGAAATAAATGTTTCTATTACTTAATAAATTCTGAAAAATTCATGTTATGCTCTTGCTCTGTTCTTTTACATTGTACAAAATTTCCACTGCATTTTGTTTATTTTTACTAAATTAAAAAATTCAAAAACAATATCTTTTTGTCTGCCCGAAATTAAAAAATTCATAAAATTTTGAAAATTTCCCTAAAAATTCCAAAAAAATCACTGTAGGTGGATTTTATTGTCTTTTAATTTCTATCCAATTTTCTTACATAGATCTTTATAAAACCCCAAAAAATTGCTAAAAATTAATAATCTTAAAAAAAATTAGAAAATTCTAGAAAAATCCAAAAATTTTGATTTCAGCCTATGTTTGTGGATATTTAATTGCACTTTAGCATAAAAATAATTTCTAGGAGTATTGGACAATTAAATTAATTTTAAGTTGAAAAATTCTCTTGGTTGTGCATTGTTTTCTCTATTTTCCACTATTTGATTTTTACAAAATCAAAAAAACATCAGAAAATTTTGAAAAATTACCAAAAAAAATTTAAAAATATATTAAATACAAAAACAATTTTTCATAATTTCTGGACATTTTTTACTATTCTGAAAAAGACAAAAGAATGTGGTGTTGTGTGTTTTGGTCCCTTGAGATTTATTTGAAAATAAAAAAATCAAAATTCAAAACCACTAAAAAATCTCTTGGAAATCTGACTACATAGTTTTAAATCGTGCTCCATGTGCTCGACCCTGGTCGTTATACCAGGTAAATAGAATAGTGAAACCGCTTACATTTTATTGTTTAATTTTCTCTTAAGTGGTTGAATAATTTTTTTCTCGTTGATCGAATCGATTGGTTGAGAACAACGACCATTGAATAATTTTCTCATCTTAACCGTATCGAAATCCGTGTCGTCAAGTACTGCAGAGGATCTGCTCTCAATAAAAGAAGGGGGATGAATACATCATATATGTAGATTGGTAAACTATCATTCATTTATATCATAGTGTATACCTAATGATCTCTCTTTTAATCTCTTCTAATCCATTTTCCGGACAAACTGAAAATATATCTTTACTGAAGTTCAATTGCTGTTCCTTTCTTTTTCTGTTGGAGCCCGATCCATTTCAAGCTCCTCAAGACACTGGACTTGGGGTGCGTCATCACTGTAAAACACGAAAGAAGACACCAGGAGCCGTTGCATGCGAGAGTGATGGATCTCCAAAATCTCAGGACGAGAGTGCACCGCTCCTTCGCCGAATCGCAAAGGTAATAAGGCCTTTCCATCTCCGACGACGTCTGAAATCTCATCTTGATCCGACGACCACCTTCTCCAATTCCCACGCAGATTGATGCCGGTGAATTCCAACACTTACAGCAACATCCTCATCGCCGCGGGATTCACGACGGGTATCGTCTGGCTTGGCACGCTGTTCCTGAAGGGCAACAGGACGGTCGGCATCGTCTTGATCGCTGCCCCGTTGGTTTTCCTCTCTCTGCTGATCACCTACTCCTTCCGTTTCCAAGCAAGGCGTGCTGCGAACGTCGATAACACCAACACCGGTGAGATCGAACTGCAAGGAAGTGCACCGGTTCAGAGTTGATGACACCGCAAGAATAAGAAACGCCGAGATAGATTCAAGAAAGATCACATGAACTCGACGTTTATTCGACAAGTAATGTCGACCTGTCTTTTTTGGCCTTGATGATGGATGGATGGATGGGTATCATTTTGGGTAAAAGAAATTTCGATCTTGTTTGTTCTTTAGTATTTGCATGAGTTCGAGTATACGTCGAGATAATATATAGTTGTGATCAATGGATCCAACTATGCACTGTTTTTTGGATCTACCTGAGATTAATGTGATCAAGCGCTGAAAATGCTCAGGTCTAAATCGTTAAGCATTGGTTCGAATCCTTAAATTCCAAATAAAAACCTTTTCTTCTGTAATTCTAGTGATATATGTATGATTTCTTAGGTATTGCATGAGCATTATAGAGAGGAGAAGTATACAAAATTAAAGAGAGGAAGGAGAAGAAGTGGAGGGAGGACTAGAGAGGCAGTTAAGGTCGTTGGCGGTTAGTTTGGGATGATAATAATCAAAATCGGCAGTTTGCATATATCTCAGCTCGTTGGTTTATTTTATTATTGGGAAAATGCCAAATGTTGTAATTAAAGTATGAGTTGTATGTGTACAATACTGGCTGAAAGAAAAAATGTCCGGCCCATTAAAACGTTAAAGATTCAGAAAGTAAATTAAACAATCGACATCATAATTGACAAATGGTCTCTTCGCAAGAATGCTCTTTCTTAATTATGGTGATCAAAAGGTAAAGGTAGGCATTATTAGTCTATTAAAGACAATGCAATAAAATTTCAATACATCAATCTTAAAGAACAAATATGAGTTTTTATTAAGGTTTAGGAATTGAAATCAGAATCAGACCTCAAGCATAATGGAATCATAAGAAGTTATTAATTCCGGTATGTGATCTCCCAAGCGCTCAGAGTTTTTTCAATAGAAAAAATGGTGCGAAGCCCTAAAGTTGAGCATCGAAGAACTTTATAGAACAGCAAATTTTGCACTCGGAGTTGATATAGAATCTCGAATATCGTTCTTTCCAAAGGAACCACCAAGCGGAAGAAAATAAAATAGTTATCTTCAACCGTAGGAGATAACAAGGCAGAAAAATGGAGGCATGAGTATTCGGGATGTCAGCTGTATGAACAAAGCATTGTTGGCAAAGTGGATGCACTACAACAAAATGCCCTTGTAGCCACGAAAATGTTACCACGAAAACTTGTGGCCGCGAAAATTTTGTGGCCATTACTTTCCGTGGTTACCATTTCGTGGCCAAAGCCATAGTTAAAGATAAGTAGAGAGAATATTTATGCAACTATTTCTCCCTTCATGCAACAATGATAATTGAATCAATTTCCGTATATGATCATTCATATAGTCGAAACTAAATAACAGATTATAATGGATGCATATATAACCAAGATCTTGGTTATATATGCAATAAAATTTTCCTTGATTTTAAAAATTAGATTTTTGTTAGGACATTTTAGAAATTTTCCTTGATATGAATATGCGGCCAAAGAACCCTATACCTATTTGGAATTGAAGATTCAAATAGGAAAGTCTGAATGCAGAATAAAAATTTTCATTGATGTGAGAGTTTAACTGCATAATATGAATATGAAGCCAAATTTCTTTGATGGTAAAGTTCGATTTTAGAACAAAAAGTTTTCTCCTCGATATTTGAAAACATAATATCAAATAGGAAGTTTTGATTGCAGAATAAAAAATTTTCCTCCTCAATATTTGAAATAAAAAATTCTTTGTCTTTGATTTGAATATGTGGTAGATATATATTCGTTGTGAATATAAGAATACATTCATATTTGTATATTGCTTGTAAGTTATGAAATTAAAGGAGAAAGTATGCAATTTATCCAACCTAACCCTAACCCATTTATAACCCCCATATTCCAATGGCGCCTCTTCTCGATCAATTGGCCTCTCTCCTCAGTATCTCTCTTCCAACAATGTCCGAGATGGACGATGGTGGCGTCGGCGCTGACAGAGGTCGAAGACGATGGCAGAGGTCGACGACGAGGATGGGCGATGGCAGAGGTCGAGGACGCGACAGCGGTGTTACCGATAGAGGTCGAGAACAATGTCATAGGATGAGGGTGGGGGATCGAGCTGGTGTCGGCGATGGTGGCGGCGTTGGCCATATTAGCGTCGGTGGTGCTAGCTTTGCCGATGACTGTAGCTCTAATGTTGGTTGTGGATTTGATGGTAGTGGAGGCCAAGGAAAAGGGCAGCGGACAAGGGCAGGGGATGGTGTTGGCGTCGTCGGCATTGGTGGCACTAGCGGTGTTCATGGTAGTGGCTCTGATCGCGGCAAAAATCGAGGAAACTGGCTTAGGGCGGGGAGAGGGTATGTTGCTAGCGGCGGAGGAGGTGGTGATCGTTCTCGCGGAGATCTAGGGCAACAACATAGTGCTATGGCGGGGGATGACACTGATGGTATTGATGGCAGGGGCGCTGGCCTTGGTGATGGCTTTGGTCGTGGATATGAAGGTGACTATGATGGTGGTGATGGCTTAGGCCGAGGACAACGACATGAGACAATGGAAGGTTATGTTGTTGGCTGTGGTGGTGACAATAGTGATTATCTTATGACAGGATTGGAAGGAAGTGGATTGCTTGGATGTCGAGAGGGTGATGTTCGTAGGGCAGAATGCGAGGATAGTGCGAGGTATCATATTTGTACATACGTCCATTATTGTCTTCTTTCATTGTTGTGTTCTTCGCTAGCCTTCTTATGTTTAAGATTTTTCATTATCGATGGAATTGTGTTGTTTTTTAGAGTGATGTTGCCATGCCTTTTATTCATGTTATTGTTTCACATGCATTTTGGGAGTAATTACGTCTCACCTTCGTATCATTATATTATTATATTACATGCATTTGTTGCTATGCTTGAAGGCATTACGATCACCACACTATATTTTATAGTGATCCCACTACATCATGTATGCATTCTCCTGCTAACATGAAAATTATATGTTAAATAGTGATCATCGCACTCTGTTTAACAGTGGCAGTGATGTATTATTGTTTTATTTGAAGTTTCTTCTGATTGCATTGAATGATATGGATGACGACTAGCATACAACCAACTACCTCTATTGTCCTTTTTCAAAAAACTCCAGTGTAAAGGTTAATCATATCTATTTCCTATAGCCAGCTAGCACCACCATTTTTCTTTTCGATTTTGATTAATTTTCATCTTCAATGATTCCAATTCTATCGCTCTCTTTTTCTTTCTACTCCAGTTTTTTTCTATCCTTTGATGGACGACTTTCAGAAAGGAAAGCCTATATTGGCTAGCCCAGGATGACTTGACGAACAATCAAAAAGATGCGTATTCACGTATGAAATAGCAAAAACCGACCTTAGTTGTAAATTTTGATGGAGTGTGTGGTATATATGAAGAATAGGGGACCTATCATGTAATTGACGAAGTTTGTAGGGACAGTGGTGTAAAAAAACCCTTACTAAACAATGTGATCTGTAGTTTGTCATTTACAAGTGATAACTAGGGTAAAAAGTATAAGCATTTAATTTTTGTCGTTGAGAAATACTCAGATCGGGTTTTCTAAATAAGTCTCATGATATTTGTAATAACACGAATATGCATCTATGGTACATTATTATGTAGATGAGGACTTTTTTGTACTCCAACTCAAAGATGACAGTTGAAGTGTTGATTTACAAGTTTATTGGCATTGGGTACGTCTCACTGCATTAAAAGAAATTGTGATTCACAAGATTATTAGCTTTAGTGCTCATGTTCGTGATTTGGTGATATACTATGCTTTCTCTTTTTATTCAAATTTTTGTGGACTTCTTTGGTTAAATTTGTTTCATGGGAAGTCTGTCTTGTTGGACGTACCTGCCATATGCATATATAGATTTTATTGCAATCAGATGAATTTGATAATGTCCAAATCTTAACATTATATCTATGTTACTTAGGTTGATGGATTTCATGAATGATAGAAGTTGGATGTACTCAATCACAAATAGACATCATAGT
The DNA here is from genome assembly GCA_037367405.1 of Ottelia alismoides. Taxonomy (NCBI): domain Eukaryota; kingdom Viridiplantae; phylum Streptophyta; class Magnoliopsida; order Alismatales; family Hydrocharitaceae; genus Ottelia; species Ottelia alismoides. The sequence continues at coordinate 41,027 of JAZKJV010009969.1, forward strand.
GAACTATTTCAATCTGGAGTTAAAAAATTTATCGAGTTTGCAATGAAGAACTTTAAAGGCAATTCAATGGGAATTTACCCTTGTCCTTGCATCAAGTGTTCCAATAGATACAATAGAACGCCTGAAAAATTTTCCAGCATGTAGTAGTTAAAGGATTTACTCCGCACTATTATACATGGGTGCAACACGGGGAACCACTTCATAGAAGAGATATGAGTGCAAATTTTAGTACAGAAAATGACAATATGCGTGACTTGTTGAAGGATACTTGCGGAATGCATATATATGAGACTGATAATGATCTCACTGATGATGTTGCCGATGAAGAAAACTTGGAAGAACCTATTAACAAGGATGCGAAAAAGTTTTTCAAACTTTTGAAAGATGTTGAAAAACCACTTTATAATGGGTGCCATAAATATAGCAAACTTTCTTTTATAGTCAAGTTATTACATTTAAAAGTATTATTTGGTTGGAGTCACAATTCATTTGATCAATTGTTAACCCTTCTCAAGGATGTTTTGCCTAGTGGTTCTGAGGATATGGCATCATCTCATTATGAAGCAAAATCGATAGTGCAAGAATTAGGTCTTGATTATAACAAAATTGATGCTTGCCCAAATGATTGTATGTTATTTTGGAAAGATTCTGTGAACAAGGAAAAATGTGATCATTGCAATGCTTCGAGGTATGAAGATCAAATTGCCCATGACAAGAAACAGAAAAGAAAACCTATCAAAGTATTGCGACATTTTCCTATAATTCCAAGATTGCAAAGGATGTTTATGAATGAAGATTTGGCTAGACAAATGTGGTGGCATATGAATGAAAGAGTTGAAGATACCTTGTTGAGGCATCCGGCAGATTCAAAAGCATGGAAGTCTATTGATTCTAAGTTTCCCAACTTTGCAAGTGATTCTCGTAATGTTCGTCTTGGTCTTGCAAGTGATGGATTCAACCCTTTTGGAAACATGAATAACTCATATAGCATTTGGCCAGTCATTGTCATACCATATAATCTTCCCCCATGGTTATGTATGAAACAACAGAACTTTATCCTAACTTTGTTGATCCCAGGAAAGAGATCACCAGGAAATGATATTGATATTTATTTACAGCCTCTCATTGACGAATTACAACAGTTGTGGAATTATGGTGTGCAGACTTACGACGCGTATTCTTGTAAAAATTTCTCAATGCATGCCATTCTTTTATGGACTATTAATGATTTTCCAGCTTACGCTGATTTATCTGGTTGGAGTATGAAAGGAAGACTTGCATGTCCTATATGTAATAAAGACACGTCATCTAGGCGATTAAGGTATGGTAAAAAGCATGTATATTGTTTCCATAGATGTTTTTGAAAGAAGATCATCCCTTTCGTCGTGATACAAGAAACTTTGATGGCAACATAGAATTAAGAAGAGCACCCAAATTATTGTCTGGAACTAATATATTGGAGCAATTAAAAGGGTGTAAAAATCAATTTGGTAAGAAAAATGCATGTAAAGGAAAACGTGCAAGAGTTGAAATGATGGGAGTTGATGGTGAGCAAAATATTCAACTTCCACATGCTTGGAAAAAAGTTAGCATCTTCTTTCAGTTACCATATTGGAAGTATTTTTTGATTAGACACAACTTAGATGTGATGCATATTGAAAAGAACGTGTGTGAAAGTATTCTAAATACAATACTACAAATCAGTGGAAGAAGTAAAGACAATGTTCAAGCACGCTTAGATTTAAAAGACATGGGTATTCGAGAAGATCTCTGGCCATAAACTCTCCCTGGAGGTCGCTTGTTATTGCCACCTGCATGTTATCATATGTCTAAAGAAGAGAAGGAATCATTTTTTGAGATTCTCACAACCGTTAAAGTTAAAGTTCCAGATGGATATTCTTCAAACATTTCTAGAAAGATCAATTCAAAAGAGAGAAAGATAATTGGATTGAAAAGTCATGATTACCATACTCTCATGCAACAATTACTTTCAAGTGCAATAAGGACTCTATTACCAGACAATGTATGTTTTCCTTTGATACGTATTTGCTCTTATTTTAATAAATTGTGCTCCAAAGTTATTAATGTGGAAGACTTTTCTAAGATGGAAGATGAAATCACACTTGTCTTGTGTGAATTAAAAAGAGTATTTCCGCCATCATTCTTTACTATCATGATGCATTTACCCATCCACTTGGCACTTGAAGCTAAGGTTGCTGGATCAGTACATTATCGTTGGATGTATCATATTGAAAGATATCTACTAACTCTAAAAAAGTACGTTGGGAATATGAGTCGTCCTGAAGGTTCGATTGCAGAAGGTTATTTGGCTGAAGAATGCCTGACTTTTTATTCCCGTTATCTAACGGGAGAATCTAAATTGAATCATCAAATGAGAAACATTGATGGAAATGTAATTGGTGGAGGAGTAATTCGTCAACTTAGCAAGAAAAAACTAAATCAAGCTCATCGTTATATTCTTTTCAACACTAAAGCAATGGATGCATTCCGAAGGTAATATTCTGAACCTTTTTCAATTAATTGATGCAATCTTTTTAACATATTTACTTTAACAGCAAGCACTTGCATGCTCTAAAAACTCGTCATCCACGGATATCACCTGTAACTTTAGATACACGGCATCATCTCGAGTTTTCAGATTGGATAAAAGAACATGTAAGCTTTGGATCTAACACATTTAATATGAACTATTATATCTTTTACTTGTATAATCTAATATTTTGTATTTTTACACAATTAGGTTGCAAATTTACATTCTGAAAGCAATGCAGATGTGTCAGAGGATATAAAGTGGTTAGCCCAAGGTCCATTTATGGAAACAACTTCGTATGATGGATACATAAGTAATGGGTGTCGATTTCTTTGTAAACGTATAGACCTTAAACGACAAACTCAAAATAGTGGGGTTTATTTATCTGCTGACACGAGTAGCATGTCCATGTCTGAAATTACAACATATTATGGGCAACTAGAAGATGCCATTGAGATGCGATATGGTCCTAATATAAAGATTATGCTATTTGAATGCACGTGGTTCAATGAGAAGATTAACGTTGGACTTCAAGTAGATAAATACGGGTTTACATCCATTGATTTTGGACAGAAAATGCATGAAGATGATCCATTTATTTTGACAGCTCAGGCACAACAATGCTTCTATATCAAAGATAGTACAAGAATAGGTGACCATCATATTATTGTTAAAGTTCCTCCAAGAGACTTGTATGATATGCCTGTTAATGGTGTATATGGGATCGGCACGATGCAACCAAGCAAAGTAATATTGGATATTGAAATAAATATTTGGATGCGAGTTGATATACCGGGAGAATGTGTTGTCCACAATATATCAGATGAGTATGGTAAAAATTCCATTCCATTCATTATTTACTCCTTGCAAACTCATGATTTAAATATAGTGAAAAATTAATCGGGTTTTTTTTAGATTGACTAATCGACGTGGGACTGTTGCCTTGATTTTCAACACATCAATGTTGGGTGGTGGTAAGATTATTTTAACTAGACTTTATTTCCTTTGAAATAAGATTTCTATGAATAGTTATAAATATATGCAAACAAAGTGGAAAATTTGTTTAATTGAATAGTTCTTATTTGAAAATGGCTGGGAGCATCACTGCGATGAAGCGGCTCACCCAACTGCAGCACCTAGCAGTGGATCTCGAACTACAGGGGTTATACCTCCTTTTTGCATGGAGGTATTGCTCGCTCTCCAAGAATTGGAAAATATGTTTCTTCTCAGCTTTTTTGTTATAGAATTCATGAACTTTTGTGTGGGTTTAATATCTGCCTCCAATCTAAAACAAAGGGGAATTGAATTGAATAGATGTGAAAAGACCCTGAAATGGATAACATCATCTCATTATCTTGCACTTGCAAGCTCAAAAGGATTAGGAGCTAGTTGAAAATGTTAAAGCTTTTTTCATATTTGAAAATGGTAGTTTATTCCTTTTCTTATTTGGTGGTATATTGCGTTATAGAAATTCGTTGCATTATAGAAACTTATTCTTTTCGTTAGTTATCTCATTGTTGCTTATGAGTATATTTTTTACCAAGCAGGACGACGACAAGAGAAAATGGGCTATCTGGTTCTAAGAGAAGACATGATCAATCAACAACTCCAGTAGAAGCAACGGAAAATGTACATATCGGTGTGTCACGCATCAAGAAAAAAGGGCGAGGATTTAGTAAAGTGGAGTTCTTTAGGCATAAAGGTGTGGATCGTTATAGCCTTGAATAGAACAAATTTGGTCAAGTCATAGGTGACAATGCACGGAAATTACGTGCTGCATGTGCATACTATGCACATTGTTATTGGTTGTGGTCCATCGATAAAAAATGGAAAGATATGCCAGAAAATGCGATAGTGGACACTTGGGAGCTTCTAGAGGTTGTATTTTATTACTTAATGTGTATTTTTTTGCATTTTATTCTTAATTGTATGTTGATAAAAATATTTCCAGGCTGGATGGACATCCAAATGCCCCTAAATTTATCTTTGAGTTCATCCATGATCGACACAGAGATTGGAAGAGTAGGGTGAAGTGTCTATATGGAAAAATCATGGACATGAGCCAGACATTTTAAAAGAGGAACTTTCAAAGGATCCTCGCATTGATGCAATGCAATTTGCAAATGCTGTTAGAATGCAATTTGCAAATGCTGTTAGAGAATGGGGTACAAATGAATCTAAGGTATGTTTTATTTTGATTTTGCTGCAATCATACTGAGATCAGATTTTTTGATCATTTACTTATTCTTCCTCTTCATATCACAGTTTGTAATTGTAGTATGGAAAAATATAGGTCTACAAATTTGGAAAATCATATAAATTTAATAATTAATGGGTGCATAAACATACGATCCATGATTTTACAAGGTCTAGGTGGGTTTTGTTTTGCAAAATGAAAACTGGAAAGGGCAAGCCATCACCGTGGCTAATAATTAATGAGTGCATAATATTGTTATGTTCAAATAACCCATCACCCTGGCCAAGCCATTGAAACTATATTGCTAAAACCTTACTGTTGAAACTATTGAATCACATATTTCCCAATGTTAGTTTGTATGTTATAATATAAAATCTTGATTTAGGCAAGATCTTTGATCAATAAAAAGAATCGTGAAAAGAAGATCTTGGATCATAGATGTGGAAGATGCCCCATTGCTATGTACCGTCATGATTTTGTAAGTGTTGACCATAACAAACTTTTATTATGAATTTAAATTATATTTCTTTAACGGTTAATTTTTTAGGAAAAGGAAAATCAAAGGGAAGCTACTGATATTGAGATGATGAATATCATGTATCCTGAGGAGAAAGTGGTAAAAATGCTATTTTATATTAATTATATTATATCACATACCAAAATTTTTAATTGCAACAGGTTGAAATTGAAAGACATATCCAAAGATTGCAACAAAATGAACCACATCTTCTCTTTGAAGGCATGATGTCAGATGCTTATTTACGGGTTGTTGGTATTGGAAAAAACTACTATGTTCGCTTTATTGGAATAGGACATGAGAGATTGACTAAGAGATCCGAATACGAGAGGTTGCAAGCATCCCTGCAAAAAATTAAGGATGACAAGGTATTATAAGTAACAGTTTGTTTTGATATTAAGAAGCATGCATTTTTTTAATAATTGACTTATTTCAGGAGAATGTGAAGAAACTAAAAAGTGTTATTACTTCCCACGAGATAGTGATTCAAAAGCAAAATACGTGGATTCAACAACACACTATGTGGATGCAACAACTTAGCCGACATGTTGGATTTTCCTATCCTTTTCCACTTCCACAAGTGAGAATATTTCAATTAAGTTGTCTTTATAACATATAAATTTTAATAATGATTTTTGTTTTGTTGTTTTAGAATGTTCCAGATTTCTCACGAGCAAGCGGAAATAATGATACTTTTGAGAATGGTGATTGGTTTGATGAAGATGCTAGTACTCATACTAGCGATGGCTCAATGACCGGGTTTTTTCCATATTCAAGTGCTTATGGATTTCCACATGCTGTGGGAGGAAATCCAAATTTCAACCCTTATAGAGGACCATCGGTAAATCCACTTTTCTTTCAAATAAGAGTAAAATAGAAGTTGGTTTATGAAATTTATATTATGCATTGTCTGTTCATAGAGATGCTTATGAAATCAAAGCTTTTGTATGTCATATTAGTGTCCTAATAAGTATTTTTTTTCTTTTCATTTAAAATATTTCTTAATCATCTAATGATTTTTTTTATTTTGTTATAGGACCAGAATCGAAGTTCATTTGCATCCGGAGTCAAAAAAGAAATTTGGGCATTCTTAGGAATTGTAGATAATAAGCTAATAAGGGTGCCTAAATACTTGAAAACATACTACTGATATTGCAAGTTCCTTTGAATTTCAAAACATGCCCAATATTTGACGTTGATTTAATGGATTTTTTAGTCACACTTGTTTAATCTATACATGATAAGCTGATAATATAAGATTATACCATCAAGTCTGACAGCCTCTTCCCTTGTCCTAGACTGCTAGTGATTCACAACCTTGAACTCCATAAGCATTTGCCTCAAGAATTCAATTATATGTGCCAACAATCTAAGCCAAAAGCCCTCCACATGGATAGACGACAGAATTTGGCAACCTTCTCTCTAAACCCTTCCTCCAACATCCGGGATTTTTTGTTTGTTTAGATAGATTGGAGACTATAAATATATAATCAAATAATAAATATAAAATTACCCTATAAAAACTAGTTAAGAGGCTCGTCGGCTAACTCGAACTCAACGAGTTCAAAATCGAGTCAGTATTCTTGGACTTGAAGCTTATCGAGTCCGAGTTTGATTATCGAGTTCTGAGTTTGAGTCGAGGATATCTCTACTCAATTAACTTGATAGACACCCCTGATTGGGTGGGTGAAGGACGAACATCTTTATCTTTTCCCTGACTTCATCTGCAATTGCAGATTTCTCACTTGTTTCTCCTTTCAAGTTGTTTAAATCTTTTTATCTTATGTCCCATGCTCTAGTGATGATTTATTCCGAAATACTTGTCGTTCCAATTGCTGAGGCTCACCTTGATGACATGAAGAGACATCCGAGGAACAACTCTCTATTTGCAGATAAGAGTGTTATCTGTTCCCTCAATTTTAAAGTATGTCAGCATATTCATGAATTTCATAGATGTTTTATATACTCCAAAACATCTCTGTCCTATATTTTTCCAATATGTACATCGTCTATAGAATTTCTGGAAATATTCCTATCAAGCTTCTCAATCTATTTTATTCTCTCCATGTTGAATTTAAGTGCATATTCCTGGATGTTATTTAGCGATATATATATATATATATATAAATAATTGAACAAAAAATTAATGCATTAATATGATTATCTAACCTATTTACTGTTGCTATCACTCTCCTTATCTGCCAGTACACGATAGTGGCAATTCTTAACATTTGATTTTCATTCTTATAATCAAAATTATCCGAAACTAGCTTTAACAATGAATGGCATATTTATTGCACGATAGTGGCAGTTCTTAACATTTGACATTTTATACAAAATTTTTGTAAGTTTTTGTGATAATCAAATACAAATATATATAATCATCATTCATTTGACTTTTTCATTCTTATAATCACTCTATGAAAATGTTCATTTATTTGATTCTATTTATGAATTTCATATTGGAATTAATCTTTGATAACTTTGTAATTTGTGCAGCTCTTTCATATCCATGGTTGGACCATTTTGGAAAGAAGAGGAGGCATCTCGAGATCAAAACAGACAGAATTTAGTCACATAGCTATGTCAATTTACGATATATTAGCTACACTTTCATAGCCATATCAAGATGATTTTTGTACACATATATTAACATTTTTTGTATTCATAGGTCAGCTACTCCGTTTATATCCATATATCAACAACATTTTTTTACACATTCATAAATCCTCTACTTTTCTTATCCTTTATAGCAGATTTTGTTGATGTGGTACTATATTGTTTAGTGATGATTTTATAGCCAGGTTATCTCAGTTGTGGCCACGAATAATCTGTTGCTACATGTAGTAGCTTGGCAAAAACTGTGGCCACGACAACTTTGTGGTCACTTGTAGTAGCCACGGCATATTCGTGGTCAAATGTCTCTCCCGACGAGACTTGTGGCTATGATTAGTGGCCACGAAATTGTTGTGGTTAGAGTTAATTTTGTTGCAACAAGTTTCAGATCTGTGGGCACAGTTTGTTGCAACAATGCTATTTTGTTGTAGTGTGGTGCAGATTTGGCGTAACATGGATAGATTGGCTATCAAGCTTTTGCGGGCCATCTACGATGTCAAGGCTTCCCTGGAGACAAGAAGAATGTTGTTTGAATCTTCGCTTTGGTGTGGGATTCGTGACATTCTGCCACAACTCAGGCCGGCAATGACACCGAAAATGGGCACCGGGGTGAATTTTCATTTTTGGTTGGACAACTGGACGAGCGATGGATCACTATGTGATAGGTTCCCAAGATTATTTGCATCGACGACAAGCAAGGAGTGTATTGTAGCGGATGCTGGTGGGTCTAGTTCATGGGCCCCGTTGTTCCTATCTACCCTTTTAAACCGAAGGTTAGAAGAGATGACTAGACTGCAGTCTGAATTGCTGTCTCCTGCATGTATATCCATGGGGAGGGATCATTTTATTTGGAGGGAGGGCAGGTTTTCTGTAAAAAAAAAGACTTACAAGATATTCAGAGGGACAGCATATGAGTCGGACCAAGACATGAAGACAGACATGAAGATCATTTGGGCAAGCAAGATCCCATGCAGAGTGAAAGTATTCCATTGATGCCTTAGAAAGGGTAGGATTTGTGACAAGGCCAGAAGGGGCAAGCTTTTTGGTATTTCGGACACCAGATGCGACAGATGTGGCGCACAGACGGAGGATGCGGAACATTTGTTCTTCATGTGTCCTTTGTCAGAGCAGGTTCGGAAGGCATTAGGAGCATCGTGGGTCAGACATGGTGGCTTGGTGGATTTCTGGAGATCTCTGAGGACTGCTGGAGGTAACTTGACGGACGATTGTGCTCTACCATTTGCAGCTCTATGGTCCATTTGGGGGGTGGGGGCAGAAATGACTTAATTTTTAGAAATCAAAAGTTCTACTCAAAAAACGTTCTCGTTTCTTGTCTTTCCCTCTATCACTTCTGCTCCACAAGGTAATGTATCTCACTTATTCATTTTAATATATAAAGCTGAAGTGCGGTGAGTCCCAGCTCGGAATGTCACCCTTTTTCCTTTCAAAAAAAATCTTCGATCATAGGAGGAGGGAGAGATTGAAATAGATCTTTGATGAAATCGAAATTCTCAAGCATATGTCTCCAATATTCCGACTTAATCCAAGGAAAACCCAGCAAATATTTTGTTTAAGCACTATTCAGATTCACATCTTGCATAAAAATAGTTCTGGCTTGTCAAAGAAGGTTGAATTCATGGGGGACTTTCTTGATAGTAAAATGAGTACCCTGAAAAGCCTTGAGACATCGTGCTTTCCATATAAACAATCAAAGAAATGCCTTGTGGATCTTTAGCTTCCAATGTGTTTCATCATTGGTGTTGATTAAATCATGTGAGAAGAAGCACTCTATGCTAAGTGGATCTTGAACTACTCCGTAAGCATGAAAAATTCTTTTTTTATATATCACTCTCTTTAAATAATGATGCACGTTTTCTCGAGCCTGCAATTTTTTGAAATATTTTTTAAAATGGAAAGTTTGTTGTATAGAGCCAAGGTTATTGATTGGATAAGGCCTTAAACTAATTATATTTTGAATGCTAAGTAAATTATCCTCGTTTTTCCCATCAGTGCTTGTTTCCAAAGACCGAGCATATATAGCGAAATGATTCAAGTGATAGGTCCTCGTTGATGGAGTTAAAGCAAAGAGACTACTCAGGAGTGATTTTTCATGCATGGCATCCCTTAGTAAAGGGAGCCCTCGGCCAAAGAGAGAGAGTTAAACCTTCGTTGTGATAAATGGAGCCCTAAATAATTTTCACAATTTAGGCTTAAATATTTTGAGTGGCTGTCAATAGATCCAATTGAGTTTATACCAACAAATTATCATGACATATTTTCCTCCATAACAGACCGAAGACTTAAACCCAAGACGTTACTATATCAATCCAAATTCTCTAGATTTTTAATTAATTCCACTATCTCAAAATACTTTCACATGATAGGACAAGTAGTTGTGACTTATACGTGGATATAGATAGTAATTATGTCACCACAACATAAAGTATCTAAGGTGACAATTATATACCAATGATTAGCAATTTTCGTCGCTAAACCATACCATGACAACGATTGGAGATATTTGTTGCTATTTTTTAGAGATAATGATGATTATCGAAAATCTTTATAAATTTTTTATATTAAGACGAAGAAAGCATCGCTACTTTTTTGAAATAGCATTAAAACCCTAAACCCCTCCCCACGTTGCCCTCCCCTCTCCTATCTTCCCCAAAAACGCTCGACGGTGCTTTCCTCCCCTCACCTCTGTCTCCAGTCTCCTATAGTGATCCCTTTCCTCCATCTCCACTAGCGTCTATCTCCATTGGCGAGGTATATCGAGGAATCTCCGTTTCATCGTCTTTATTCTATCATTTTGGCAATAAAAATCCTAGTAATTGCATGTAAATAGCCTTAGTTATTGCATTTTATCATGCATGCATTGTTGTGTAAATAGTGTATAAAATATAGTTTTTAAAGCCAAAATTATAGAATAAAGAAAAGAAGAGAAAAAGAATAAAATATTGAAATATTTTATGACCCGAAACCCCGAGACCTAGGCATCTCGATGACTAGGTCGACAAGTAATAAAGTAGGGGGAGATAAGGGCCAAAATACAATAAAAATCCATTTTATTTTATTTATTCTCTATTCATTTTTGGGACCTATTTTTAGTTCTACCTTTTATACTCAAAATAAAGAAACTTTGAACGTGAAAATTGTAGATAATTAAATATAAAAAATAAAAAATTGACTTCATATAAAAACCGTATACAATATACAAAATACAGTCTAAATAAGATTCCAAAATCCTAACTTCCGAGATCCATATCTCTCAAATAAAATCTAAAAATATACCAAAAATCACATTTAATTGTATATAACTTTTAATAATCTATTTAATAAATATGGTTTCATATATTTTTGGAGTTATGGTTTGAAAGTTAGGTTTTGGACCACTATTGTATACTTATACCTATTAAAATATTTATTTTATTTATTATTCATTTTCTATAATTTTATATTTTGTAATTTTGTAAAAATTATTCATAATATATGTACATATTAAAATAGGAATAAAAACATCAAGAAAACCTTAAAATAAAATACTTGTATAAAATACATAGATGAAATACCTAGAAGTATACCTATATAGATAAGATACCTATTTATTTAATTGTACATATCACATCAGAAAAATAAAATAAAAATATTTTTAAGTGTATAAAATTAAGTTATAAATATAAAAATAATAAAATAATAATTTAATTAATTATATTAAGAATACAAAATATTAAAATACATAGATAAATATACTTGTATATAGCCCTTAAAAGGCAACTTGTGATAAACCTCTAAAAAATAAATAAAAAACATAATAAAATACTTTATAAAATAATAAATAAATTTCATTTTATAGCCTACAAATTAATAAAATTATTTATTATTTTTAATCGATTTTACAAATATTTTCTCCACGAATTTTTCTGATTCGTCCACGTAGACTAACCATCTTCTCCCTATTGTTGACCTCGGTCAACTCTCTAATCGAGGTTTGCAGCCTATCAGAACTGCATTTTTGACCCATATTCTTCGATTTTTCCCCAAAGATTTGCTCCTCCTTTTGGGATGATTTCTTCTGCAATCTTTTTCCTCGATTATTGATTATTCACGCCAGCAGCTCTCCTTGGGCTTTGGATCATCAAATCGAGTTGGATCTCTCGATCTTCTCGACCTCTCATCAACCATGTACATAAGCACCCTCGATTCTCCATTTAAATTTTGATCCCTCTTCCGCCATTTTTCCATACCTCTAAGACCCCCCCACCCCCCCCCCCCCGTCTTCCCGGTGACGGCAGGAGGACCTTGCGAATTTTCCCTTGGTGTTTGGTACTGAATCGAGGCCGGTCCATTTCACCGCAGTCGCTTCACCGGAGCTTGCCCCCGATGTGCCCCTAGTGAGCTTCTACCCCTTTTCTTGTGTTTTCTTAACATAGCTTAATCGTAGGATAATTTCCTATGCTCTATTGTGTGTATCATAGCTCGCATCCGTCGTAGATTCATCCCCCGTAGTTCGCCGGAGCTGTCCTCCGGCAAGCCTCCACCTCTGTCTCCGACTATTCCCACGCCTCGCAATCGCTCGCATTTTCTTTCTCGTCGCTTCTACTACACCCCGACCCGTTCCAGATCTCCAGATCCACCGTGTATCTGATTATAGGTGCTTCAACTCCGTCGCCTACCGGAAGCACCTCCGCCAACTCACTCCGCTCAACTCCACCACCCAAAAAGCTCCTAGATCCCTTTTTGTGTCGATGTGCTTTCCTATCGTGGGTCTGGAAGCTTGAGACCACACGAAGGGTCGGTTTCTGCCAAGGTTTGAGGTACCTAGAGTCTGGATCTTCCCCGAGCTCTTTCTCCGTCGACACAGTTCCAGGACCTCGATTGAAAGAGTCATCCAACGCAGTGAGGCTCGGACGACATTTTACACCTCCCGTGAGCGTACTAGGTGGCTGGAGCAGTACGCCATCACCGATTGAAGCTCAGTCGGGCATGTATTCTTCCCTGTTCTTCTGGGGTGGTTCACGACCATCCGATTGAGCTTCTAAGCCCAGGTCTCCACTAGCCACTGGATTCACCGCATCTCAGCCATCAGATACTGCACTAGGATCTAATCCCAGCCGCTCATCTATGAAGTGGCATTGGCGCAAGAGAGAAGGACACGTAGCATTACTGATAATATCCAGTCATCCGTACGTGTCTTCATCACGTGTATTTTGCACTCTGGCCCTCGTAAAATTTTGTATTAAACATTAGGATAGAAACTTTCCTTTACAGTTTAAATAGTTTTGTAATTTTTATAAGTAGGCCCCCAAACTTTGCATAACTACATTCTAGTCCTAGCCACATCACCTCACGCGACGCCGCACGTGAGGTGGTGATTTTGCAGTTAGGCTCGTAGATTTTTAGATATTAGTATTTAATCCAGAAACAGATTCTTAACGCTATTATATTTTTGGGCAATTTGTAAGATTATGTTTTCGTCCCTACCAAGGGCGCACGTGTTTGTACACGTGATTTTGGAGATTTTGTAGGGAAACCCTCATGGCTTTATCTATTTGTATTTGGTAATGAATGTTGAACATTTAGTATAATAATTCTATGAAATTTACACTTTGGCCCTTGTATTTTATTTATTTACAAAAATACCCCTACAAGGAGTGTAGTTTCTCTTTGTTGATGTCATATATTTCATGCTACTATAAACCTCAAAAAATTCTAAAAAATAGCATTAGGTTCGTGTTGCATTGAAAATTAATGCCATATTTTTAATCTACATTTTTGAAGCATTTTAATATTTATAAAAAATCAAAAACATGCCATGTCATCCCTATTTGCATTAGAAAATCCAGAAAAATTATAAAACCTTTTTAAAAAAATCCAAAAAAAAATGTATTTCATATTTATTTAAGTATTTTACAATTTCAGACCAAAAGACACTAAAAATAAAAAGAAAACTCATAAAATTGCAAAATCCCTAAAAACATTATAAAACATAAAAAATCCTTGAAAAATCCTAAAAATATATTTTCTATCTTTGAATTTTATCTATATTATTATTTTTATATAAAAATTAATTTGGAGAATTTTGTCTCGGTTTTATATTTTCTATCTCTGTCTTAATTTTGGATATTTATTTTATTCCCTGTTTCTAGATTATTGGACTTTAGAAATACATAAAAATTAGCAAAATTATATAATGATCATAAAAACGGTAAAAAATTATATAAAACATATAAAGATTTTATTTCCTATATTTTGGTTATTTTTACCTATTTTTATACACAATTTATCTCTCGTTTACTAAAAAAACGAATAGATGGGAGCTGCTAAGTAATGGTCTGACAGATCAGGCTCATTGTCGCTTAAGCGACTACTCAAACCTTCTCATTGATCGACAATTAACCCACACAAATAATCAAATAATTAAGGGTAGGAGTTAAAATTTATTATACCCTAGTAAGAATGTATAATGGCAAGCAAGTAGGGGTCGAACACAGGAAGTAAAGGGCGTAAAGCAAGCTAGACAAAAGTCAAGCACCCTATGTGTTGTAAATCACTTAGCCAAATTGAACCTTTTTGTGGTTTTAAATTTTTATATTTTAAAAAATTTTTATTTTATATTTTTATATTTTGGATTTTTTTTCTTTTACTGATTTTGTATTTTCTTTTTATATTTTATATTTTTGTATTCTTCTGTTAACAAGGATATAATACCATATAGGATATGTATGCAAAAGAGAGATAAGAGAGGGATATATGTTGGTAATGATACTCAAATCTAGGAAAGAAAATATTTTTGGACTTTTTATATTTTTATACTATTTTTGCGATTTTTTATAAATTTTTCCTAATTTTTTTGGTAATTTTAAAATCAAAAATACTGAAAACAGTGAACAAAATAAAAGGCTGAAACTAAAATGGAGATAAAAAGTATCAGACAGCAACCAAAATTCTCCAAATTAATTTTAGATTATAGATAATAAAATAGATAAAATCAGGAAATAGACATTATATTTTTAGGATTTTTTGGAATCTTTACTATTTTTATAAAGGTTTTTGGGATTTTATAATTTTTAGGATTTTTCTTTTGTATTTTTAGTGATTTTTGGTCTGAAGATAAAACACGCGAAAAGAAACAAGATATAATTTTTTTTGGAATTTTTCAATAACTTTTTGTAATTTTTAGGTATTTTCTAATGCAAATAGTAGAGAAAATGTGCATTTTTGAATTTTTATAAATATGAAAATGCAACAAAAATGCAAAATAAAAATATATGTGATAGAGCAATGCTACAGGAATGTATGCCTATTTTTGGTGATTTTCGATTTTATAGAAGCATGAAATAAATAGAGACAATAAAAGGAAATTAGACTACTAGTAAGGGCATATATGCAAATATCGAAACATCCAGGACCAAAGTGCAATTTTTCCACAAAATATATAACTAATTAACAAAGATCCAGGACCAATCACAAATAGCTAAAAACCCAAGGGCTACAGTGCAAAATTCCCACCGACGCACGTGGTGATCTCGCGCATGGTAGGGGCTTAAGCGTAACTTACGAAAATCTGAGGGGCTACTTTGTAATTTCACCAAAAATATTACACTTAAGAAATTAGTTCCTGGACTGAATGGAAATAATAAAAGTACGAGGGTCCCTGCGCAAAATATCCCGCCCCCTTACGCGCACAGGCACGGGAGGTGATGTGGCCAAGGACCCAAGTGCAATAACCAAAATTTTCGAGGCTGATATGCAAACTCTAGAAAATAAGAATAACTGTAGATGAAATTTTAGGTACTAATTATTAATTACAAAAAGTAGGAGAGGTGGTTACGCAAAATACCCCTCCAAGGCGCGGATCGCACGGCTGATGCACCTTGACTTATCCACATGTCGCGATCCTACGCACGATACCGGTTCGCTGATGATGCTGGGATTAGATCCCAGGGGAAGATCGGACGGTGCTAATGCACCGAATCGAACAGCTCCTGTGCACATGGGCGCAGGTTCTTGATTTGACGGCGGGGACGAGCGGTGGACGAACAGGGAAGAAGGAACGCTTCGGCGACCTTCCTCGGATGATGGTGCCCCCCTCCGGCATGCCCTGAAGCTTCAAAAGGGTCCAGATGCTTCCTGCAAGTGTCCTCTTGACGCTGGAGGCTCAAAATGTGGACGACAGCCACCATAGGTGGATAGGGAAGGCGGCGGAGCGGAGACACCCCAGGTATCTCTGGCGGGGGTCCAAATGCACTCCAAGTTGGATTGAAAGCTCAAAACCTGCAAAAAAGAGTTAGGAGGGGCGCGGGCAAACTGCCACGACCTCTAGTAGGCGAAAAGGGCGGAAAAGTGGCGGATGAGCGATTCACGTCGGCCGACAATGGCGGCGCATAGCCAGGTAAAGATCTAGAGTTTTATACTGATAACCTAACGAGGTGAAAGAGCACAAGAAAAATAAAGAAAAAACTCACCAAGGTTGGTCGCCAGATGCTAACTTCGGTGAGTTGGATCTTGCTCGATTCAAAACCTCCTTGGTCGCCCGAAAGGCACGACCAGTTCATGTTGTCACCAGGAAGGTCGTCAAGATCCTAGGTTAGGGTTTAGGTGGTGGAAGAGTGATCAAGAGGTCAAGGAAGGTCGGAGGGGGCTTTTGAGTATTATGCTCAGGCGGCTCAAAGAGCGAGGTAGCAGAGGCGACGCAGCGATCCACTCCCCAAGGAGAGATGCCGGCATGAATCGTCGATTATTGGGGATTAAAAGTCAAGACGGGAGCGGAGTCATTTGGTGAAAGCACAAGCCTCGAAAAATCTACGAATCGGAGCAAAAACGAGGTCTGACAAGTCAGCAGAGGGGGGTCAGACAGTTGACCGGAGGTCAACTGTCCGAGCCTCCTAGTTGGTCCACGTGGACCAATCAGGAAAAACCTCTGGAAAAAGAATTATAAATTCATTTAAAAATAGAAAACAAATTTATTAATTTTTAGTTATTAAATAAAAAATGTTTACTATTTTATAAAATATTTTATTATGATTTTTATTTATTTTTTAGAGGTGTAAAATTACAAGTTACCTTTTATAACTTATATACAGGTATATTCCTCTATATATTTTATTATTTATTTTTATTTTGTATAATTAATTATTTTTATACACTTAAATATATTTTTATTTTGTTTTTCTGAAGTGTTTTGTACAATCAAATAAATAGATGAAGTGATTATATAGGTATAGTTATAGGTATTATACCTATATGCTTTATACAAGTATTTTTATTTTTGTGTTGTATTTGTACTTTTATTCATGTTTTAATACACAGATATATATTATAGATAATATTTCCAAAATAACTTATTCATATTATAGATACAGGCCTGGGAAGTTGGGGTTTTGGAAACTTATTCATATCATAACTCTTTATCTTTAATTATTTTCCAGTGAAATCAATTTTGTATTTTTCTATATTTAATTATCTACAACTTTCATATTCAAAGCTTCTTTAATTGAAGTATAAAAAGTGGAACAAAAAATAGGTCCCAAAATGAATAAAGAATGAATTTAAACAAAAGGTATTTTTATTGTATTTTGGCCCTTATCACACCCAACTTTATTCCTTGTCGTCCTAGTCATCAAGATGCCTAGGTCTCAGGGTTTCTGGTCATAAAATATTTTCAATATTTTATTCTTTTTCTTTTATTTTCTTTATTCTATAATTTTGGCTTTAAAAACCGTATTTTATACGCTATTTACACAATGATGCATGAATGCTAGAATGCCCAAATTAAGCCAGTTTACACGCATTTACTAGTTTTTTAGGCCAAAATGATAGAATAAAGATGATGGAACGTAGATTCATCATCCCCCTATACTTCCCTTTGCTAGTCCCTAGCAAACACTTACGCAATAACTGTAGAAAAGAAAAATCAAAGAAAAGGAAACAAAGAAAGTTGGATTGAATTTAATTATTAAACTTGTCTTCACAAAATCAAAGTTTGGAGCTTAAGTCGGACCTCTGGAATTTAAGTGTCGGCGGAACCTTAATGAGAACCGGATTTGAAATCCAACAGCCTCCGAGAATCCCAGAACTCTGCTCAAGTCTCCTCAATAGTCAGGTCAGAAATATTTCAACTCATACGCAAACACTTAGGTCTATGAATCTGACTCGTACAGTGTAGGTGATAGTGGCTCTCCCCAACTAGAATGACAAAGAGACTGGATTCTCCAATGATTCCCCAATCTAACAACTCATTCCTCGAGGAGCGGGGTATTCCCTTCTAAGTTCAAGTGGCAACCAGCTCAAGAGGAGGAGGTGAAGAGAAGAATGGACGGTAGCCAGTGTAGCTACCTATCCTGGGATGCAAGACCAGTGTAGTCAAGTCATCCAGCTACAGGCTCACATGTTTTGACTTGGAAGCTCAAGCTTTCTTATTGACTATACAAATATGTAAACTTTGGTAGGCATTTTTATTTTTGTACATGCCTGTCCACTTTTTTGGAGTTTTGATTTTTGCATTTTTTTGAATACTAGGTACAACAGCATTTACATAGGGAATTTTTCCTCTTGAGCTAGTAGACTATCCCTCTTTTGAAGCTTTATTGCAACCCACAATCTCTTGTCTTCAAAACTCATCATCACCGGATGGGTTGGGGTGCACTTCCCTCCCTAGAGGAGGACAAGTGTTTCCACCTGTGTGCGTCTCATACCGACAAATCCAACCCCCTCACCACTCCAACTGAGTTGAGCCAAGTGAAAGGTGCAGGTGTCCAAGTTAGGTCAATATCAACAAGAGTCGTGTGTGCTCCGAAATACTTAGGCAGTCAAGAATCCATTGAACCAAGTCTCGTGATCCTCAAAGAATTAAGTCAGCTAGTCCTGAAGTACCTCAATTCTAGTTCCTCTAAGGTTCCAGTTAATTAGGTAGATTTAAGGTCCAACTAAGCTCTAATCTTCGGATTTTACTTAGACTCATTCAACTATCAAACTCAATTCGAAAAAAATGCTCATGCTATGCAAATACTATGCAGAAAATATTTTTGTGATTCAATTTTCAAAGATTTTGACTTTTTATGGATTTTTGAAAAGATGATGCATATGCATTTTTTAGATTTTTCAAAAAGGTTTTTCAAATGTTTTTGGTATTTTACTTTTGCAAATGTTTTTGGGATTTTTGAAAACAAAAAGGTTTTGGCCAAAAACTAGGAACAAATATTTACACGAGGATGCATTTTGTATTTACAAGAAGTGAATTTTAAGAATTTACAAGGGTAAGTGGTCAATTTTATAGGTATATATAATAAAGAATCTTAGGTGAGATGTGTGTATAACTCAAACTTATTTGACAAAGATTTTTCAAACAATTTTGAAAACTATAGTCCAAACTAATTTTTACAAACAATTTTTACCACATTTACACACATTTGAAAATCTTTTTGCAAAGGTTTTCCAAATTGAATATATAAGTTTTTCCAATATTTTTGCAACTATTTTTCAAACCATTTGCAAATCATTTTTCAAACATTTTATTTCACACAAAGTAAATAATAAATATATTTTTTTCAATCAAAATATTTTATAATGGTTGAAACATGTAACAAAACATTTTCCAAATAGTTTTCAAAAAAAATTCACAAAGATTTTCAAACTATTTTTCAAACATTTTGCAAAATAATATTTTCACCTGATTTATTAATCAGTAAATACAGAGAGAATTTGAGGAATAATCAACATCTTTTTATTGATATTTTTAATGAATTTTATAAGTATTAATTAGCCATATTTATTAAGAAAATATGAAAGTACGAGTTATGGCTAAAGTATATATGTAGTATATACGACCCTCCTATACTTAGCTTGAGCTATGTCATCATAAATCGGAGAGAAAAGAGAAGACATAACTCGTACTGAGTATAGAAAAGTCTAAAGGATAAATGAATAAGAGATGAATGAATTAACGAGTGAGAAGTTGACCGTCCCCCTATACTTAGGATCAAATAATCCTAAGTATAGCAGATTGTACACAAAGCAGGGAGGGTCAAGGGTGGGAATGAACAGATCATACTCAGACTTTCTCCCTCTATACTTAGGGTAAGATATCCCTAAGTATAGATAAGAAGAGGAGACAATGGATAGGATCAAAGAATAGAAGATACTCAGGGTGTACATCCCCCCCCATACTTAGGACAAAGTACGTTCTAACTTGTTTGATTGTTGTAGGTGGCTCTAGTTTAGAAATTACGTCCACCTTGGCCAGGTCAACCTCCATGCCACGTTTAGAAACAACGTGACCCAGCACGATTCCTTCGGTCACCATGAAGTTGCTATTCTCCCACGAGAGCACAAGATTTACTTCGCAGCACCTCCGTAAGACTCGGTCTAAATAATCCAGACATTGATCGAATGAATCTCCGTAGACCGAAAAATCATCCATAAAGACCTCAAGAAAGTTGCCCACCATGTCGGCAAAACTTGCTAGCATACACGTTGCAGAGCCCGAACGACATCCGTCTGAAGGTATATGTACCAAAAGGACAGGTGAACGTGGTCTTTTCTTGGTCTTCAGGAGCGATAGCAACTTGATTATACCCAGAGTATCCATACAAGAAGCAGAAGTATTCCTTCGCGACCAATCTCTCCAAGATCTGGTCGATGAAGGGTAAAGGAAAGTGGTCCTTCTTGGAGGCGAGATTAAGTCTTCTGTAGTTCACGCATACTCGCCAAGAGGTGGGTACTCTGGTTGCGATCTCCTCTCCTTTGTCATTTTTACAATGGTGATCCCTAATTTCTTTGGCACAACATGCAAAGGGCTCATCCATTTGCTGTCGGAGATGGGATAAATAAATCACGCATCACACCATTTCTGGATTTCCTTCATAACAACCTCTCGTAGATCAGGATTTAATCTCCTCTGGAGTTCTCGGAAGGGCTTGCAATCTTCCTCCAGGAAAATGCGATGCGAGCATAGTGATGAATTGATCCCATGGAGATCTGAAGTTCGCCAGCCTATCGCCTTGCGGTTGCGTTCAAGAACCTCCATCAGACGAGATTCTTGGTATTTGGTCAGATGCGCATTGATAATGAGCGGAAACATGTTAAGTTCTCCCACAAGAAAGGCATATTTCATATTGGAGGGCAAGGGTTTCAACTCTGGTGGGGTTTGAGTTGCTTCCAAAGTGACTTCAGCTATTAATTCAGGTGGTGATTCTTTCATCTGTTCGGTATCCACCGTACTCTGTTCGGCCTCTTCATTCAGATCGTGACAAAATGTTTCAATAATTTCCCATTCATTACAATATTCTTCAAAAAATTGCTCTTGATCTTGAAGGCACATCACCTCCGCGGAAGTTCATTTAGTGTATCAGCAAGTACCTCATCTTGATTGATAAGGGGAAATTCGACTGCAGTCTCCAATCCCTCCTCGGGGCAAAGGAGTTCATGGATCTCATTGTCATCCAAGAATAGGTCGGTGTCTTGAATTTCTGCCAGAAAGTCGCAATCCTCGGAATACTCAATCACCCTTGCGCATGATGCAGATGTTCTTTCTAGTGATGCTGCGTCAGACAGGGTCTCTACTTTAATTGTCTCGTTGCCAGCAACAAAAGTGATTTCTCCGATACCATAATTCATCACTGTGTTCGACGTTCGCAGGAATGGTCGTCCAAGTATGATTGGGGTTAGGAGCAATGGAGCGGGGACGTCCATATCCAGTACCACAAAATCGGCCGGGAACTGCTTCCCCTAAACCGTGACTATTACGTCCTCCAATAGGGCCCTAGGCCGCTTAACTGATTTGTCTACGAACTGCAGAGTCATCTTTGTAGGTTTGAGCGGTCCTAGCCTAATTTCCGTAAGCAGTGAGGCTGGCATTACGTTAACAGAAGACCCGTTGTCGAGCAGTGTTCATTCAAACTCCTAATTAAACATCTGACAATGCATGAGAGGTGATCCCATATCCAGCTTCGTATCCGAGAGGTTGCTGATGGCATTAATAATGGCCATTGTGAGGATATGCTTTTTGGACTTGCCACCTTTATTTCTGGAATTATGAGGGTGAGGCCTGCGCTTGGTTGTGCATGCATCTTTCAATCCTTTCTTTACAGCTGGCATGTATTCAAGAGCTTTCATCAATGGCATGTTCAATACTAAATTCTAAATGATTTCTATGATGGAAGGATCAGACAAAGTACTTTTCAAATTTTTCATTTTGTTGTGTTTTTCATTGCTTCTGGGAAAGGAATATTTACAGAATCTCCACCAATGTCATTCAAAACAGTATCCATATCGTTGTTTACAGGTAGATGGCAAAAAGGAATAGAATCATCTACAGTGTATGGATAAAAAACTGTAGGCTCAACTTCTGGTGCTGGCGTTGGACTCGCTGCAAGTGCAGGATTCCTCCTATGAGGAGCTGATGCTGGGGCAGATGCAAACATCTCCAATGCTGGCCTTCCTCCACCAAAGCTGCGGCTTTCTTTTTGTATTTTGTTGTTTTCTTCATTTTTTATATTTTTCTTGGTGATGCTGCTTCAAAAATACTTCTTGGCCCTTGCGTCGGCCGGACTGACGATACCCCATCATATGCAAGATGCTTTCCCTTCACTGTTGCCGATGGCTTGAGTGTCCTACCGCTCTTGAGAGTAACAACATTAGATAAAAAGTAATTTAATTCACCTGAATCTGGTTGGACACTACCAGCTACCTACTCCTTGTGTCAGAAATTGTTCGGGTTAGCTTCGACTTGAGCAGGAATGATTGTCTTCGCAGCCGTCAAGTCGTCGATCTTCTGATTTATCTCAGCCATGTTCTTCATCAACTGTTCGAGGCAAGCAAGGGCCAGATTGACTTGCAGAATCTCAGAAGAATCCCCCTGCTGGGGCCTAGGGTGCTAGTACGACGGGTGAGATTGTGACTGGTAACCTTGTGAGAATTGGAGAGGAGGAGGGTTGGAGGAATACTGAGAGTTCTGCTGGTGATACGGGGAAGCCGGTTGCTGATGATATCCTTGGCCACGGTATCCGGACTGCTGAGGATCGTGCTGATAATTCTGCCTCCAGTTGTTTCCCTGAGACGGAGGCTGGTGTTGATACGAGGGCTGGAAGGGTCTCCCACCCTGATGCGGCTGGTGATAGGGCTTGTTACCCATGTTCTGACCTTGGGAATGTCCCTGAGGATGGGTCAGTTGTGCTTCATTGTTCCATACACCATTGATTTCCTGGATCAATGGCGGAGGTGGAGAGAGCTGCTCGGAGTAAGCAGCCTGGGTCTCTAGCTGATATACAACCACCTGTGTCTGAGGCTGAGGAGGCTGCTCCGGAACCTGCACGTAATACACGTGCTGAATAGGTTGGGGCTGTAGTGGAGTCGGCTGAGGGGTTTGATGCAGTGCAGGCTCCTTCATCTCAGCGATCGGCTCGGCAGTGGTAGACACAGCGTTGCACATGTTGGCGTTCAGGGGAACGAGCTGCTCCAGCTGTTGGGAAATCACGTCAAGCTTTTCCAAGCCCTGGTTCCTCTTCTCTATTACTGATAATTTTTCGAGGTTCTGCGACCTCTTCTCGATGATGTCCACCTTAGACAGATGGCTCCCGATGATGCTCAAGTTGGAGCTCTTAGCCTTGTCTTCGGTGTGAGCAGCCATGTTCACGGGCTTGTTGATGGCGGTAGGCATCTTCATGTATGCTCAGGACGAGGATTGAGCGGCTTCTCCTTCAGCCATTTCCTCAAAGACGTTCCACACCACGTCCTCGTCCTTGTTAAAGTATGACCCGTCGCACAGCGGCATCGACGAGCTTTTAGCTTTCTAATGTGAGCCCACCAAAGAAGTGTTGTACAAGACTGGTCTTTGGGATTTTGTGGTGGGGACACTTCTCTTGGAGATCCTTGAATCTCTCCCATGCTTCATGAATAGTTTCATGGGAATGCTGGCAAAAACTGGAGATACGGGCACACATCTGATTCAGACGACCGAAAGGGTAGAATTTGTGAAGAAATGTAGACTTCATCTCCTTCCAAGTCGTGACTACTTTCCCCAGGTGGTCGACCCAATATAGGGCCTTATCTTGAAGGCTGAAGGGGAAAGCAGTCATCTTGACTACCCCTAAAGGAATTCCAGGGTAGTGAGCAGTAGCACAGATGCGGCTGAACTTCTTAAGATGGATGTATAGTTCCTCAGTGGTGTTCCCATGGAAAGTAGGAAGCAAAGACAAAAACTGCAGCTTCAGCTCGAAGTGGGTGTGGATTTATGGAATTTGGATCCACTCAGTCATACACCCGGCTCCAGGGTTGTATGTCTGCTTTAAAGTAGGCTTCGGCAACGGAGGTCCTGCATCCTCTATGTCAAATTCAGGTCCTCGCACTGAAAATTCATCTTCGTGATTGAACTCATGGTCTAGGTTTTGCTCATCCTCCCTTCGTCCATCTCCTGCATCGGCCCTCCTCCTAAAATCATTCAGCATTTCTTGGAAGGCGGTCTGGTGAGGGCTTGATTGGTCAACTGCCGCTGGATTGCTTGGATGGATGCCAACAGTTGACTATTGACATCATTCTGGGTTGTGTACTGCCCTTCCTCTGGGTTGACTTCAGCTTCAGGTGGGGGTTGCTGTCCTTTTCCCCTTCCACCGGCCACCTTAGATTCTGCTTGACTTGTTGGCTCGGGATCGAGCTCTCGGTCTGCACATGGAAGAATGCCCGATCAGTCTGAATTGCAGCATCAAATGGAGAAAATATTATGTGTTAAGGTCAACACAGAACTTTGTTAAGGATGGTGATGTATAAGGAGTGAAATCAATGGTCATCCAAAACGGATAAAGTTCGGGACAAGAGTGATCCCGATTTATTAAAGAAGGCGGGGAGTCCGGAGATCGGTTCACGGAGTTCGAACCGGGTTCTCGGGAATCACCCGGAATTATTGAAGAAGGCGAGTAGATGGAACCGATGTGGGTGTCGACAGAGTCTCGACAAAATTGTTTATTCGTCGCCATCTCGAGGGTCAAGCAGAAGATAGTTGTGGATGAAAGATATGGTGGTCAACAAGAAACAAAGGAAGTGTAAAACGGTAGAAGGCTCACAATGAGCAGGGGTCAAAGGTGAGGGAAGCAAAATTGCGCAAATGCGCGATATTTTTGATCTTGACCTTAATGAAACTAATCAATCAAACCTCAAAGCAATGGATTCACCAACTCGATCCGTGAAGCCATGAAGGTTAGGCAATTATCTTTGTGATTTTTAGATTTGAATTCAGGCAATTATCTCATAACGAGTCCTTAGAGCGCTACGTCTATAGGAGTGAGAGTACTGACAGAAAAGTATCACGCACTTGTCCTCCTCCTTTATAACCTGTAGTCTGCACTTTTTTTAGGTCCTTATAACCCTTTCTAGATCCCTTCTCAGCCAAAAAATAGAGGGAGGAAGCCGATAGGTGAAATCAATACTTCAGAACTCGCTCACAATGGAATCACTCGTGAGCGTGCAAGAACCTATTCGGATGCAAGACGATGAGACAAACACCCCCGTGAAGGCGTGGCCTATGCTCGATACTTTGGACATGGTCAATGCTCTGCACAATAGAGAGTCATCATTGTCGACCAAGCCCTACCCGTCTACGTACGATAGAAGCGCCAATACTTCAGAAATCCAGGCGATACACAAAGCAGCCACGGGCTGGGTTTTAGGCTCTAATCCTTACGACGTCGCTCACCTCACTAGGAAGGAGACCTTCCAATGCAACCTGAAAATAAATGAGGGTTTTGCTCACCCCAAGGTAATGAGTCCAATTAATCAATTTTATTTAGGTCAAGTATTTTTAACAGTCCGCTTTTTAAAAAAATTTTTGTGTTATCACTTGTTTTGAGTAGATTCAATACAAGCGCCTAACGATTTTTGTCTTTTCTGTGATTCCGAATTGATCCAAAAACAGAGGGAGAAGATCGGCAAAGCAATGCAAGGCGACACTAAGATGGAGATCTCACTTTAGTGCCTAAATGATGAATGCTCAGTTAGAAGACTTACAGTGCTTTCCAACTCTCTCCATGCGGGATGCAAAACAAGAATTTATAAACCTACACTAAATGTCGATATGCACACGGAAACCACCCTAAGCAGGCAACTGCTAGCATGAAGAATCAAATTCTAAACACACAGAGTGGAACCTAAAGTCCGGTCTTGGAATCTCCTCGGTTCCCACCACAATGGGTCCTGCCAGCGCTGTATGGAGACTCTCGCGGCGTGGTGGTTCTGAACTATTTGTCCAACAATTAGTTATTTCTAAGTCCAAACGAGAAGACTATAGGTGCATGCAATGGTTGTTAGGTGGTTGGCCTTAGGTTACACGATCAAGCAAGCCTAAAGACTAAGGGCTCATTCCACAAAATAAAGAAAACCAAAATCGGGAAACAGAATAAAATAAAGCGATGAAAACGCGGCAAAACTGTGGTGAGCCCCCAAGTGAACAAACACTTAGAAATTAGGCCCGAATGTCCAAAGTCCACGGTACCTGTATTATTACAAATTAATAAGCAAAAGTCTCTCTCTCACAAAACTAAAAGACTAACTATCCTCTCTCTCTCTCTCAAGTTCCTCCTACTCTCTCCTGACGGCTAGGATAGAATACTCGGCTCCGCTTCCCAAGGTTGCTCAGGATCCCCTAGGCGATCCTCCTCGGTCCGTGGTCCCTCGCAAGAAAACAAGAAAGAGATGTCAGACAGTTCACATTCAATTATACAATAGAAGGAGATAAGCAAAAATGGCTAAGCAAATAAAAAGACAAGGTCTACTCTACAAGCCGATGCTCCCCGGTAACGGCTCCATTTGAAAAACGAACAGATGAGAGCCGCTAAGTAATGGCCTGACAGATCAGGTTCATTGTCGCTGAAGTGACTACTCAAACCTTCTCATTGATCAACAATTAACCCACACAAATAATCAAATAATTAAGGGAAGGAGTTAAAATTTATTATACCCTACTAAGAATGTATAATGGAAAGCAAGTAGGGGTCGAACACAGGAAGCAAAGGGCGCAAAGCAGGCTAGATAAAAGTCAAGCAACCTATGTGTTGTGAATCACTTAGCCAAATTGAACCTTTTTATGGGTTTTTAATTTTTGTATTTTTTTTATTTTTGATTTTATATTTTTATATTATGGTTTTTTCTTTTACTGATTTTGTATTTTCTTTTTATATTTTATATTTTGTATTCTTTTTTTTAACAAGGATATAATACTATATAGGATATGTATGCACAAGAGACGTAAGAGAGGGATATATATAGGTAACGATACTCAAAATCCAGGGAAGAAAATATTTTTGGACTTTTTATATTTTTATACTATTTTGTAATTTTTCTAAATTTTTCCTATTTTTTTGATAATTTTAAGTCAAAAATACTGAAAAAGTGAACAAAATTCTGATTACCGTAAGCCGGATAGCCTAAAGATCAATGGAGTAATCTTGTCATAAAAAACTAATAAGGAACTGACCATGAAAAAATATATTAATTTTTATATTACATTGAAGATTATTTAAGGTAGCCGAAGAATTATTTCCCTGTGAGCATCGGTTAAATTTGATTCTTACTATAAAGATTCAGGACTAACATATTCCTTTGGTTTCCTGGCTTTGTAGGGACCCGTCTTCAAGTGGTTTCACTAGTGAGATACCAACATCTCACGGTAATTTTACACAATTCCAGTACCTTTAAGTCCTGTCATTTTTTTTAAATTGTTCCTACACTTTCAAATCAGATTCTTTATTGAAATTCAAATTCTTACTTGAAATTCAAATTCATATGTCTTCTACAACATGGTCGTTTTGCTATGTAGATTTTTGTTATTTTACTTGCCTAAAGTAACTTCAAACACCTCAGACTAAATCTAATTGTGATTTTTCTATCTACATTAATGTTATAGATGCCTTCTTTGCAAGTGCATAGATAAGTCCCATTTGATTTTTTTCAATCTTTTTTCTGGTGTCTATATTCTATTCCTTTAGTAGAAGAGTTATCATTTAATCACTCTTCTGATCATTGATGAAGCTAAAATTTGAGATTTGGGAGGGCTAAAAAGTGATATCTATATGTCTCAATGACAAAATGGATGGACGATGACAATTATCTAAACTATCCATTTGCAATATACACTAATAATTAGTTAATTCAATATAAAAATATCTTTTACCTTGCAATTCACATTGATTAATGAACATGTTTGTTACCTATTGTTAATTATGAAATGTACCATATCGATTATATGTTATATTGTACCAATTGGCATCCTAATGACATTTTGTGCTAATTGTTACAATTGACATCGCTAATGAAATTACGATGAATATTTTTTTCTTCTTTTATTTTTTGAAATGAATATTTCTCTAGTATAAAATTTAAAATAGAAAGATAAATTCAGCTATGAATTATATCATTTTTATATATTTAGCATTAGAAGAAATAATGATGGTGTATACATAATCTCGACTAGAAACAATCTTTTTTTGTGATTGTATTACATTTATTTTTTTGATAATATATTATATTATAGTCAACTAAAAAAGAAAAATTGGCCTTTTAAATTTAGATATTTTTATGATTAGTTCTCCTTAAATTAGCCTGAAAAATTAACCTTTAAAAATCAATTCTTGCCATCAATTTTCATTATTATTGCTAATGTAATTGTTAACCTCTCATGTTATGTAACTATTAACCGATTATCTTTTGATTATCATAATTTATTGTATATATCTTCCGGATTCGGTGCACGATCACGGGGAAGAATTCGTACATAAGATTTAGTTGCAGGGCTGGCGATGCGGTGGGGGTGAACATGGCATCAAAGGGTGTGAAGAATGTGCTGGAGTACATCAAGAATGATTTTGGAGACATGGAAGTTATAGGCATCTCGAGTTCGGAGCTCGATTCCCTTCATGTACTTTGTATTATGTTCTGGTTTGTTGGTCTATTGTATTGGGCGTCCAATGGGTTGATTTTAAAAGGGAACTTTTGTGCTGACAAGAACCAACTACTTTCGGTTGGATCAAAGGGAGGAGGAAATATGTTGTCTTTGAAGCTATTATCAAGGAGGTGGTGAAGAAGTGCTCAAGACCACTATGCCCGCACTTGTGGAGCGTAACTAGCTTAAGAACCTTGTTCGATCGGCTCACGTGGGATCTTTTGGCAGGTTTAATGCGTAAGACAACAACATTGTAACATCCATCTTCATAACAACTAGCGAGGATCCCTCTCAGAATGTCGAGAGTTCGAACTGCTTGACGATGTTGGAGGATGATAATGATGGGAACGTTATTCATATCTCTACAACCATGCCTTCAATTGAGGTAATGCTTCTATTCTTATTTTTTTCTCACATGTGAAAAATAGTTTCCGTACATTTATTAGTAGTATTGGAATAAACTACACTTGGTATCTACATCAGTTATCTGTCATTTTAAGGTAAAAAGCCCATGACAACGTATCGAAATATCGATGTAGATGTTAAAGAACCATCCATCACAATCATACTTGTTTAGGCTTTTGACTGTTGAGACTCAAACATGCTACTTCAGACCTCTAGATTCACTTGGTTTGATCATGAAGATGGTCGGTGGAGTTACTTAGGTTGAATCACAATCTGCCCTTCTTGATCTACTTGGTGTTATAGGTGCCAACCAGGACCGTCCAGGTGCGAGCGCATGGCAGCTCGCATCTATGGTTGCTGGTGTTGTTCTCATTGGCGAGTTGCCCCTCCTATCTACTATCGCAACGGGGTACCTTGTCAAGATCCATGGAAGAGAAATCGAAATATGTCGGCTTCCTTTCTAACTTCTCCACCACCGGTAGCCAATCGAAGAGAAGAATGCGATCGCATCCTAACGGCAGTCCCAAATATCTAATCGATCCCGTACTGCGTGGGCAACCCAGTTCCATAGTACAAGCTATAACCTCTTCCTCAAAAAGACCAAAAGGGGTCATGGTGGATTTTTCTTTGTTGAGTTTAAGGCCAGACAGCTTCCCAAAGATCTCCATAACCATCGACATTCCCCTCACCACAGTAGCCCCTCCCTCAACAAAATAAATAGTATCGTCTGCATATTGGAGAACTTGAATAGAAATGTCCCCTAAAGAATATCCTTTCATGAGACCGTGCGTCACTATCTGCCTCACCATACAAGGTAATACATCTGCTGCCAAGACAAAGAGAAGCGGTGCAAGGGGGCATCCCTGGCGAATTCCCCGCTGGGGCTGGAAAAATCCACCCTCTAGACAACCATTCACTAAAATCGAATAATATGCAGTGGTCACACACCTCTTCATCCAAGGGATCCATAGATCCGAGAATCCCTTTTTGTGCAAGACAAACCACAAGAACCGCCAATCAATTCTATCGTAGGCCTTGGAGAAATCCACCTTCCACAGCACCCCTCGTGTCTGACGCCATTGCCAATCTGCCACAATCTCAGAGGCCATCGCTAGACTGTCACCAATATATCTCCCTGATATGAACGCGGATTGCACTGGAGAAATCAGGTCATCAAGAACCTCACCGAGCCTCTCCGCGAGAACCTTTGCAGTAATCAGATAGATAGCATTCTAGAGAGCGATAGGTCGTAAATCCTCAACATGTTCGGAACCCTCGTTCTTCTGAAGTAGAAATAACATAGCCTTGTTGATTTTGTTGAAGCCTGCATTTCCATAACTAAACTCCTCCAAGACAGCAAAAATATCATTACCCACCACCTCCCAGAACTCATTGTAGAAACAAACTGGGAAACCATCTGGACCAGGTGCTCCCTCATCATTCAAAGCTGAAACCGCATGCTTTAGCTCCTCCCTTGTGAAAGGTCTAATCAGATACTCTCTCTACTCAGGAAGAAGTATGTTCGTCCCAGATCCCATCCATCTCCACGGTCTTGGTAACACCCTTCTCGAGAGACCTTTAAAGTAGTCCAAAAGTGCTTTTCCAAATTCCTTCTCTCCCTCTATTCTTGACTCTCCCATTACCACTGCCCGGATCAGATTTCTTCGTCTACTTGCACTAGCTACCGCGTGAAAAACTTTGTATTCGCATCGCCTTCCTTGATCCATCTCTGCCTCGATCTTTGCTTCCACTCCACGGCCCTCTTCTTATCCTCTAAGCCAATGGTCCTCATATAACCGCTTCTTTTTTCAATTCTTCATCTGCCAGATCTCTAGAGTCTTCTAATTTGTCCAGGATCGAAATCCCCTCCTCCGCCATTGTTATGTTTGCCCTTCTGGTTTCCCGCACCTCCTACTTAAAAGCACTCGGTCTATTTCGAAGGCTGGCTAATTTCTGTGTCAAACGAATAGCAGTCGAACCCTCTCCCTCCATCGACTGCTAGTGATCAGTTATCAACTCACTACAACCATCTTCAAGTAGCCAAGCCTTATCAAATCTAAATAAAGAGTGAGGGACATCACCATCACCACTGTCCCAAATGAGAGGTGAATGGTCCGATCTAGATCTCGGACGCGACGAAACACCACACAAGGGGAACATATGCAAAACCTCCAGAGACACCAAGAAACGGTCAAATCTCGAACGCAATCCAGAATTTCTCCAAGTGAAGGCAATATCAATCGCATCCAGAACCTCCAACTGCATGTCTCCAACCAGATCCAAAAAACCATCTGATCCATGATCTTGTCCACCTATCAGGCATGGTCTGTCAGCGGAGAGCAAGGTGACATTGAAATCACCGACCACAATCCAAGCAACATCAGGGAGTGAGGCTCTCACATCCTGTAACTTGCTCCAAAGGCTTCCACGAAGAGAGTGATCAGTTGGGCCATAGACACAGGAAACAACAAGCCTGGAACCAAAGCGTTTCTTGAGAAGTTCAATCCTCAGCACAAACGTACCCCTTTTCTCCGATAGGGATTCGAACAGATCCCCATCCCATGCAACTGCAATACCACCAACACTACCGACAGCATTTAGCAGCGAGAAATTTTTCATGCGCTTCAAACCGAGAGATTTCCGCAGCGATTCCGGACAGTCATTGAGCTAAGTCTCCTGCAAAAGAACGATATCCTCCATCCAATCATTCAGAAGAGATCCCACAAAAACTCTCTTCTCAGGGTTTCCCAACCCCCGCACATTCCAGGATGCCATCTTCATTAAATACCTACATCTCTCCCGATGACGGGGACCACTCCCGCCACCTTTGCCACAATTAGCTTCGTAGATCTATTTGTTAATTCCTGACGATCAACATTTGGATCCTCCCTGTTTCTTTTAGATCTCCCTTTTCGGGGTATGTACCTCTTTCTACAATTTTGCATGCAATCGCCCTCAATTGGCCCCTCTACGGATTCACAGGAGGCCACAACCGTATCTGAGTCACCCTCCCCCTCCCCCGCACACAACACCTTGTCACTCTGCGCCACTGCAGCTTCGTGATTAACATTTACCAACGTAGCAGCTTCTGTAGCAAAATAGCATCGCAAATCCACCAATAACAACCCAGCACCGTCGCACTCCACCACAACATGGGGGTCTGAACGAAACACGCCACCAGCCTCGTTGTTGCAGTCGAGCCCCTGTAGATTTGAGAACAGGCCGAGAGATGAGGAAGGCTTCTCTGACTGTATAGCAGAGGGCTGCAGGCCATCGTCGAAGGGAGCTCCAAGCGAGACATGCGAGGGAGGGTGGTCACCGAGCAAACTCGAGCTCGGGTGTCCCACCAACTCGGGCAAATTGGGTCGGCTTGAAACCCCACGCACATTTGGCCTTTGGCCAAAATCCACGTTGGCATCAAGATTAGGAAAATCTGTGACCTTTCCATAAAAATCCCCTCGTAAATGCACGCATTCGGCAAAACAGTTGTCCCCTTTTGAAACGTCACGTTCGGCATTGACAGCTCCATTCAAATGAAAAGCCACGGCGTTTGAGCTTGCCCCTTTTGGTGCTTTGACGAGCGAAATCTCCGGCACAACAGATGTCATCCCGAGGATCGAGCCGGTATCACCGGCATTGAATGCGTCCGGCCCCTTCACCTCCCCAACGTCATTCCGACGAACCTCCGACGTGATCGGTGGCGGGGGAGGAAAAACCTCCTCAACACAAATCCGAAAAGCTGCACGGCCCACCCCAAGACATAATTGAGTCGGTGGACGACCTCGAATCCAGATCACGATCGTCACCACCGCCGCATCCGAGTATGGTCGCAAACCATCCGAAAGCAAGACCAGATCTTCCCCTACATCCGCAAAAAGCTCTTTCATTCTTTCCTCGGATCGCGATAGGAAAGGAACTCCTCGCAGACGTAGAACAAATCGGGTGGGAGACATCTCCCCGTCCGTGAAATGAGGTCGTCTCCAAGACGCTCTCAGATTGTCCCCGTCAAACAGAACCTTATCAACTTCGCCCGCCGAAAGCCCTCGAGCAAGGACCGGCCCTCAAGAAAACCGGACGACATCCCCCTTGAAATACCCCCCCCCCCCGATGGCCAACACCGCAAATGAAACTACGATGGCCAACACCGCCGCAAGCAAAACACCGGACCTCCGCCCTGCACGAGACCGCCCGATGGCCCAGCCGGCCGCAACGAAAGCACTGGGTACCTTCTTGTGGATGACAGTCTTCCAACCTTCTTCTTTGATGAGGCTCCCCGGAGAAACTCTAGCTTTCGGACACCACTCTCTACGGCCCTCTCTCATCTCTCCCAATGAAGTTGCATCACAGAGCTAAAGCCATGTTAAAAAAAATACTGAGATGAAAAAGGTTCTATAATACATTTGATTAGCTTTTATCTTTATATGATTTCACAATTAGTTGTCACTGTTTGGATATTCATGAATGATGTTGTAATGAAACAAATTGTTGATACATTTACATTAATTATTAATATATACAATTATAGTCAAGAAATAAGGTAATATTAATTTATATAATGATGAATAAATCATATACTCTTTAATGACAAATTATCTGTTGCCATTTTCATAAATAATGAGAGAAAAAAGTGTTGGTACAAATAAAAAGAGTCAAATAATAAGCTTGGTATAAAGATAAAAAAAATCGTTGACATATCCAACGGAGACAGTTTTATTCGTTAAATTTAATCTCACGATGATTTTTATTCATTGTGGTTTTAAATTTCTCAACAGTTAGTTATAATCATTGCTAAAAAAATTAATAATGGCTTATATAGCAATGACTCTGAGAGCAAATGATGAATTCATCATGAGATGGTTTAGTGACGTTTTATTCATTGCGTTAGTAAGGAAAAACATCATTATAGATCTTAATTGTTGTAGTATGTGAATGTTCAATGACGAGGCTAAAGTTGTGTTGTGGAATAGCATGCAAGGAGGCAATCGCAGAAACACATGAATTTACAAGATTAATCTAATCGAGGTATTCGGGAGATTGCCAAACAAATAATTTTGATTTTTCTCGACGGTATGCACGAGTTGAGTGGCTAGGGAATGATGGGGGCAAAGGAAAATTTTCTTTTAAAAATAAGTTGAAGTAAAGTTAGTTAGCTTAACATACGAGTTATATACTTTCATCTATGGCAATATTATTAACTAATAAGTATAGATAGCGGCAACAGAATTAATTATGAAATTATATGTTTAAAAAAATGCTGTAGCAATGATTCATGTCATCACATTACATGATTGTTACAGTGGAACTTTGACTTACAACGACTCAACAATCGGATAAAGTCCGCTGTCAAAGATAGAGAACTGTACCAACAATGTATTCGCTTAACAGCTCTGACAAGTTGCATATACGTATACCAACACTTCATGCCAACCAAAACTTCTTGGTGCGAAATATCTTGGTGAGAAAAAGCAATAATATGCATCTTTAAAAAACCTATTTATATATACGAACCAGACATAAATGTTTGGTTAGATCAGGTTCGATCCATTTAGATCCCTGGTAAGAAACATCTTGGGTTTTTTTTGTGAGCTAACTGTGTAGAGTTTGTTATCTCGTCTGAGATTTGCTCATGAGCACAACTGATCAATATAAAAGCCAAACTATGGGAAAACCAAAAGAAGAAGGCCTGATCACTGCAGCATTCATACGTTCGACATTTACAGGTAACGCCTTTCATATACAACCACATCAAAAATCCCATCCTCCTCACAACTACCTTCTCCGATCCCACGCAGTTCGATGTCGACCGCTTCCAGCTTCATGTGTAACCTCGCCGGTGCGGCGGCGATCGTGGTGCTGATGATAGGGGGTGCATGTCTCCTGCAGATGGACACAAAGATCTCGAGGATCTTCGGCATTGCCATGATCATTTCTCCATGGGCTGTCATCGTTTTCGCGATCCTCTGCTCCTTCCCAATCCGAAGGAACAATGCGGTGCATGCCGTCAGCGCCGGAGAGCTTGAACTGCAAGGCAATGCGTGAGAGCAGAAGGTACCTTTCTTGTACGGTTTGTGGGAGATTTGGCTGTGCTGATCACACTTCGAGAACTATAAATGCTTCCACGTAATAAACGTCTGCATGGATTGATGGATGAATATGTTCTCCAATAAGTTCTTGTTGGAGAGATTGTTACAGATATTCTTAGATTGATGCACATGGGTTTGACTCCTTGTTTAAGTCGAGAATTAATTGTGATTAATGGGATCTGTAAAAAAATAGGTCTAAATCGCGCGACGTTTGAAACATATGAAAAGAATAAAATTAGAGAGGTAGTTAAGGTCGTTGGCAGTTAGAAAGGTTGTTAATGTCGTCGGTAAGAACAACAAACGTCCAGAGATTCAAAAGAATCACATGAACTCCACGTCGACCAACGGATAATGTCGACCTGCCTTTTAGGCCTTGACGATGGATGGATATGATTTTGGATTAAAGAAATATCGATCTCGTTTTCTCTTCAGTTGTTGCATGAGTTCGATAGTACCTCGAAAATATATAATTGTGATTTGATAGTACGTCGAGAAAATGCCAATCTCAGCTGGTTGTTCATTTCAGTTATTCATAAACAATTAAATGACAAATGTAGAGGACGATAGCAGTTCTTTGCCCTTTTCTATCGTGCTCAACATTAGTCATTCGTTTAATAATCTGAAAATATTTCAAAATTCATATCATTTAGAGACCGCAGTCTCCGTAATCTGGGGGAAGGCGAGCGTTTTTTAGAAGGGAAATGGTTTAGTAGGATTAGCTTTCCACGATAAGTTGTTATGCCTATCAGTTCCGATAGTCAGGGATTTTGATTTTCCATAATTTCAATGAATAATTTTATTAATAAAGACTAGTTGAAAGCTCTGAGATCAAGTATGTTCCAGCCATCGTTTTCTCGTGATCTCGATATTTTCTTCCAATCCACTTTGGACCACCTTTGCTCCTTTGAGTTGCCATTCCAAAGAAAATTTCTTCGAATCTTATCAATCTTGTCTATAATAAATACTACGTGGCACCTTGAAGCATGACATGAGGTTGATGGCCAGTGGCGTGAGTGACGAGTTTAACAAACAAACTCGTGCTTTATAGGGCCAGTATTTTTTTTCCTTACAGACTCTCGGCTTTGCAGTGAATCAATCTTGAGGGCCGTTTAGTTCAAAGGGGAAAGTCTAGGTAGGTAAACGGAAAAGAAACCCTCATTCCAACCAAACCAATTTCCAATTACCAGAAGAAGATGATTTTCCAAGTTTAGGCTGAAGAACTCACATTTAACCTTATTAATGTAAAGATCAGATAGTGTTGAGAACATGTTTAATGTTTCCGTTACATTCTTGAGATCATCCTTATTATATTATCGAAATATCAGTAGGTTATCCACGATTTGGATGTTGGTGATCGAGTTTGAGTGGCCGTCGTAAGAGAATCCCTTGGAAAGGCAAATGTAAGGTAGTCATTTGTAGGATGTTGGTGATCCTTTGTAGGAGTTGTGTAAGGTAGTCATTTCCACAAGAGGGTATCATAGTGTTAGAACTTGATATGTCGCCGCTAGTTGACAATCGGGTGGAAAGTCACCTCAAAAAATGTCATCGTCTGCATTTATCTCAACAGCCCGCGGCATGTTTGTGATGTCTGGTATGCAGATCAGTAGCTTGATGCTTCCCGCATCTTCATAGTCACCATCCAGGTTGGTCATTCATAGTCCAATAATTTTTCGAATTACTTGACCACGCTTGCAAATATGTAAGGATCTGTCACCCACTATGTGGATTTCTCCTCTACCCTCTTGGCAGCAAAGGTTGGTGACCATTTGTAAAACAAAATCCAGGAGTCGTCAATGGCTTGAATGGAGGTGCGGATGAGGACCTCAAAAATTTCAAGGGAGTCTGGTTCGGCCACTAGCTACAAGTATGAGTTTTCCCACAATTTCTTGAAGGCATTTTTGGACACTTCGAGTGACAAAAGCTCTCTAGCTTTCTCCAGTGATAAGATCTCGACGACGATCATGCAATCCC
Source organism: Ottelia alismoides (assembly GCA_037367405.1). Lineage (NCBI taxonomy): Eukaryota > Viridiplantae > Streptophyta > Magnoliopsida > Alismatales > Hydrocharitaceae > Ottelia > Ottelia alismoides. The sequence goes on from JAZKJV010009969.1 coordinate 78,293, forward strand.
GAAAGGCCCTGTGCAGCTCTTTTGCTTCAGTTGAAATGACATATTTCGAAAAGGGTAATTGTCTTTCCCTGTATATCCACACGCACTACAGGAAAGTCGTGTTTTCATGACAACTTATTTCGCCATATTTACAGGCTATTTTGTCACAAAAAGGTCGTTGTGACATGTAAGTCGTTGAGAATAATTCGTAGGGAATAATCCCGTAGGGAATACTATTTCAGACAATTTTGTCGCCGGGAATAATATAAAATCCGTCACTATAAAGAACACCAAGTTCTTTTTTTTTAAACTTATTCACGACGACGATCTCGTAGGAAATAATATTTTGTCTGTTTTAATCGATTGCAATTTGAATTCAAATATGACGAGTTGATCGTGGGGAATGTGATTTTTGATCAGCAACCAAATAGTTGTGTATGCAATCGTCTCTTTTTACGATTCGTGTATATATATATATAATATAAAATTTCTTAAACATATAGAATTATATCTAGATCTCCATTCGATATGAACTAGTGGATTATCCTCATTCAAGATACTTTCTTTTCAATGATTTTATCATAATGTACCAGCAAGAAAGAACGTACAGAAACATGAGAAGAAATATCACATGTAAAAACTGCACAATAAATATATTGCAACGGATGATGATTTATAAAACATCACCTTAGATGCTCATTTAAGTAAATTTCAAAACACTCAAACATACAAATGAAAAATATTCCATTCATTGACATATCCAAAAATACAACTCATGGTCCTAAAAAAACAAAATATAAAAGAACATATCCAAAAAAAGTTGGATGAGATATAACTCTCGAGGCTCATTCATTTCTTTGTCATATGCCACGTTGCTATCACCATCTTCACTTCAATTACCCCTTCTATTAGCATCAAAAGTTTGACGACCGTCCTGCTAACAAAATAATGATATGATAAGTTATATAATATATAGCAACTAAATATTCCATCGGTTAGAGAAGAAACTTTTTTACTGATTTATTTCTTTGGAAATATAAAATGTACATATCCAAAAGGAACTGTTTACAGAGCTACTTTCGAATTAAATGCACATACTGAGAATAGATTTTGCATAATGTGAGCAGCAGGTGGAGATGGACTTTGATTTTGTTGTCCGGAACTTTCACCTCTATTGATTGGTGTTCCTACAGTACTTCCACCCTGCACATAAAATTTTCCCTGTTGCACGTATTGTAATAGTAATAATTTATACAACTCTCTTATCTGTTTTCCCTGCATCTGTGGAAGGGGTATTTTCTCTGTTGTATTAGCTTATACTCTTGATGTTTTTATTAGATAAATGACCATCGATTTTCCAAAAAGAAGTAATAGAGAACTTTCATGACTTAAACACCCGTTATTATATCCATTGACATGGCAGATATATTGGAAAAAATGATATTATGCCATTCAAATCTGCCCCTGCATTGATATATCAAAAGAATGCAATGATCACGACACATCAGACCAACATATACATATATATAAACAACCTATGACGGGTACTCTTATTAAATCAAGTGAGATTTCAAAATAATTTAAACTTGACGGGCACTGTGATCCGATAACAGAGATTTCATTTAACGCATATGCACTCTGATCCGGTGACAGAGATTGCCTATATCTTTGAGGAAGATAGAAATCAAAATAACTTATAACTTACAGGCCTTGTACTGTTTCCGAACAGCGTCAATGGCGTTGGAAGAGGGAGTTGAGCAAGCCACGATGTCGAGGGAAGGACCGTGCAATCCGGCAACGTTAGGAGGAAGGGATTGTGCGATCCGGCGACGTTGGAGGGAGGAATCGTGCAATTCCTAGAGATTTGGAGGGAGCCGTGTATGAGATATTGGATTGTTGATGTGTATGAAATCAAAATAACTTACAGGTCCTGGAGTGTTGTCGAACGGCGTCAATGGCGTTAGAAGAGGGAGTTGTGCAAGCCACGGTGTCGAGGGAAGGACCGTGCAATCCGACAATGTTAAGAGAAAGATATTGTGCGATCCGGCGACGTTGGAGGGAGGAATCGTGCAATTTCTAGAGACTTGAAGGGAGCCGTGTATGAGGTATTGGATTGTTGATGCCAAGGGATGCAACCGTGCAAGCCCTAGAAATGGGTTTATTGAAAGGTCTTTGGAGGGAAAGGTGAAATAATTGGAGGGGATTTTTTTTATGACCCCCAAATGGTATATACCACGGACAACTCGTCATTAATTGTAGAATACATTCGCTACAAGAAAACCGTAGGGAATGTAACTTTTAAGTGAAAATAAATCGTCAGGAATATTCGTCACTTATATGTATTTTTCTTGTAGTGACGATGACGTTGGCCTCTAGTTAGGGGACGACGAGCCTCCTCCGAGTCGACGGCCTTGATGATAGCACACCCTGATCCGGCCCTCCGAGCTCCCATTATTGTACAAGGACTAGCAAAATTATTCAGCTCCGACTCTTATTGCACATATTCAGCTACGGTTCTGAATATGTATATATCCTGACCCGGAGCTGAATATGTTCATGTTGCTAGTCCCTATACATATGTTCAGCTCTGAATATGTACATGTTGCTAGTCCATATTCATATGCTTGTGCATTCAAAGCTGGAGCTGAATATCATTAGCAACACGTACATATTAAGTCCTAGTACATTCATGGTGCACATATTACAAGTCCCTGTACTTGTAGATATTACTATATATATATATATATATATATATATATATATATGTAGGGGTTGATGGGGCTGCCCCCTGGGGGCAGCCAACAAGGCTGCCCCGCCCCATCCAGACATGGTCGATTTAAAAAATCCTGCGACCGTTAAAAAAATGACGTCTGGATGGAGACCGTAGGAGTCTCTGTTTCTGACGAAAATCGAATGACATATAGGAGGAATATAAGGATGAATATACATGGTGATATTTTTCCAAAAAATAAAAAAAATTATGCGAAAAATGGAGTGGGACAGTCATGTTGGCTACCCCTAGGGGGCAGCCCCATTTTTCCCATATATGTATATGTATATTGTAACATATATATAGTAATATGTTCAGGAACTTGTACATAGCAATATGTAGATAGTAATATGTACATATAAGTAATATATATAGTAATATTAACTTGTAATATATATTGAGAAATTATGCAATAGACCCTGTGCCTTTTTGAAATGGGATAAACATCTAGTTACAACCACGAGATTAGTTGCCAGTAAGTTCATATAGGTTACTAAAACTATGATATCATTTACTGAAGCTTTGATATATATCATTGAAGTTGTCTATAGAGTTGCTATACTAAAGCTGTAATATCACATTTACTTGTAACTCCGTAAAAGTTACTAAAACTATGATGTCACTTACTGAAGATTGAATATTTATTACTGAAGCAATTTATAGAGTTTGTATTACTTGTAACTTTATATAAATTGCTAAAGCTATGATATTACTTATTGAAGCTTGTATTTTCATTACTAAAGCCGATGGACTGTGATATCACTTATTGATGATTGAATATTTATTACAAAAGTAATTTATAGAGTTTTTATTTACTTGTAACTTCACATAAGTTACTAAAGTTGTGATATTACTTACTGAAGATTGTATTTTTATTACTGAAGCCGCTGGAGATCACAAACTAATGATGCGGATCATCTCATCTCTAAACGGGACATGCCCCATTGGATAAGCCCTCTCTCTATCTCTATCTCTCTCTACACACATGCATACATAGATACATAAATACTTGCATGCATACATACATACACACACATATACACATACATACATACATAAATACATGTAATATTCAGGGACTTGTAATATTACTATATATGTATTGACGAGACCGAAAAAAGCCACGTTAAGGAGTTGTTTTTAATGTTCGTGTGTGAAAACAATGAAAGTCGTTCGTTGTAGGCGGCGATCGAAAACAGTCAAGAAATAACCACAATTTTTAATCAAATTTAATCAAGTGGTTTTTATGTTTATTTTACTTGGGCAAGTCCCAAGGTCGATCACAAGGAGGCAAAGGAACAACCTAGAGTTGTGTCTATCCAATTCTGAGTTCGGTTTTCGAGGCGGTCTTTTTTTTTGGAATTTTTCAATGCAATAGAGGGTGCACAATGCAAATCCGGCCTACTTTATGGACTAAAATGTGAATTACGTTCAAATGATGTCCGAAAAATACGAAACTTGGCCGAGATGTAAAATATGATGAAATAAGTGCACTGTAATTTTTTTGGAATTTTTGGATGCAATATGAATTTTTTATGGATTTTTAAATGCAAACAGAATGATTTTCAATATTTAATTATAATAAATATTAAACCTACTTATTTTTAAGAAATAAAATTATCTAAGATCCATCACTAGGTGATGGATCCCAGAAAAATCCTAAACATTGAAAATGTGGGGTTGAATACCTATTAAAAATCAAATACTGAAATATACTAAATGATTTTTACAGAGCAATTTATGCATGCAAATGCAAAGATTTTTGGGCACAATGTTAATCAAAGTAATCTCTACTATATTTGATTTTTGGGGAATTTTAGAACAACAGTTAATCAACGGCAATTTTAAGAATACAAAGTGGGCAAAATATGCAGTTTTCTACAAAATAATTGATAATTAATAAACCACTTATCATAAAAATATCCACAATGTGTCAAACTGTAGAGAATTGAATGTAGAACATCATGCAATTTTTGGATTAATAAAATAATGTAAAGAAGAGGTTCAAGACAAAGGAGGAACACAGGGGTATGAATGCAAATGTAATAAATAAAATAAATGAATAAAAAGTGCAGTGGGGGCCTAAGTGCAATTACCAGCTATAAAGGGGGCGAATCTAAAATTTCTCAAGTGGGTCACGTGCATTGCTCGTGACCTTGGTTTGAGGGACTTGGCGGCGAAATGGTGGACTCTCCAGGGACGTCTCTGTAATTTGCCCAACGTCACGTGCAATGCACGTGACTTGGGTTTTTTGCTGATGACGTTTCCCACGCACGTGCGGAGCACGTGCGGGGGACCTCGGGATTCGAGCCCGACCTTCGGTGGTGTCGGGGTGGAACTTTGCGCTGGAGGTGGTGGCGTGGCTCCGGTGACGCGGCGGGGAGGGGTGCTGCTCCGTGTCGATGACGGCGAAACTGAGGAGGAGCGGAGCTAGCGGTTGCCGACGCTCGGTGGAGGAGCACCTAGCGCTGGCGTCGGTCGGAGGCGCTAGAGTGCTGGCGGTGGAGCTCCAGGCGGTAGGCGAAGTGGGTTGTCGGAGAAGACGAAGATGCGGCGGAGCTGGAGGTCGATGAAGATGAAGGAATCGTTGTCGAGGCGGAGTGTAGCCGTCGTTCGGTGGTGTTGAAGGCGGATGAACTCCAGGCGTGAGGCAGCGAGGTTTGTCGGAGACGATGGTCGGTGGCTCGATGCCGTTGGCGGAGCAGCAGCAGCAATGGCGTCGCGGAGGGCGCATCTGCAACGAGGCCCGAAGGGCTTCGGATCTCGCCGGGGAGAAATGGAGGTGATGTCACCGCCTCCGTTGCGTTGGCGACCAGGCTATCGGCGGATAGGGTTTTGGGGGTCAGCGATGGAGTATATATAGGGGAGGGTTCGGCGAGATCGGCGAGGATAAAGGAGGTGGCTGCGACGCGGAGGAGGTTTGGGTCAACGGCAAGTGCGACGGTTGTGGAGGATAACAGAGATGCGGGAGGAGGATTAAGGGCGACGGCGCCCGAGAAATCGGGGGCGGAGGTTACGGGGAGGCCGTTGGGAGGTAGAAGATGAGTCCCAGGCCGTTCGATCGGCCGAGATCGAACGGCCAGGTATGGGCCACGTGGCAGGGGCCTGGGGAGTAAGAGGAGGGCGCGTGCGGGGTGGCACGTGCGCTGCACGTGCGTGGCATTTAATTATTATTATTTTTTTAATAAAAACGAGTATATAAAAGGCCCAAAAAATGCTGACACGTGGCGGCCTCTGGGGCGGCCACGTGTCAGCACCAGAAATTTCGGAAATAAAAGATTTTATAAGTTCGATAAAAATAATAAATGACCTCGGATCGAAAAAGTTCCTTCACGAAAAATGCTCGTCTCGACGAGATCTACAACTTTCATGAAGACATCAAAGCTAAAATCGGTCAAATGTAAAAAGTGAATTTTTGGGGTATCCCATGTACATAGAATACCTTAATTTTTGGGTTTTCTAATTTTTTTGTCATTTTTAAAACAAGATAAAAATCCGGAAAAATATGGAAACATCAAAGATAAATAAAAGACACCTAATTCTAATTTTTTTGGATTTTTATTAATAAAGAAAATATATACATAAAATACAAGGTCAAAAGCCGCGAAAATATACAATGTACAAAAGAGGCCCAAAACCCAATTTTCTCATACGAGCTTCGATTCACTTGAACTTGGTCTTGTTTTGAAGGTAATTGAATGTGCATTAGTTCAAAAGTGAGTAGGATCAAATCGGACACTGGACGGGGAAGATATGTGGCTTTTAGTCCGAAAATCCTGAAACTAGGTTTTGGGTTTTTGGTCCACTTATTTGGGTTAGTGATTTTTTTTGTATTTTTCATTTATGCTTGTGAGTGATATGTACACAATGGAAGTGGTTTTGGGTTATTCGGAGTTAGTATGAAGGAGTTAAAAATCTGGGAAGTTAGGCTATTTACAGGTCAACTGTGGCTTGGATTTTTGGCTTTTATTCTGTGCAGAAATTATGGATAAAATGCCATTTTTTATGAAAACATGCATGAATGCTAATTATGCAGAATAAATGCAAATATGTTGTTGATTTTTAGGGGCTTAAGCTTAATAAATGAGATTTAGAGTGATGAATCCGAGATTCATCATCCCCCTATACTTAAACCATGCTCGTCCCTGAGCATCAAAAAGACATGCCATGAAGTGAAATGAGACTGGGTTCCATACCAAGACCATGAGCTGAAGGTGAGAATGAAACTAAACTCGACCTTTGGATTAGTAGTGTGGCGGAACTTTTGTGAGACAGAATTTTAAAATCAACAGCCCTCAAGTTCTACACATCATTGTTACAGTTTCGGCTCAGAAGTCATCTTAGATCAATCCTCTTCCCAAAGTATACCCTAAGAACATTGAATAACCGACTCGTGTGTGTGAAGGGTTTTAGCTCTTCCCATCCAGAATGCCGGGCTACCATGCTCCTCTCTTCTCCAGTAACTCGTCCTCGGGGAGTCAGGTATTTCCTTCTAAGGTCTGTCGTGTTGTGTTCACAATCGAAATGGGGGAGAAGCTAGAAGAAAGAGAAAAGAACTGGAGGGGGTGGCCAGTGTAGTCACCTCTCCTTGTGAAGATGGTCAGTGTAGCCAAGTCTCCACCAAGATCTGCATGTTTCTTGAAGCTTGGACCTTTTTGGTCGAATTTTTATTTAATAGACTGCTTCTTTGTATTTGGAATTTGTGGTGGTGCTGCTTGGATCTTGTTTTGCCCCTACGGATATAGCATCTTTTTGTTCCGTACATTTTTTGGGGTCTTAGAAAAAATTGTGCCCAGCCGTCCATCCCTTTTCCGAAGCTTTATTTCAACCCGTACTCCGGTCTTTAGATTTCCACGCTACCAGAAAAGAAACTCACATAGTCTTCCAACATCCCGTCTGGGTTGAGCTAAGTGCATAGTGTGAGAGTGCAAATTAATTCCCTATTCCAGAGTTGTACCCAGAATGAAGAGACCAGTTTAGACACTAAGAGTCAAACGCTGCACATTGTCATGTGGAACTTAAAGAATTAAGTCCAAAGACCTGAAGCTCTTAAAATCCTATTTCTCGGTGAAGTTCCTCTGAAAATTAGGTGGATTAAGGGCTAGTTCAGACTACTCTCGGCTTTGTCTCACAACTTGGTTCAGAACCCAATGACTTTTCACAAATGCAAATGCATGTGATGTTGGATGAAGTGCAAGTGTGTGAAATGCAGGAATTTTTTTGTTGTTGTTTTTTTGCGTGTGTGTGTGCAAAGGTGAAATAAGAAGCCATTTTTTTTCAAAAATTTTGGGCAAGTCAGTGTTAGTAGAAAAAAAACTCTTCTTTTTTTTAAGTTAGTACCCACCCCGTAAATACATATAGACTTACGTGAAAGTACGAGATACGGGTAAAATATACACAAAGTATATATACAGACCCCCCTATACTTAGCGAGTGATGTGTCCTCAAAGCACAAAAAGCGTAATGAAGACATAACTCGTGCTAAGCGTAAGAGAGTAGAAAATTTATATACAATGGGTTAGGAAGTAGAGCGGAAAAGAGTGAATGAGGAGAGTATATACAGGTGGATGTCGGCTCCCCCTATACTTAGGCTCTGGACAGCCTAAGTATGGAAGAAGGGTGGAAATGGAGCGGTCGGGAGGATGAGAAGGATGGTATAAACAGATGGCATCGGTCCCCCTATACTTAGGCCCTTGGCCTGAGTAGAGGAAGAAGCTGTATAAGGAGACCGATGTGGTCGGGAGGGAGGGTGAGTAGCCGAATGATTAAGGCAGTTTTCGGCTGATCTTCTTGTGAGCCTGCGGTGGGAGATCATAATGATGAGATGGAGATGAGGCATATGATTCCCAATTATGATCAGAGTTATCCTCAGAAAAATCATGATGGATTATAGATGAAGTGTTTGAGTCAGATGAAAGATATCCATCATCAGAGTTATCCTCAGAGGAGTAGGTATTTGAAAGTGGACATACTCCAAGTCTGCAAATCTCTTTGTTTCTTTAATTATTTCCTCAGAATTCGTTCCTTCTTGGGTCAATCAATTTGTCCTCAGATGATAGCTCAGAAGCACCGGTCTCAGTCAGCTCATACGAAAGAATTCCAGTATACTTGAAGAGTGCAGGAGCATCAGCTTTGGATGAGTAGTAGTTAGGAACGGGAGTTGTCCAACGAGGATTGAATTTTGGATCCTTACGAAGATATGGCTTTAGGGCTGCCGAACAGACTTCACTCATGTAGACTACCTTTTCCGGACCTGATGAGGGACCATCAGACGATACCTCTTCTGGAAGGTCAAAGGTGACTCTCTTTTTATTTCGTCGTGAAGGTGTCAGTTCACTTGAGTATCCAGATGAATAGCCATTTGAATTTTCTTTGGTCGGTGCTCGATCTGCGTGCTTGTTCTTAGTCTCCCGAATGTTTGAGCACTCTCGATTTGGGATGATTTGATCAAGATATTCAGAGAATGTTGCTCCCGAGTGTGACCATGCATATGTCTCAGGATCGTAGTAGAAAGATTTGTCTATTTTGAGATCCTCGGGGATTTGAATATTGGGGAGAGTCTCTGCATGTTCTTTCTCCATTGATTCGATGTTGGTGCATTCCTGAGTCGAGTTGATGTAATCCATGTAGTCAGAGTAGGTTGACCCAGGGTGTGCCCATGCATAAGTCTCCGGATCATATGATTCATATACATGATTCTCCCTGGTGAGAGCGGCTGGGAATGGAGCATGGGGGAGATTTTCTAAACCAGTAGTCTCATCAACAACCGCTATCTCAGGTGTGGCTGCGGGGTAGGGCTCTTCTATCGCTTCATGGTTACGGTTGTCAGGGACTTCGTGGGTTGCCTCAGGAGATCGTGGTTCCTCAAAGACATGGTCAGATCTAAGTGCTTCCAATGCTGTGAAATTGATTTCCCGAGTCTCACAATCAATACTCGCCTTGGCCAATGCCAAGAATGGCTTTCCGAGAATGATTGGAGACAGGGTGAATTCTCATTGATGCTCAATATTAATGATCGTGAATTCTACTTTGAGCGGAGCACCTTGGAATTTAATGATGACAGAAATGGTTCCTCTCGGCCGTTTTATTGATCGGTCCGCTAATTGAACAATCTCTCGTATCTTTCGAATCGGTCCGAGTTTGAGTTCATGGAATACAGAGGTCGGGAGGATATTAATTGGTGAATCGTCATCAATCCGAGCATGGGTGAAAATTATGTCTTTGAGTACACATTCAAATCTGGGTAACCGCTTCACTATGCGGCTCTTAGTTTTTCTCCTCAACACCAAGGAGGAGGCCATTGACAATATATGTCTCTCGGTTTTTGTTCGAATCCTGCCCGATTTCTTCATCGTTAATTTGTCCAATACAAATCCTTTAAGATCGGGGAAGTGTTCAATGGCCTGTAGAAAGGGAAGTTCAAAAATCAATTTCTTTCCTATTGCTTCCCGTACAGTTGGATCCAAATTCCTCAGATCGTCTTCAGTCTCAATTTTTATGAAATTTTCTAAATTTTCAATTTTTTTGTGGTTTTCAAATATTTCCATTTTTTTGGTATTTTCTGGGTGGTGTGGGGGTGTGGGGTGTTCTTCAGATGAAAAGGGGCTCTGGTGTTCTGGGTGATAGTTCGGGGCATAGTCATTTCTAAGGGAGTAAGATGTAGAAGTGAAATTCTCAGAATAATCCCTAGGTCCCTGAATATCCTCAAAATTTTCAATTTCAGATCCAATCATTTCCTCATCCATTTTTATAATCGAGCTACCAGAGATTAATCGATCGGCAAGTTCTTGAAATTTATTCTCCATTAAATCAAATTTCTTATTCATCCTCAAAATATTCTCCAAAATCTCTTCTTGGCCATGTATGGGAGCAGTTGGAGTATGTTTTTGTAATTCAATGTCCTCTTCCATTTTTCTATATATACTAGGAGAGGGGTCTCTTGAAATATCCGATATACGATCATCATTTTCTGAAAGTACCTCCTCAATAATCATGGAAGGTGGCTGCTCATATGGTCTAGGTAAGTGGAGTTGGTCCAGGGGAGTTGTGATCCTATGTGGTCGGCCCAATCCTCTGTATGAGTGAAGAGGGGATTGTTATGTTCAATCCAAGATAATGATTTTTCTTTGGTGTTCAAGAATGATGGAAGAGGTTGAGAAGTGTTCAATTCGATCATGTGGTTATCTTCTCCCATGAATGATGGATTGACATTTACCGAATATGAGGGATGAATTGTATGATCAATGTAAAGAGGATTAAATGAAGAAGTAGAGCCCTCAATCATTTCTTGGTTTGTCTGCTCTGAATACAAAGGGTTGTCATTAATGAAACAGGTCGGATTAGCAGAAGGAAATGGATTTATTGGTGGTTGAGGGGGAGGGGTTTTGGGTCTAACCGATACGAATTCATTTTCATAGTATAGCTCTGATGGATTCTCGGATAAACGTTCGGCTATTTTTGAAAGAGTTGAAAGGAATGAGGGGTTGAGTCTGCAAGAGTTATTGGACAAGAAATCCATGATGAGGTTAAAATCAAGAGAGGAAAGAGATGATCACACGGGAAGAGAGTTTTTATCAAATGTGCGGCTTTTGATCTTAGGTCTTGGTTTACGCACACCAATGCAAACACAAATCAAACCCCAGATTCACCAACTCACACAATGAAGCCGTAAGAGTTCGGCTATTATCTTTTTGATTTTAGTTGGTGATAAATTAATCTTGGCAGGAATTTAGCGAGCTGAGATTTAGGATTTGGGCTCTAGCCTTAAGTGTCGTCTCTTGCTCACTAAGAAAAATAGAAACATACAAGGTCGGAGTTGCTCTCCCGCAGAAATTCTTGATTTTATGGATTTATTTTGATCGGCTATATTTAGCAGTCCCAATTTTTAATAAGGTGATCACTGAAAAATTAGATGAGCACAAACACACGTCTACCGTCCAGTCCCAATTTCCTTTAGATTTATGTGATAAAACCAGGGGGAGAAAGTCAGGAAAAGCGGATGCACGCGGAAAACTATGATGAATGCTCAGTTAGAAGACTTACAGTGCCTCCTCGCAATCTTCATGTGGGATGCTAGACATAATTTAAAAATTATTCTATATGTGTGCAAGCCGATAAAAATCGCACCTAAACAGAAAGTTCTATTAGCGGGAAGAATTGAGTTAAATTTGGCTAAGTTGAACGATCTATGTGCGTTTTGATTAAAGTGCAGTGTGGCTTAAGATCCTACGAGCACAATCAAAAAATAAAAATGCTCTAAGAGCCGTATGTGCAGGTCTATCCTAGTCGCCACTCAAGTCGGGCCCCACCCTCATCGGAGAGTGAAACAGGCCACGACACACCACAGAAAAAAGTTCAAGGTCTTTTTTACATGCGCGAGAGTCCGAACGGACACCGCTATAAATGAGCAGAAATTAAAAGTGCAGAAATTAAAAACCTAGACTCTACTCTCTCTCACGATTCGACTCAATCTTAAATTAATTGCGGTTTCTTCGGATGTCGGTGAAGATGCGTCGGTTCCTTGAAAAAACGCTCCACGTGCACCGGTTACCTCGCAAGAAAAATAAGAGAGATATGTGTAAGAGAGTGCTTCAGAAAATAGAACAAGCGAATAAATGCTGGAAATAAAATGGTATTCACAATAAAGAACTCGGGGGTCAGACTACCCGAATACGGAAAACCGAGCGAAAAATTTTCAAAACATAAAACTAAGCCGTTTGCCTCCCCGGCAACGGCGCCATCTGACGGGACCGAAAAAGCCGCATTAAGGAGTTATTTTTAATGTTCGTGTGTGAAAATAATGAAAGTCGTTCGTTGTAGGCGGCGATCGGAAACAGTCAAGAAATAACCACAATTTTTAATCAAATTTAATCAAGTGGTTTTTATGTTTATTTTACTTGGGCAAGTCCCAAGGTCGATCACAAGGAGGCAAAGGAACAACCTAGAGTTGTGTCTATCCAATTCCGAGTTTGGTTTTCGAGGCGGTCTTTTTTTTTGGAATTTTTCAATGCAATAGAGGGTGCACCATGCAAATCCGGCCTACTTTATGGACTAAAATGTGAATTACATTCAAATGATGTCCGAAAAATACGAAACTTGGCCGAGATGTAAAATATGATGAAATAAGTGCACTGTAATTTTTTTGGAATTTTTGGATGCAATATGAATTTTTTATGGATTTTTAAATACAAACAGAATGATTTTCAATATTTAATTATAATAAATATTAAACCTACTTATTTTCAAGAAATAAAATTATCTAAGATCGATCACTAGGTGATGGATCCCAGAAAAATCCTAAACTTTGAAAATGTGGGGTTGAATACCTATTAAAAATCAAATACTGAAATATACTAAATGATTTTTACAGAGCAATTTATGCATGCAAATGCAAAGATTTTTGGGCACAATGTTAATCAAAGTAATCTCTACTATATTTGATTTTTGGGGAATTTTTAAAACAACAGTTAATCAACGGCAATTTTAAGAATACAAAGTGGGCAAAATATGCAGTTTTCTACAAAATAATTGATAATTAATTAACCACTTATCATAAAAATATCCACAATGTGTCAAACTGTAGAGAATTGAATGTAGAACATCATGCAATTTTTGGATTAATAAAATAATGTAAAGAAGAGGTTCAAGACAAAGGAGGAACACAGGGGTATGAATGCAAATGTAATAAATAAAATAAATGAATAAAAAGTGCAGTGGGGGCCTAAGTGCAATTACCAGCTATAAAGGGGGCGAATCTGAAATTTCTCAAGTGGGTCATGTGCATTGCTCGTGACCTTGGTTTGAGGGACTTGGCGGCGAAATGGTGGACTCTCCAGGGACGTCTCTGTAATTTGCCCAACGTCACGTGCAATGCACGTGACTTGGGTTATTTGCTGATGACGTTTCCCACGCACGTGCGGAGCACGTGCGGGGGACCTCGGGATTCGAGCCCGGCCTTCGGTGGTGTCGGGGCGGAACTTTGCGCTGGAGGTGGTGGCGTGGCTCCGGTGACGCGGCGGGGAGGGGTGCTGCTCTGTGTCGATGACGGCGAAACTGAGGAGGAGCGGAGCTAGCGGTTGCCGACGCTCGGTGGAGGAGCATCTAGCGCTGGCGTCGGTCGGAGGCGTTGGAATGCTGGCGGTGGAGCTCCAGGCGATAGGCGAAGTGGGTTGTCGGAGAAGACGAAGATGCGGCGGAGCTGGAGGTCGATGAAGATGAAGGAATCGTTGTCGAGGCGGAGTGTAACCGTCGTTCGGTGGTGTTGAAGGCGGATGAACTCCAGGCGTGAGGCAGCGAGGTTTGTCGGAGACGATGGTCGGTGGCTCGACGCCGTTGGCGGAGCAGCAGCAGCAATGGCGCCGCGGAGGGCACATCTGCAACGAGGCCCGAAGGGCTTCGGATCTCGCCGGGGAGAAATGGAGGTGCTGTCACCGCCTCCGTTGCGTTGGCGACCAGGCTATCGGCGGATAGGGTTTTGGGGGGTCGGCGATGGAGTATATATAGGGGAGGGTTCGGCGAGATCGGCGAGGATAAAGGAGGTGGCTGCGTGCGACGCGGAGGGGGTTTGGGTCAACGGCGAGTGCGGCGGTTGTGGAGGATAACAGAGATGCGGGAGGAGGATTAAGGGCGGCGGCGCCCGAGAAATCGGGGGCGGAGGTTACGGGGAGGCCGTTGGGAGGTAGAAGATGAGTCCCAAGCCGTTCGATCGGCCTAGATCGAACGGCCAGGTATGGGCCACGTGGCGGGGGCCTGGGGAGTAAGAGGAGGGCGCGGGCACGTGCAGTGCGCGTGCGGGGTAGCACGTGCGCTGCACGTGCGTGGCATTTAATTATTATTATTTTTTAATAAAAACGAGTATATAAAAGGCCAAAAAAATGCTGACATGTGGCGGCCTCTGGGGCTGCCACGTGTCAGCACCAGAAAATTCGGAAATAAAAGATTTTGTAAATTCGATAAAAATAGTAAATGACCTCGGATTGAAAAAGTTCCTTCACGAAAAATGCTCGTCTCGACGAGATCTACAACTTTCATGACGACATCAAAGCCAAAATCGGTCAAATGTAAAAAGTGAATTTTTGAGGTATCCCATGTACATAGAATACCTTAATTTTTGGGTTTTCTAATTTTTTTGTCATTTTTAAAACAAGATAAAAATCCGAAAAAATATGGAAACATCAAAAATAAATAAAAGACACCTAATTCTAATTTTTTTGGATTTTTATTAATAAAGAAAATATATACATAAAATACAAGGTCAAAAGCCGCGAAAATATACAATGTACAAAAGAGGTCCAAAACCCAATTTTCTCGTACGAGCTCCCATTCACTTGAACTTGGTCTTGTTTTGAAGATAATTGAATGTGCATTAGTTTAAAAGTGAGTACGATCAAATCGGACACTGGATGGGGAAGATATGTGGCTTTTAGTTCGAAAATCCTGAAACTAGGGTTTGGGTTTTTGGTCCACTTATTTGGGTTAGTGATTTTTTTTGTATTTTTCATTTATGCTTGTGAGTGATATGTACACAATGGAAGTGGTTTTCGGTTATTCGGAGTTAGTATGAAGGAGTTAAAAATCTGGGAAGTTAGGCTATTTACAGGTCAACTGTGGCTTGGATTTTTGGCTTTTATTCTGTGCAGAAATTATGGATAAAATGCCATTTTTATGAAAACATGCATGAATGCTAATTATGCAGAAAAAATGCAAATATGCTGTTGATTTTTAGGGGCTTAAGCTTAATAAATGAGATTTAGAGTGATGAATCCGAGATTCATCATCCCCCTATACTTAAACCATGCTCGTCCCTGAGCATCAAAAAGACATGCCATGAAGGTGGCGTTCTCCAAGGATGCACTGCTAACATCCTGTCCAAATGCTTGAACCCATTCAGAGCCTACGCTCTTCCTAAACTTGCAACTTAAATGGCATTCATGCTTCCAAGGATAAGTCACTCTTGCATACGCATTAAAATTAGAGTGCCAACCAGTTCTCCAAACAGCTTGTTATTACCACATTGAACCTACTTTGTGGGATCTCCACTCAGATAGGTTGGGTTGCTACTGTAGAGGAACTCCCAATGGGTCTCAGTCACATCCCAAGTCTAGACTTTAGGACTAAAGATCTATCAAGTCCCATAGTCAACGGATCTACCGCGTTGTCTTTGGATCCAACAAAATCCACAGCCAACACCCCTCGAGACACCAAATCCCTTAACGTCTTAAGTTTGATTTGTATGTGTCTCCTTATTTTCTGATTGAACTTTAAACTCTTGATCTTGGCAATTGTTGTCATATTATCACAATGTACCGAGATCGCAGGAACTGGCTGACCTACCATGAGATTTTCAGACAGAAGTTTCCTTAGCCATTTAGTCTCAATTCTAGTGGTGTCCAAAACACATAGCTCGGCCTCAAAGGTGGATCGAGCTAGAATAGACTGCTTCACAGATCTCCAGAAGACTGCACCGCCTCCAAGGGTAAAGACATACCCAATAACACCATTACTCATAGACTCCTCTATTTTCCCTATCCAGCTTGCATCACTATATCCTTTTAATACAAATGGATGTCTACCATAATGCAAACTAAGGGAAATAGTTCGCTTCAACTACTTCAGTACTCGATCCAGAGCCTCCCAGTGAGTACGGTCAGGACAGCTAGTGTATCTACTCAACTTTGCATCCGAGAATGAAATATCATGTCTCGTGCAATTTGCTGAAGGATATTGAGTATCCTTAAGCGCATCACGGAAGCGTGTCGATCGCATCATATGCAATCGGAGCAACTAGTCGCACAAGATGCTAGATGCAGCGGAAATTAAAATTTTTAAAACTAAAGATGAAGCCACATGATCACAAGAACATTTCTCGGATCGTTTCATCAAACCACCAAGTATAAGGAATACCTCTTGAAGCGTGGTTGTGATCGCGAGATCTCAAAGTAGAGATCCTCCTGTCTTAAGTCCGATCCACGAAGAACGCACTTGGAGGCGCGATGATGAGTCACGTTCCTTCCCGCAATCCTCGATGAAGATCCAAGCGATGGCTCCCCTGATTTCGTCAAACGAAATCCGTCGTCTTTCTTTAGAGTAAGAAACACCAAAGAAGAAGGAGATCGTCGAGTCGTCGAAGAAGAAGCCGAGAGTCTCTCCTTTCTCAACACAAAGTGGACGTCCACTTAATGGAGAAGAGAAAGAGAGAGGGCGAGAATGAGAAAGAGAGAGAGAGAGAGAGTTGTCACCTTGTACAACTCTTAATGATGTACCTTTGGAAGGCTACCCTAGCCCTCCTTTTATATTAGTTTAGGATCCAATGGATCTCAATCCATGGGACACATAGATCCAACGGCTAGGCTTGGTCTATGTAAGATCAATAGCTATAATTGTTGTTGGTTAAAACCAACAACATTTATTTATAATTAAATTAAACATATATTGCAACATTATCAACACATTTTAATTTAACATAAATAAATTAGTTAAGAGATAAATCAAGATAATAAAATAGAGTCAATATAGCCTCCTAAAATCAAGGGGCGTCACCCATGACTTTTTCATGGGTGATGCCACCTCTAAATTTGGTGGCTCTATTTCTCCTTTTTATTATATTATTTTATCTCTCAATTATTGCAAAAAATATCCACCAAATTAATTCCAAATTAATTTGTGAATATTTCAATCATGCCATTGAAATTTATGTGAATCATATTCACAACCCAAACTAATTTGTAAATTGCATTTCCAATCAAATGTGAATCCAATTCACATTATTAATTAACAAATGCTATTTACATAAATTCTCTCTTATATATATATATATATATATTATAAATCATATTCACAATACACATATATCATGGATAGTATTATCCACATTCTCTAATCCTTGATAATTAAATCCTATTTAATTATCTTGGATAATAATATGAATCATATTCATATTATGCTTGATAATTAAATCTCATTTAATCATCAAGTCCTTGCTTGGATATACATTTTATCAAATGAATTATTCTTGAACCCTTTCAAGAATAATGTGCTTTCTCCGCAGATACTTGAAGATAAGGACAGGGCGATTGTATTGTTCCACGTATAGTGACTTGGATGTTGAGATTTTATCTCAAATCCAGATCTTACGAACCTCCCATAGATGCTTGATTAAATCAAGACCACAAATCTAATCTTCTCATTAAATCTGAATCTCATTCAGACCAATGTCCAACACTTGGATAAGATCAGATTGCTTCTCTACTGAAAGGAGTCACTAAAATCCAGACCTGTTTCATCACTCCCTCGGAATGGAAGCGTCATGGATATACAATCGTTTATGATCACATCACCCTCAGGTATTCCCAATACCTGTACATCCTGCATACTGGAAGACCCATGGCCAACCCGAAGATCAAGATCAATTTTATACTGTCTTCTTCAGGGTTTGATCACTAAGTTTCTCATTTGATCATTGGGATTTGATATCGATCATATACTTTCCAAAAGCATATATCATACCTAGGTCTTGATCATATACTTTCCAAAAGTATATATCAAACCTACAAATTCAGTCAAGCTTCCAAAGTGAGACGACCGTACACGGAATTTGATTCTTCCCAATATCTCATGAGTGAGCTCATGTCTTCCGATTCAGTAGTGAACCTGTATGATCCCTTTGAGAGATCGTATTACTCATACGCCCTTATATGCACACCAGCGCGCCGGTGTATAGACCTTGGTTAGGTCATCAACCTATTGGTCTGCCAAATGTACATACTCAGACATATAGCAATACATCTGTCTCCGGTCAGAGGATGCGTGCCTATGCTGTGACAGCATTCAACATAGGACTTAGGTTATCTCGATCTCGTTAAGTCAACCCATTGACCTAACTAATTTTACACCTCCGAATCTCTATTCCTATGCAGAGGACCTGCATCAAGAGGTCGGTCAGATATCAGCCTATGTGAGAAAAGGATTGCCATCTCCTACTCAGGCTGGAGATCACATCTTAACAATCATTTGACGGTGCTTGATGAGTCCTCAATCTAACTCTTTAGATATTCATCCAAGCATCAGCCTCTATGATTCAGCTGTATGATCATTAAGACAGCCATGGTACATAACCCTAATTGTACAGAGGGACCTATTATGTAAATTATTTATTCTTCATTTCAGATCAGGGAATGATATTTGCAATAACATTTATTGCATAATGGCTCGTCGTGGGCTCACATGTCCAACATTTGCAAGATACATTAAACTTCCTATCACTTGTGAATATCTTAGCTGAGCTACAGGTACTCCATTTTTATTCTTAAATATCGTTTTGGATTAATCAAAAGGAGTTCTTACAGCTTTGCAATCTTGATAACCAAATTTCTTAAGTACCTTCTCAACATAGTGAGATTGAGAAACTAAAATCCCATCAATTGAACTTGTCAATTTGAGACCCAAGATAACATCAGCAACACTCATGTCCTTCATCTCAAACTTGCTACTTAAGAATACTTTAGTCTCATTAAGAATCCTCATATGTGATCGAACAGCAATATGTCATCAACATACAGGCACAAGATAATACACTCATCACCTTTGACCTTGGAATAGACACACTTATCAGATTCATGAACCTTGAAGCCGCATGACAAAATAGTTTTGTCAAATTTTTCATGCCACTGCTTTGGTACTTGTTTCATTCCGTAAAGGGATTTGACAAGATTGCAAACCTTTCCCTCATTCCTAGGAGTCACAAGTCCATCAGGTTGATACCTTCCTTTTACCTAAAGCCCTTGGCAACTAATTTAGCTTTGTACTTTTCAATTGATCAGTCAAGTCTAAGCATTCTCTTAAACATCCACTTGCACCCAATGGTAGAGCACTCTTTGGGTAAATCAACCAACTCCCAAGTCCCATTACCCATAATGGAATCCATCTCAGATTTGATGGCTTCCTTCCATTGTTTTGCTTCAGATGAAGCCATGACTTCCCTGTAACTTGGTGGATCACCCTCGATCTGGTAGACAACTGATGAATCCATGATTCATCACCTTTATTCTTTTATTTTAGCTTCATTTTCTTAGTCAAATGCCTGTAAATACTCACTAATTTCATGAAATTACCATTTTGCAAGCATTTGTTAAATATGCATTTTTAACACTTTTTGTACAAAAATAAAAGAATAAAGAAGAACAGAAAAAGAAAGGAGGTATTTATGCAATAAACATAGATTAACCCAAACCCCGAGAGAAGGTCAAGACTTGACCTAATAGACTAGGAATAAAGTAGGGGGAGATAGGGTCTTCTATCAAAAATCCAAAAAAAATAATTTGTACATAAATTGCTTGTATATTTGTATAAAACTTATACTATTTTATTTGTACATAATTTGACCTCAAAATATTTTTTTTGAAATAAAAGTTGTAAATAAAAATGTGTTGTAAATAATAAAAATATTTGCAAAGTAAAATAACGTACATATTACTAATAATCACCCTTTAGAAAAAGCCACAATGCAATCATTGAAATATTAATTTCGGCTTCGTACGAACTCAAATTGAAACAAACTCACTTCCATTGTACTCTAATTAAATTATCTTTCAAATGGTTGTTCATAGTTTTTGGAGTCACAGTTGAAAAGTCGGTTTTCTGGGGTGTTTTGTGCAGTTTCGCCACTATTTATCGTACATATTTATTCATATTTATTTTTTATATATAATGTATATAATTGTAAATATTATTTTCATTAAAAATAAAAATATAAAATATAAAAAAAATTAAGTAAAAATAATATAAAAATTATTTCCTTATTTGCTCCTATGTATATTGTATTATATGTATATATTGTATACAATTAACTTTCTTGTATAAAAATCCCCAAAAAATAAAATATCTCACATTAATTAATTACTTTAATTTAATTACGAAAATTGTATTTAGATTTAATTACTTAATTCATTATTTGATTTTATAACATACCATGTATATTAGATTTGATTTTATACCTATAATAGCCATCATTACGATGGCTATTGGATTTTTGGAAATTATTTGATTTATTTATTTTAATTAATTACGAAATTCATTTTAAATTATCTATTTATTTAATTATTTTATTATTTTATTAATTAACCGTTAAATACCTTCCTTAAGTGTATATACCTTCCTTTTTCATTTTTTCTCTTTTTAGTGGGCTCCTCCTCATTCACTCTTTGATCGATCTTTGGTGGAGAGGAGCCCGATCTTTGAGAGTGTTCTTGTTGAAGAAGAGTGTCTAACCTCAGAGCCGTCCGGTGACAGCGTGTCGACCCTCATCGAGGCCATCATGGCATTTCCGACCCCAAGGTGAGATCCAATTTTATTTCTTATCATTTTTCGTAGGTAAATCGTATGTTTAATATTTGCAATGGTTTTATTAATCTTTAGACACTAAAAATCACAAAAATTCCATCACACTTTAATCCACATCCGATACTGATTTGCCATCTCGTTTTCCGACCCTCTCATTTCACTTTCTACCTCGCACGTCCTATCATCTCCGACCACGCACGGTGGTCGGAGACACGGATCTATCTCCCATTTCGCGGATCTGAATCCATTCACTTATCTTATTATAGTGTATAAATAAAAAAAATATAAAATTATTTTTTCTGTTTCTCTAACATTTGTTTTTACAGGAAAAATAAAAATAAAAAAACCTTCTTACCTTTTTCTATCTCTAGCATTTGTCTTGCAGGTAAAAAAATAAAAAAATTTGTTTTTGTCTCTAACTGCTATTTTGCTGGAATATCGAAATGATAGAAAAAATATAATAAAAAAATTCAAAAAAAACAATAACATTTTTTTACATTTTCTATTAGAAAACTATAAAAAATCCTTTTTTACTCTTTGTGTACATACAAGAAAATAAAAAAAAGTAAAAAGTAGGTCACGCGACCCCCGCACGCCACCTGCGACGCCCCTACACTTCGCAGATTCGCGTCGCCACCGCCCAGCCCAGCTCGGCACCCTCTCTTGGAACCCACGTGTCGTCGCGCCTTCCCCCCCCCACGCGGAGCCGCGGTGCAGCCACCGTCCAGCCGGCTTCCTCTATGCATGGCCGCCACTCCCGGCACCCCATCCCTTTCGACGTCGTTCCTCCGTGCAGAGGGCGCCGCCTGAAGCCTCTGATGTCACACGATCCCCGCTCCTATCAACCGCGGTAGCCGCGCCCCTCCACTCCACAGCTGACACCGTCGCCCCCCCCCCCCTCGCACGGCCGCATGTGGGCCGCCCGCCCCACCTGCGCGGTCCCGCTCCAGCCCGCGCCCTCCGTAGGCGGTGGCGCCGCCCCAGCTTCCGCCCCTCGCACCACCCGTGCGCGGGCACCACTCCAGTCGTTTCATGGGCGGCGGCTCCCTCTTCTCCTTGTTGGTGTTGAAGAAGAAAAGACACAGAAACAAGAAACCCTGGTGGGGTTTGTGGAATAAAAAAAGTCTTTTGAAAAAATTACAAAAACGATCCTTAGAACTTTTCAAAGTTGCATAAGAGTTCTCCTCTCCATATATTTTGGGTAATTTGCGACATTCATCCTAAACTTTATCTTTATTATAATTTGTTGCAAAAACTTTTAATTATTGCACTTAAGTCCCTGCAGTTCCAGAACCATAATTTGCTTGATCTTTTTAATGGAATAAATGTTTTTATTATTCTAAAAATTCTCAAAAAATTTGGTGTATTCCAGCTGTAGTTATTATCGTTGTATAAATTTTTCAGCCAATTTTATCGTCGTTTGATATATTTAAAAAATCAAAAACAGTAACTTTTTGCCTGCCTGAAATTGAAAACTTTATAAAAATTTAAAAATTAGCCTAAAAATTCTAAAAACATTACTGTAGGTGTAATTTAGTTTCTTTTAATTTCTACACAATTTTTGTGTTTTAACTCTTTATAAAAATCCAAAAATTGTGATAAACGAAAATTCTTAAAAAAATTATAAAAAATTCTAAAAAAATCCAAAATTATGATTTTAGTTTTTGATTGTAGATATTGCTTTGTAATTTATCTTAAAAATAATCTCCTGGAGTATTGGGTATTTAAAGTATTTTTAAGTTGCAAAATACTCTCAGTTGTGCATTGTTTGCCTTGTTTTGCACTGTTTCATTTTTATAAAATCACAAAAACATCAGAAAAATTTGAAAAAAAATAACAAAAATATTTATATATATAACCCAAAAACATTTTCTTTGGACTTTTCTGTATATTTTTGGTCATTTTGAAAAATATAAAAAGAGTATGGTTTATGTGTGTGTTTTATCATTTGTGCATTTTGTTCTTAATTGAAAAATAAAAAATAAAAATTCAAAAAAAATATCTTTGAAATTTGACTATACAGTTTTTTAAACGTGCTCCTTGTGTTCGACCCTGGTCGCTATAGGAGGTAAAAATAATAGCGATAGCCGCTTACATTGTTTTTATTGATTTATCTTTTATTAAGTGGTTAAAATACATTTTTTCCGATTGACTGCACTTGGTGATTTGGGTCACAACGACCATTGTTTATTTACATACTTAACCCGAGTCTCAGGCGTGTCATCAACAACAAAGTCGCTCCTCAGATCCTTGGTTGTCTGAGGTCTTTTACTCCTCCTTAGTTCAATCTCTTATGAAAGGTCATTGGGTTCAGGTTGAGTCTCAACCCCCACATTCGTTATCCTTTCCACTTGATCTGCATAGATCTTGACGTGGAGACGTCCTCAATGGTCAGATTCTGAGGAATCCCAGTCTTCAACGAGAAGACATCATCAAAGAAGGTAGAATCACGGAGTTCAACAATGGTGTTGACTTCTACGCCCGATATTTCGGACCGAATTACCAAAAACCTATATGCATAGCTATTTTTCAAGTAACATAAGAAGACCGCATCAACAGTTTTAGGACCTAGCTTCTTTCTCTTGTGCTCTGGGACTAAAACCTTAGCAAGACAACCCCATACTTTGAGATATCTTAAGCTTGGTTTCCTATTTCTTCATAATTCAAAAGGACATTTTTCCATATGTCTTGGAGGAACCCTATTCAAAATATGACAAGTTGTATTCAATGCTTCTCCCCGCATATAGGTTGGAAGTCCAGAACTCTGTAGGAGAGCATTGATCATGTCAGTTAAGGTTCTATTTTTCCGTTCTGTTAACCCATTAGATTACGGTGAATATGGGGTCGTAACTTCATGAAATATGCCAATGTTCATCAAATAAGTTAGAGGTATATTCACCTCCTCTATCTGACCTAAGGTGTTTAAGCACTTTTCATGTTTGTGTCTCAGCCTCATTCTTAAATATAAGAAATTTCTATAAGGCTTCATCCTTGGTTTTCATTAGATATACATAGCAGTATCTACTGCCATCATCTATAAAGGTGATAAAGTATTTCTTATTGTCTTGGGTCAACACACCATTAAACTTATATAAATCTGCGTGCACTAGATCCAAGATCTCACTATCTCTAGAGAAAGACTGAAAAGACTTCCTAGGTGTCTTAGCTTGCACACAGATTTCCCATTTTTGAGTTCTATCAATAGTGTGTTTAGGGATCAACTCTAAATTCATCATTCTCTTAATTGAATTTAAGTTCACATGTCCCAATCTACCATGCCACAGATCACAAGATTCTAGATTATTCACAACATGAGACACATAATTAGAACATTCAGGATTTAAAACATTCATCACATTAATGTTTACTGAATCACATCTAATTCTAAAAACAAATCAAAATCTGCCAAATAGCCTTTTCCATAAAAAATACCATGTCTCAGAATGACAACTTTATTACATTTAAAATTTAATTCAAAACCATTTCTTACTAAGATAGAGCCAGATAAAACATTCTTCTTGATGTCATGATCATGCAGCACCTTGTACAATATCCATACACGTCCAGAGGAGAACCTCAAGTTGACTTGTCCTGACCTTAGCACCCTGGTTGCAGAATCGTTCTCCATCTTCACAGTTCCACCACTGCAGGTCTGATAAGAAGAAAACAAAGTTCTGTCAGAACAAATGTTTACATTGGCTCCCGTATCCATGAGCCACTCATTTGGATAATGGATATGGTATAGTTCGGGTTTTACAGAGCATACCCCTCGCTAGCCCCGAGTCCAACAGTGATCATATTCACTTGTGGACTCCCATATGTAGCCTTAGGTTGAGCCTTTAAGGACGGACAATCCTTCTTCCAATGACCAATCTGATTACAGTGCCAGCACGATTTATTCTTTGCCTTTTTCTGGATCTTGTCCTTTGGTTTCATTTTATTGTTATTAGCACCCTTTCCCTTCTTATCTTTTCCCTTCGAGGTCATGAGATTGATCTTAGCCAGAATATTGACAGGAAGCACATGCTTTTGTTTCATGTGTTCCTCCTCTATGGCAATTGCCACCATCAAGCCATCCATAGAATTTTTTTCCCTTCTTATATTTCATGGTCATACCGAAGTCTTCCCACGACTTGGGGGATTTTTCTATGATACACATGACTTGAAACTTCTTTGGAAGTTTCATTTCAGCATCTTCTAAACCATGGAGTAGGAGTAAAAACTCGTGTGCCTGTTCAGAAACCGACTTCCCTTCGACCATGGAAAAAAATTCTCAATACCGAGGTCTTCGGTGTTATACTTCCTATCCAAATCTTCCCATAACCCCTTTGTAGTCTGCGTGGACGAACAGTACACGCCAAACAACGTGTCGGACAGGATCAACAAGATGCAAACATGACATATACGATCTTGTTCCTTCCATACGGATTGCGCCTTATGGCTATCGAGTGTGGGGTTTTTCGTTTCCACCGTAGGGCAATCAGTTTCAAGCATAGAGATTAATCCTATGGTGGTTAACCAGATCTTCATGCGTTGTTGTCAACGCTTAAAATTCTGTCCATCAAATTTTTCAGGCATACCCGTCATATCAACCCTCCATTTAAACATGGTTTCCTGACATTATTCTAGAATCGGTTCCGGGTATCCTCTCTAAGATTGTTGTAACCAGGATCGTTACCGCATATAATAAACAGTAATTACACGGATCCAAATGGATTGACAGAATAGCATTACAGATTATCAATATCAATATCATGATGTTCCAATCCATTATCCGATTATAGAATATAAACAGGAACCAATTAAATAAACGGAAACATAAAATAGGGCAAGATCCGAGGAAGGTAAAGCAATAAACGAATTGCGGCAAATAAAATATAAGAAAATTAGATTAGAAATCACCGAAACATCCATGAAATGGACTGTCATTAAAAACGATATCACCCCCACAATACCGGTGCGTAGGGTACTGGCGATCCGCTCTCAGGATACGACGGTACATGATCTTCATCCTCGCACACCAATGAGATCGTCATCGAATGTACCTCAGAGAACTATAGCCGAGAGAAGGAGAAACATGTTCGTCCGCGAGAGGAAGAACAAAACAGAGCCAAGACGGCGTGAGAGATTTTCTTGCGAGTGTCGAAAGCTTCGTGGGGGAAGGGGAATATAAAGACGGTCGCATACCTTAGCGCGGTGCCTTTTGATTTTCGAAAATTCCCCTCAATGTGCGCGTCATTTCGAATCCCGAAATCGCGGTCAAAATCGCGTCCGTAATGGCTCTCCCGAGCCGGAGCCGGAGCGGAGCGCGCATGTGTGTGTATGGTTCTCCATACCTCCTCTATACTATTGCTACAAGAGCTGGGGGTGTGGGCTCATATATAAGCCCACCAAAAGTTTAGAGTTCCAATGTATGGTACTAAACTTCCACCCAAACTTCCATGTTTGAAATTTGAGAATTCCCAACTTTCCCTCGAAGCCATATGGTTTCCCAATTGAAATCAAATTAACTCCTGTTGTAACTACATAGATTTTCCAATTAAAATATACTTACAATTTCTTAATACATCAATAGTAATATACATAGCAATACATAGTATGTATGTACATGGACTTCCTATACATAGTATTCATGTGTGTGTAATATTCAGGGACTTGTAATATTACCATATATATGTAGAGGGACTTGTACATATTATATAGTACTATGTAATATTCAGTCCCTGTACGTATTACTGTATATTACAATATATATGTAATGTACTAGCAATATGTAGAGGGACTTGTAATATTCAGGGACTATATACAGCAACTTGAATACATACATGTTGTTATATACATGAACATGTACAAGTACATGTACATATGTAACATTCAGCTCTGGCTCTAAACGTACAGAGATTACCTTAGAAGCGGAGCTGAATATATACAATTTGTAACATTCAGAGCAGAAGCTGAATACTACTCACTCGCAGGTTTAATTAGTATCAAAAAGGATTGGACGTTGGAGTCGGAAGAACATTGGAATTGCCGTCACACAAGAAAGCAACTGCCTGCGCCACCGCTTGACATTTTTTTGATCCACATGCCTCCAAAAGACCTCTCCACTAAAATTCACACATGTATCTCCAGTCCCACATATGGACTACTAAACATGCATTATTTGATCTCTTGTTAGTTCACTTAGATAAGCGACTGAGGCTGAGTCTAGTTTGTCAGGCATTACAAGAAAATGCGTTTTTGGCGAGCACAAACGCCCTCCCCGGGTGCTCTCCAAGTCATTTAGCGAGCACATGTGCTCACCAAACTAGTGCTCGTTAAAACCCTGGTCGCTAGCTTATATTGGCGAGAGCATTTGCTCGTCATTAAAAGTGGACGAGCACATGTGTTAGCCAAGTCCTATCGAAGTGCTCTCTTGGTCATATATTAGCCAGCACTTAGCTAGGACTTGGCTAGCACACATGCTCGCAAACTACGTAGAATATAAAAATTATATAGGTTCTTCGGGGTTTCAAAGCCATGTTGAACATGTATCACCTATTATAAAGTCATTCTAATACTCCTATACTATGTAAATATATTTTATACCAAATTGGAGATCCCATACTTCAATTTTATTGCCTTCTCCTCTTCCGATGTTATCCTCGTTTCGCATACACATTTTTTCTCTCTCATGCATAACATATAAGCGCACGCTTTTTTATATTGCACAAGCATACACAGTAACATACACTTACAAACAGTAACACACATAGTTATACTAACACAAATACCATACTAACACACAAGCACTTCATATCTAGAACCAAAACACTATACTTGCACACTCTGCACTCTTTAACAAACATATGCATACTATATCTCTTGCATTCAGATGTTAAAATATACATATACATACTAATACACACTAGTATTCGCATAAGCACACTCAAACACACAACACAAACAAACTTAAGACAAACACGCACACCCTCTCTTTCACGATGTAACACATATGGACTATAGCACATACTAACATAATGTAACACACAAACATAAACATACTAGCATATGCATATGAGCACTCTAACACACATATAAATACACATGAACCTAAGACAATACACACATGAACATGTAATACTCAAAAAATCATCTTGCAAAACACATGAAAATAAATACACGAAGAAAGAGTATGAATCATAATACAAAAGCACAAATTATCACATGTACTGAACTTATCCATTTAATGAAGTGCATCATCCTTATTATCTTCCTATTATAATTTATAGATATCAGACTTTGTGCCTAGTCAACATACGGTAAAATCAAATTAATAGTTTGAAACTTGAATATACATATGTGATGAGCCCGAAAAAACCCACAAAATCCGGGTAAAGGTAAACAAGGGTCGTTGCGACCCGGATCTCACGGCAATCGGACTCAACAAGAAAATGTAGGAACCACCAAACAGAGATAAACCAATCAATAAAACCGAGAGCGGTCCTCGCTATTTTTATTAACCTGGTATAGCGACCAGGGTCGAACTCAAGGAGCACGGGATGGCCTTGCGGCCTACGAAGTAGTCAAACTCGAAAAATAAGGAAGAAAACGTTTTTGGTGGATTTTTATGATTTTTAAATGTTTTGTAATTTTGATTTTATAAGGAAATGTAAAAACAAGCAACTTCAACCATTATTAAAACACTCAAAAATACAAGAAAATTCCAATAAAAATGTTTTTATGTTTTTTAGGTTTTTAAGTATTTTTGGTGAATTTTTCAGAATTTTTCAATATTTATTTGATTTTATAAAAATCAAGAAAGAGGAAAAATGAGGGCTACTGTGCAGCCAGACTTGAAAGATCAATTAAAAATAGAAAATTGATCTATAAAACTCTGGAGGTAATTTTTTTGAAGAGTATATGCAAAAACTAAACTACAGAAAAAGAGTTTGTATTTTTTTGATTTTTATAGAATTTTTTAGAATTTTTATGAGTTTTTTAGGGTTCTACAATTTTTAATATTTTTATAAATCTAAATAAGCTCAAAAATGGAAAGAAGCTAAAATACACTAAAACTAACTACCCCTGATTTTTTAGAATTTTTAAAGAAGTTTTTATATTTTTCTTTGATTTTCTTTTTTAAACAGTAACAAAAATACGTATTTTTGATTTTTTTTAAAAAATAGTAAAAAGCCTAAAAAATATCACAAAAATTTAGGAAAAATTTTACACAGTGGCAGGAGCCACGTATCCAAATTTCACCTAATTTGGAGTTAATTTGATATTTTATTCAATAACAACAAGGCACACAGCACACAAGGACCTAAATACAAAGAAACATAGTTCCAGGGGCCAATCAATAACACATGTAAAAAGCTCAGGGGCCAAACTTACAAATAGCCCAAAACACACGTGCAACACACGTGATCCAGACACAGAGGGGTATAAAAGCAATTCCTATTTAAAAATATGCAATCAGTAACACATAGGAAATACATGACTAAACATGCAAATAACCCAAATCCTCATGAGTCGACGCATGCGACTCACATATACAGGGACTAAAATGCAAATAAACTAAACATCGAGGTCCAATGTGCAAAATATCCAAAATAAAAACAACTACACTAAATATTTGGAGGACTAAACTATAAATGCAATAATTAGAGGGGCCTAGGTGATATTACCCCTTTATTATGATCCGATGGACGGATGAAGCGCCACGTGTAAATCGAACGGCTGAGAAGCGAGGGCACCCCTTCGTCGATGATCGGTCCAGATCGAGCCCAAATGAAGATCGGACGGCTGAGAACTCCTCGTAGATGGACGATCGAGATCTGAACTGAGCGAGGGGGCACGATCGGACGGTCGCTGAACCTCCTCCAAGAACAGCTCGCCGGCGAAGTTCGTCGGCCCAATGCGCACGGTGGGAGGCTCTGATGAGGCTGCTGGGATGTGGAAATGCTCCATCACGATGATCCGCAGCTGGTGGGCACCTCCGATGAGGCCGAGAAGCTTCGGGGAGCTCCGGCGATGGCGGAGGAGCAAAGTGGTTGTGCCTGGACTATTGGACCCTCAGGTGGGTCGCTTTATCTTGAAAAAGGGCATAGAACAAACGCTGGGTCGAGGGCAAAATGCCTCGACCCGTCAGGGGGTGAAATGGATAATCGGAAGGGGGCGGAGCGGAGTCTCCGGTGAGGCGACGACAGAGGAAACGCGATTCTTGGTTCCAGGCGAACCAAGTTGAACGAATGGGTGAAGAAGGTAGGTAGGAGTCTCGTGATCGTGAGTCGATGGTCGGATGGACAGATGGATGATCGGATCAGTGGGAATCGACAGGTGAAGGCTGGCGACGCAATTGGGCATAACTCGAAATTAAGCTAATCTAAAGGAAATCGAAGGTACCTAGTGGCTGAGATCGACTGTGGATGAGCTGGATGAGCTCTGGGGGTCTTCGCCTCAAGGATTCGTCGGGATCCGAGGCTCGACGCACCTCGCGGCGGCGCACGGCGAAGAAGATCGCTGGATCAGTGGCTGGGGACACCTCCTCCTCAATACGACACGACCCTCGGCTAGCTGTCACTCTAGGGAAGGTAGAGGAGGTCCTGGGATGGAAGGGCGGAGCCAAAGATGGAAAGGCATGCGGCCGGAGGTGGGTCTTTATATGATGAAGGGTCCGGCTAAATGGAGTCGGGTAGGGTCGCTCGAAGCACGGATCCCTAGGCAAACCTCCGGACGAGGGTTAGGGATGATTCAAGAATAATCGGGGCCCGGGGTTTAGGTTGATGGTGATTGGATCGAGTCGCGAAAAGTTCGAGAAGTCGGTTCGAGGCGCAAGATCCGCGTCTGGTGGTCCTGGGGGGAGAGTTGACCGGGGGTCAACAATCCCCCGTGGACCAATCACAGGCCTCCATTTATTAAATATTTGGAAATTCAATTAGAATTATTAAATGATTTATTTAGAAAAAGTAAAAACATGAAAAATGTTTCTTATTTTTCAATTTTTTTGTGATTTTAATTTATTTTTTTGAAAAATATATAACGTCTTTATAATATATTATTATTATATATAGGTATATACATATATGTATTTTTTATCTTTATTTTTAATTGTTTGTTTTTGTACAGTTATTCCAAATTTATATTTTATTTATTTATAATATAAAATTTGGAATAATAAGGTATTTTTATTTTATTTTTATGTTGTATTTACATGGGTTAAATAAATAGGTTTATATACATATGTACATGGTATATATACAAGGTGGGAAATGATTTTTTATTTTTGTTTTTAATTTTCTGATTTTTATTTTATTTATTTACACCATAAAATATGGAGTATAAAAAAATATTTTTATTGGATTTATTAATTATTTACAAGGAGAAAATAAATAGGTATTTTATTGTATGTACATGGTTTATATTCACTGATGAGAGAGAATTTTATGTCTTTTTATTTTTTCCATTTTTATTTTAGTTTTATTTTTACAAATATATGCCAAATATGAGAAACACTTTTTAATTTTTATTTTGAAGAAAATAAAATTATTTAAATATATGGGTTATGTACATGTATGAATGACCTTATCTCTCTCTACTTGGGTTCTTTTGCGGTCAGGCCCATGTTGAGCCCTCCCTTGGGATTAGGTCACTCAATATTTATTCTAAATATTTACCTCTTTTTCTTGTGTTTATTTATTCCTTTATTTTGACACGAAAACATGCTAATTATGCATATTTACATGATGCATGTGTTTTAGCAATTTATGATATTTACACAAATTCACATGGTATTTAGCTAAGGTTTCTAGCTAAAATAAAGGAATAAAGAGTGATGATTTGGGATTCATCAATATGTCAAAGCAAGATGATAAAAAATTAATCAAGCATACCTAATGACATAGGGTTTGACTGTCTGCATCCTCACGATCATGTTCATACTCTTTCAAAAAAATAATCATATTCATACTCACGATCATTTTCAAATGCAAGGATATGAAATCCTACAATTCCGAAAAATTAGAAGTGAATACGTTTTTCAACAATAAAAAGAATAACACCTCTGGATATGTAGGCTCGATAAATCATCTTGCAAAATCATGAATGTAAACACATGAAGACAAAGTGTGACTGATGATACAATAGATAAACTCATCACATGCATTAACCTTGTATGCTTAATGAAGTACAATTTCAATAAATCATCTTGCAAAATCATAAAAGTAAATATATGAAAAAGTCTGAATTATGATACAATAGCAAAAATTATCGCATGCATTTTCAACAAATCATCTTACAAAATCATGAAAGTAAATGCATGAAGACAAAGTACTAATGATGATACAATAGTAAAAATCATCACATGCACATGCCCCTCCCCCACTGCCCACATCCCCTCCCCATTTACCCACAACTCCTCCCCAGCCGACCACCTCCCCCCTCCAGCCCTTTCTGCCCACTCCTTTACCCCTATAACACTCCTTTTCAACCCCCTCCTCCACTCCTGCTGCAGCATATGCTCCCATTGTGAACACTCTGGTGTTATGCGAAAGGAGATCGATGGAAGCTTCAATCCTTTTCTCCTCCCTTGCGTGGATTGATTCCCCTCCAATCGAGCCTCCGGCTTGAAGATGTGTTAATCTAACCCATCTTCAATCTAATGGCTATAATATAACCTCAAAAGAAAGAACAAAAAAATGGAAAAAAAATCCCCACTCATCCTCCTTCCACCTCCCCCCCCCCACACACACACATCCCTCTCCCCCTCCGCCCACATCCCTTCCCCATCCACCCCCACCACCTCTCCCCCTCCAACCCCTTTCTGCCCACTCCTTTACCCCCTATGACACTCCCTTTCAACCCCCTCCTCCACTCTCTCTACCACCCCGGCTACCGCCATATGCTCCCATTGTGAACACTCTGGTGTTATGCGGAGGAGATCGATGGAAGCTTCAACCCTTTGCTCCCCCCCCTTATGTGGATTGATTCTCACTCCAATCGAGCCTCCGACTTGAAGATGGGTTAATCTAACCCATCTTCAATCTAATGGTTATAATATAACCTCAAAAAAAAGAACAAAAAAGGAAAAACAACCCCACTCCTCCTCCTTCCCCCACCCATATCCCCCTCCGCCCACATCCCCTTCCCATCCACCCACACCACCTCCCCCCTCCAACCTCTTTCTGCCCACTCCTTTACCCCCTATGACACTCCCTTTCAACCCCCTCCTCCACTCTCTCTACCACCCCTGCTCCCGCCATATGCTCCCATTGTGAACACTCTGGTGTTACGCGAAGGGGATCGATGGAAGCTTCAAACCTTTGCCCCCCCTCTTGCGTGGATTGATTCCCCTCCAATCGAGGCTCCAACTTGAGGCGCTCTACCTTCGCAACTGGACAAGACTATCGTTGGAAGCCACTATAGTACATGGAATCCTCTGGCGCTCCTCAAGTGCTGTGCTGAGGAGGGAGAAACCGACGAGAGGTTTAAGCCTCTCTCTGAGTCCCAAGGCTGACTACCATATCTCCTTCACATCACACATCATCTACTATGGCCACACCCCCATGACACACAATTGACACATCGATTTTGTCATGCCTCACCTCCTTGACTTCAAGATGACATGCTCCTCTCTACCTATAAAAGAAGGATTGTGATCACCATGGAAAGGAGGTCGTCCTCCCTCTATCTAGTAACTGCAACACCGTGCATGCCTCGCCACCTCTTATCTTAGGCCTTACCACTAGTGATAGGGGCACCAGCGCATCTCATTGATGGAACCCAACCCTCCACTGTCTCATGCAGAGGTCACCACCGAACCCATCTTCATTATCTCAATCCAGCGCCCGCTCTCATCTCGTGACGGATATACAAAGCTCTCGAGGTCGTTGTTCTACCGCCAACAAGCATCTCTGGTTGAGGTCACAACCACAAGCCTCCACTCTCTGAGAAGCATTGTCGTGCTCCTCCGGGCGTTCCTTATATAATCCATCTCTGTCTCCTGCTGCTATTGCGCGACGAGGCATATCCATCGATCCTCTTGGCTTTGTATCAACACCATCGGACCAACTACTATGGGGCTTGAGTCCTTGAAGAAGAAGAAGGGGATGTGGAACATGACAAGGGGTACAATTATCAAAAAATTTGACAGATTTCATCAAACTTAACTAAAGAAAGAGATGGAGTTTAACACAAAGTCATGTCATGTAAGAATTAAGCATTATTCGGGGTTGTGAGTGTAATTTGTGATTATCAATGATTATTGTACGTAAATATGAAACTATTAAAAGTTATGAGTGCAAATATCTCTTTTTGAAACATAATAGTAAAAGCATCATGGATTACCGTATATATATATAAATATTATGGGCATTACAAAAAGTTTACGTTTAAAAAAGAGCCCTATAACTGGAATTTGATACGTAAATGAGGTCCTTTTTTCTCAATTACCTTAAATCCTATGGTAAAGAAAACGTATGATCAACACCATTAATAGGAATATAGGAGTAGAGATAAAATCCAAATATAAATTTCATCGTGAGAAACTGATTAACCCGTGGGCACAACACAGGGGATACGGGTCGGACATGTCGGTCGGATCCAAAACAAACCTGATTATCTACTCAAAGAAAGGCTGCCAAGTGCCAGCCACGCTGAGAAAAACAAGCCGATCAGATCCGAATCAAACCCGATCTAAGAACCGACTAAAGCACCAACATCCTCGACCAATCTATTGACCAATATAACCAGCGTCCCTCGACGCGCCCCCGCAGCATCCCTAGGATAACAGATATTTCGTGCCCTAAAGGCGCCTCCTTCACTCCTCCTCCTCTCCCTTATTTCGATCCCGAATCCGGCTCCATGTCCGGGAGGTACGGCTCCGGCGAGCAGGGCGACCGCGGAGGAGGCGACTATGGGCGCGGCGGGAGCAACCAGAATCGAGGTTTGCTGACCTTTTTCTTCGTAAACTTTCGTGTTTTTTGCTGTTTAGTTGACCTATAATCGTTATTTCTAGGCGGCGGCGGCTATGGAGGCAGCGGCGGCAGTAGTGGTAGCGGTGCGTATGGTGGAGGCGGCGGTAGTGGAGGTGGTGGATATGGCGGTGGTGGCGGTGGTGGCGGTGGCGGTGGATATGGAGGTGGTGGCGGTGGCGGTGGATATGGAGGTGGTGGTGAAGGTGGATATGGTGGCGGCGGCAGCGGCGGACGTGGTTATGGAGGTCGGGGCTATCAAGGTGGTGACCGTGGGGGTCGTGGTGGTGGCGGGAGAGGCGGCGGTCGCGGTGGAGGTAGTGGGAGGGAAGGTGATTGGACGTGCCCTAACCCCAGGTATGTCGGTTATCTTAGAAAGGTGCCTTGCCATTGAAGTCTTGCATCATATGAATACTGGATAGGATGGACGAATGAATTTATTTAAGTCACCAGCGATTCACTGGTGTAAAGTGATCAAAGAAAGCATTGATTTCTCTTTATTATCCTGCTATTACAGTAGTCAACCCTTGTCGATTTCCAATTGTTTAAGAAATGCCTGGGATCTTGGATCACTAATTGGTGCAATAATAGCATTTTTTAGTGATATAAGGGAAGAGAGTTATGGAAATATCAAAAGAATTACCATGATTAAAGCATATAAAAGTATCAAGGGACACATGCAAAAATTTCACAGGATGTGGGCATACTGAGACACGTCATTTACTGTTGAGACTTGAGAATTCGAATTCTGTAGCACATAACTTGTGTTAGTAACTTTCAACAATTGTCCATTGCTTAATATATTATCGCAAGTATTAATCAATGTATAAGTGTTGCTATTTGAGATTCAAATTTTCTTAATGCTCTTATATGCACATGCTATCTATGCAAATCTATCTTTCTAATTATCGAGGCAATTGATCCCGCAAAATCTATTTGTGGTGCAGTTGTGGCAACCTGAATTTTGCGAGGAGAGTGGAATGCAACAAATGTGGGACACCAAGTCCTAGTGGAGGTGGCGATGGAGGGGGTGGCGGTTACAATCGAGGAGGCGGCGGCTATAATGCAGGAGGTGGCGGTGAGTATGGTAGGGGTGGCGGCGGTGGTGGAGGTGGTTATAGTGCACCAAGTGATGGTGACTACAACAAAGGTAGTGGTGGTGATGGTGGTTATGGTGCAGCCCGTGGTAGCTCCTACGGTGACAATCATGGAGCAGGAGGAGGTGGGTATGCTCAAGTTCCGCCTCCTAATCAAACATCTTATGGAGCAGGAGGTGGGAACTATGCTCCACCTCCAACCTCGTATGGCGGTATTCCAAGTTACGGAGCAGAGCTGACACCTGCTCCAAATAGTTATGGGGCACCATCTTCTAATCCTCCAACTTATGGAGCTCCTCCTTCAAATCGCTATGGTGGTGATAGACCTGAAAATCGTGGAGGTCCACCTCCTGCTTATGGTGGTCGGTCATCTTCAGGTCATGATGGTGCTGGGGCACCACCCCGATATGGTGGAGGCGGATATGACTCTGTCCCGATCGAAACTCCTGCTAAAGTCAAGCAGTGCGATGAGAACTGTGGCGAGAGTTGTGATAATGCAAGGATATACATATCAAACTTGCCGCCGGATGTTACCACTGAGGAACTCCAGGAACTTTTTGGTGGCATAGGACAGGTTTGTGTACACCGAATTATTTTATTTTATATTAACTTTCAAGGTTATCTAGGAGTTCTATTATGCTTTCTCGGTGACATTTATGTGTCAACTTAATTCTGCAGTCTCAATCGTTTATAATGATCCAATGACATGCACCATCCATTTTATGGAGGCGACACATGTAACTTGATTGAGCTATTATTGTTTTGTTTTTTATTGGAGTTGTTAATGTTGCACCCATTAGAACTTTTATCCGCATAAGCACATCCTACTGATGATCCCACGTTTTGATCCTGAATACGTGTTTTGATATGTAGTGCTTCATATCTGGCATGCGATTGCCAGACGTGGCAGCAAATGTTACAATTGGAGACAGACTGGTTTACAATTTTCTCTATCCACTTCTTTTTTTACATAGGATTGCCTTACATTCTTGGGGTCTAGAAGATTCAAACTCTGAAGATAATTAATTAACATCCACTTGCGTTTGTTACTGGAGTGTGTTAACCCCCCCTCCCGCACGCACGCACGCATCAGAGTTCATTCAAAATTGGTATATCTTGGCCCGAAGAGGTTTGGTGGGAGGGATTTTTCGCCACTTGGTCTGATCATGTATTGATCGTCATGTTTGACACGGACCCTTTATTTTCACTCACTTACTCCATTATTCAAGCTATATTGCATTCCTATATGTCATCTATAAATGCTTGAAGGGGCATATTTTCTGCTGGTTTTCTTACATGCACGCATAAATGCAATATTTAAAAATGAAGTCAGGTGGAGGTGATTATGTTTTGATTTCAGGATTGCTTTAACTTTTTAAGTTATGATCCTGGCTTTAAGCACTCAATCCTTTCAGTTGTCCACTGTGTTTTTAAGTATTCGCTCCCTCTTTTTATCTGTCCTTTTCACCGTACCATGTCCTATCTCACCACTTCGTGGATTGGGCTTTCCTCCCCACTTCGTGGATTGGGCTTTCCTCCGTTCCTAGATCCCACTCCTCCAACAATGTGAAGTTTGTTCTTGCATGGGAAGGTGATGTTCTCACACATTTTTTTTATAAGAAAAAGTCGAAAGCTTCATTTTTGGATCTTACAGTACATATCTTGAAAGCTTCATTTTCGGATCTTACAGTACACAATTTTTAAGTCAGGAAACATATAGTTTTGGTTCTTTATTTCCCCGTGCAATGTAGCACTCGCTTGTTGAGATCGTGTTTTCATTGTCTTGCTAGCCACAGAATATTAGTGGTTCACAAATGAGTCATGATCATGTCTATACTGATGTAGTTTATTTTCATCTTTTTGTAGGTTGGAAGAATTAAGCAGAAACGTGGTTACAAGGATCAATGGCCGTGGAATATAAAGATTTATACTGATGAGACTGGAAACCACAAAGGTGATGCGTGTCTTGCTTATGAGGATCCTTCTGCTGCACACTCTGCTGGGGGATTTTATAATAGTAAGCGTGTGCTTTATTGTTTTTCATGACATCTTGTGGAATAGGGTATAATCAAACAATAATAAATTTTCTGTAGATTATGATATGAGGGGTTACAAGATCAATGTTGCCATGGCAGAAAAATCAGCACCCAGGGCTCCCCCGGCATTTGGACATGGGTATACTTTAATTTCTCCTTTCTCACTCTCTTTATGCACATGTTAAATGGTACTTTTCGTGTTGCATCCAAATACATATTTTTGCTCTAATCATTGTGTGGAATATTGATGATTAGTGACCCCAACTTGGAGAAATTCCATTTCATTTCTCTGTCTCATGCCTCATACCTCATTGTTTCTCTATGGTGTTGATTTAATTATTCCTAGAGTTTAAGGCATTATATTTTCATTGTGTTTTATTATAGGAACATACTGAGGTTCATTATGAGAGGTCCAAGGATTCCCTCGTATAGGAGAAGAACTATTCGACAAATTACAGAAAGATGAAACGAAAAATAGGAAATTACAAAGAGGATCATACTAAAATTAGTAATTATCTCAACACTCCCCCTCAAGCTGGAGCGTAGATATCAATAAGAATCATCTTGGAACAACATCTCTGATAAAGTCCTCCTGATAGAGCCTTTGTAAGTATATCCGCTGTCTTGTCTCCAGAGCTGACACGCGTAGTAGTGATAATACTCTTCTTTATCATGTCACGAGTGTAATGAAAATCCACCTCTATGTGCTTTGTCCTTTCATGAAAGGCTGGGTTATTTGCAATGAAGAGAGCAGCTTGATTATCACATTGGAGGTGCATGAGAAGGGGCACTTCTATAGTCAGGTCAGTAAGAACGGATCTGACCCACATCATCTCTGTACTAGCCTGTGCCATGGCCCTGTATTCATATTCAACACTTGATCTAGCAACCACAGTCTGCTTCTTACTTTTCCATGAAACAAGGGAATTCCCTATGAACACAACAAATCCAGACATAGACTTTCTATCCTTTGGGTACCTAGTATAATCTGCATCTGCACATGCTGTCACTGAGAGAGATGTGCCTCTGCTGAAAAGAAGTCCAGTACTTAGTGAAGTCTTCAAGTATCTCAGAATCATATGGACTGCATCCATATGTGCATGTCTAGCAAATGCTATGTTGGGCTTGTTAATAGTTACATGTAGTAGCTTGCCAACAAGCTCTCTGTGTCTTCTTTTGTCGACTTCCTCAGTATCATCATCATAGAACTTCATGCTTGGGTCAAGCGAAGTAGTGGCAGGTCTGCAATTTGCCATGCCTATCTCTGAAAGAAGATATATAATTATAACATACTTTCTCTGGGTCATTACAAGACCCCGTTGATTCCTGGCAAACTCTATTCCGAGGAAGTAACATAAATGTCCAAGGTCTTTGGTCACAAACGGCTGATCTAGAAAGTTCTTGGCACCCTGAATACCCTGCTCGTCATCTCCTGTAATAATAATGCCATCAACATAAATAAGAATAATAGTAACCTCTCTCTGGGTCTTCTGTATGAACAAGGAGTGATCAATAGTTGATCTCACAAATCCCTGTTGTTCTATCAAGTCCGAGAGCTTTTGGAACCATGCTCTTGGACTCTGCTTGAGGCCATAGATAGCCTTGTGTAATCTGCAAACCTTCTGACACTCTCCCTCACCAGCAAACCTATGTGGCTGCTGCATGTAGACCTCCTCCTGTAGGTCACCATATAGAAATGCATTCGTCACATCAAGTTGATAAAGATGCCAATCTCGTGTCACAGCAACAGTAGGGAGAATACGTAGAGTAGAATGTCTGGCAACTGGGGAGAAAGTATCGTGATAGTCAACCCCACATGTCTGGGTAAACCCTCATGCCACAAGTCTCGTTTTATAGCGATCCACACCGCCATCCGTACGGTGTTTCACAGTGAACAACCATTTGCATCCCACTACTGATGTATCAACATGAGCAGAAACAAGACTCCATGTACCACCACTACTATGTGACTGTAGCGCATCCATCTCTTCCTCCATGGCTAACCTCCACTGTCTATCTTTGAGAGCTTCCTGATACATTTGTGGTATCTGCACGACTGATAGTGCTAACGTAAATCTCTTGAAATCCTTTGACAACCTGCTCAAAGAAGTTTGGGCTACAAGAGGGTAAGTAGTGCACACCAATTTTTGCTTTCGCAGAGCAATCATTACGTCTAGATCATATGCCAATTCCTGCGTATGTATATTTCCCTCTTGAGAGGGTACCTGCTCCTCTTGTTGTACAGTTAATTCAGTAGTGCCATCAATAGAAATAATATGCTCATTACATACATGAGGCGTGCTGGATGATGGGCAAGGCTTGTGAGCATGGTGAGCAGAGCGAGTTCTGCGAGGAACAACACGAGGTAAGAACTGAACAGTGAACCAACAGAGGTGGTGGAGGTGGTGGCATGTATATCTCATTATCAGAATCAGATGGAGTAAGCCTGTCACATGCAGGAGAAAAATACATGACCGACTCAAAGAAAGTAACATCAACACTAATTAAATATTTCTGGCTTAGTGGATCAAAGCAGCGATACTCCTTTTGGGTACGAGAGTAGTCGACAAACACACATTTGATAACTCTAGGAGAGAGCTTGTCACGCCCTGGAGAGACATCATGGACAAAGGTAACAGATCCAAACACACAAGGTGTAAGAGAGAAGAGATCCTTCTCGGGAAACACAATCTAGTAAGGAATCTTTTCTCCTAACACAGATGAGGGCATATGGTTTACCAGATAGCAAGCAGTAAGGACAACATCACCTCGATAAGCATGAGGAGCACGGCTCTGGATCAACAATGTTCTGGTCACATCAAGTAAGTGACAGTATTTGCGCTCGACAACACCGTTCTGCTGGGAAGTGTAGAAACATGAGATCTGATGAACAATGCCATGAGATCTAAGGAACTCAGAAAGATGTAAGGTGCAAAATTCCACGACGTTGTCAAAACGAATATACTTGACATTGGCAGAAAAAATATTATCTATTTCATTAATAAAATACTTGATAGTGGATCTAGCCTCAGACTTATTCTTCAATAAGAAGACCTAGGAAAGTCTAGAAAAATCATCGATCGCTACAAGATAAAAACGGTGTCCATGGAGATCAGGAGCACGACTAGGACCCCAAATGTCTAAATGAAGGAGCTCAAATAGCTGAGAACTGCTTTGACTCTGATAGGATGGAAAAGATGAAGGTGATGCTTCCCAAGTTGACATGCCTCACACTGAAAGGAGGATCTGATAGAAATCTGAGGGAGAACATGACATAGCTTCTATAGAGGAAGATGTCCGAACCTAAGGTGCCACAGATAAGGAGAGACAGATCCAATAGGTATAATAGAAATACTAGCATTAGGAGGTTGGACCAGTCTGTAGAGTCCCTGCTTCTCACGACCACTTCCAATCATCCTGCCCGTGAGTATGTCCTGAAACACAATAGATGGAGGGTTAAAGATGGCACGACAATGCAGATCCGTAGTGATCTGACTAATAGAAAGTAAATTCATATGGAAAGCAGGAGCATATAAAACATTCTTCAGACGCATGGACGGTGTAAACTGCACCTCCCCCTGTCCTGTAACAGGCAAGTGGTCGCCATTAGCAATGACGACCCATCTGCCATGTGGTATAGCCCTGTAGGACTTTAGCTGCATTCTGTCTATACACAA
This sequence comes from Ottelia alismoides, assembly GCA_037367405.1. Lineage (NCBI taxonomy): Eukaryota > Viridiplantae > Streptophyta > Magnoliopsida > Alismatales > Hydrocharitaceae > Ottelia > Ottelia alismoides. The sequence goes on from JAZKJV010009969.1 coordinate 120,140, forward strand.
GTGGTGAGAAGCACCAGAGTCCACAATCCACCCTATCATGTCTGCTTTCGTACAACCAGTAAAGGCATAGGTGATACCTGAGGAGCTCGAAGAGGCTCTGACTGCTGCATTAGTATCTGTGGTGGTGTCAGCTCTAGGAGTCATGATCTCTCGAATACGAGAGACAATATCATTCAGGTGAAGATCGGCCTGGGGAACTGAAGTCTCTGAAGACACAATCTGCTCCGTTGCTCGACCAGAAACATGATATTAATGCTTCTGATAGCATGTATCCTCTGCATGTCCAGGCTTGCGGTATTAGGTGCAGGGACCATGTTGACGTCCACCACCTCTTCCTCGAGGTGTGCGTCCTCTGGACTGGATCGTCCCACCTCGACCATGAGAAGTGACCATCACTGAGGAATGCGAAGACATGGCCGTCGAAGGGATGATGAGTCGGCTGAGACGGCTATAGGCCTCCTCTATAGGGGGATGGTTGCTCCAGTAAGCAGATGAGTACGTGCAATATCATATTCTGCATCAAGTCCAGCCATGAAAACTCCAACCATCGTGGAGTTCCTATATATCTTCTGCTGCTCAATAGATGTCGTAATGGGCATGTAGCTATGAAGCTTTTCAAACATGCCGCGTAGCGAAGAGTAGTAAACCTGCAAAGGGAGACCATTATGCTTGGTGTTGTAGATGTCAAACTGTAGTTGAAGGATCTTGGCCTCATTCTTCGCCTGGGCGTAGGTGGATGTTAAAGTGTCCCACATTGCCTTCACAGTTGTTTGAGTTAGAATATCATTGACTATCTCTGTAGTAAGAGTCCTACAAAACCAAACACGCGCATACGCGTCATCTTGCTTCCAAGAAGCATTTGCCCCAATCCTGTCCGCTGGCTCTGGATCTGTCAGGATGTGCTCTTTGTTGTTGTACTGCATGAGGGTGAGAAACTGCATGGACCGCAACTCATAATTGATCTCATCCATCTTAGCGATGGGAGTCGGACCCTTGAAGGCTCCAGACGAGAAGATGTCACCCTTGTTGTCTGACATGTTGTAAGATGCCAAATAACGGAATTCGATTGGGAAGTAGATCGATATAAATAGTTTACAGAATCATACGAAGGATTGGTTGTACGTGTATATTCATACAACCATATTTGCTAATCCTCTTTGGTTGACGGAAATCGTATCTTTGATGGAAATCAAATAACATACCTATCCTCTGATGGGATCAGGGTTAGGGTAGGGCACGTCCTGGAAGCAGGATTCTGATTGCAGGGATGGCAAGCACTGGCGCGCAGGGGCGCGAGCGATTAGGTGCAAGGGCAACTGGGCGCATGTGTTGCAGGTACTGGCGCAAGGGCGACTGGGTGCAAGGCGATTGGGTACGCGTGCAGGCGACTGGGCACGAGCGACTGGGCACATGCACGGGGGGCTGGGCGCAGGCGACTGGGTACGAGCGCAACGACAAGGCGCGCAAGGCACGGGGGCTGGCAACTGGGCGCGCAAGGCACGGGGGCTGGTGTGCTAGGCACGAGGGCTTGGGTGCATGGTACAGGAGCAGCAAGGCGCGGGGGCACGGTGGTCTGACGCGCGTGCGGCACGGGGAGGGGGGTGGGCGCAGGGGCCTGGGGGCGGCTCGAGGGGTAGGTATCGAGTAGGGTAGGGTTGGGGATAGGGATGGATACTGTAACTCCGGTCTAGGACCGTCGCTCCGATACCATGTTATAGGAACATACTGAGATACATTATGAGAGGCCTAAGGGTTCCCTTATATAGGAGAAGAAGAACCATTGAGCAAATTACATAAAGATGAAACGAAATATAGGAAATTACAAAGAGGATAACACTAAAAATAGTAATTATCTCAATATGTTTTTAATTCACGCACGCAAACGCATCTCTTTTCTTATCTCTTCATTGAATCTTGCCCTTTTGTATTAAGTTGTTTGTGCTCTGATCCCCATCAACTGTCTCCTGAATTTTGATGCTTGCATTTGTATGCCACTGGCTGATAACATATTTAATTTGAAGTCATTTTTGGCTCATTGTACATGTCATTAAGCAAAAAATACATGCTTTAAAATAGTTCATTTTCTCGTCTAAATAAGGTCCGTCCTACTGATCTACGAAATCTGTCTTTGTCGTTTCTTTTGACCGTGCTATTGTTCACCTCTTTCCTTTTTATTAGCATTCATCGAGCAGGCCCATCTTCTACTACTGGATTGTTTGTGCCCTTCGTTTATATTTTGCCCCTTATTTCTTGCATTGCTATGGTTGCTTTTTTCCCATCTTTGTTCGTCTTAGGGCACCAAATCATCGTGCATTCAATCCTGAATGAGATCTTTCTCTCCATACATTGTGCATTTGTGATACCTGTAATACACATATATTGTATTGTATTGTTGTAGACGAGCATTATGTGCATGGCTTGTGTTAGTAAATAAGAATGTGGAAGCGTAATCAGAGATAAAGAATAAGAACAATGAAGAATACCGGGATTTTACATGGAACCCTACTCGGAGTGGATGAAACCACAGGAGAACGTCTCAAAGTATTGATGTGTTCATTCACTTTTTCATCTGATACTAGTGGTGTGGGGCTTCTTATATAGTCTCCACTGACTCTCCAAGTCCCATGAATACTAGATGTGTGACTAAACATAAGTGATTGTGATAATTATACCATGGAGGGATTCAATTACCCATCTACACATGACACACACTCTAACACTCCCTTCAAGCTGGCTGGAGCATACATTGCTAATTTTGGACACATAAAGAAATCTCAAACTCACAATACAATGTACTGCAAATAATATCAACTCAACGCATACACAACTGTCAGTTGCTATCGAGGACGTTGCTGCTCATACCGTGCAGGTGAGGAGGATCAAACATGCTGGAGTGTGAGTGGAACTGGGTCTCCTTGTCGAAGAATGTGTGTTTTATACCACGCTTGTCAGCGTCACTGAAACTGAACGAGTCTCCTCATCGAAGTACTCTGGGTCTCTCCCATACTGGTTCAGAGAATGGAATCTCTACTTTGGAGTTCCTGTGAAACTACATGGATACCTTAGCCCACAACGTCTTAGAGAATGAGATCTCTACTATGGAGTCCCTAGGGATCACATGAAAACTCTGAGACCAAAAACAAAGATGGGGATCATACAATTGATGATCGTAAACACATGTGCAACGTAGTAAAGACTCAGAAACAATTTGCCGAGTCTGAATATGAATTGTAGAGTTTGAAATCTGGCTGACGTGGAATCTGAATAGTTTGAAAATCTGGCATGTGGAACTCTACACATACTCCCTCTTTTTCCCATACTAGCATAGAAGACCATATCGATATCAATATCGTATCGGTCCATCCGGAAAAAGGATATATCAGGAGATATCGTTGGTATATCGACGATTTGGTGGGAATGTCAAAAATGGCTAAAAAATGGCATTTTTTGTTGTTTTTTAGAAATTAAGATCATCCAAGATATTAAAACAACAAATAACCTACAAATACACACTTATATCACACATATCGGTTATTTATACCCCATATATCACATGTATTTGTCATTTTGAACATATTGATGTTAATGTTGATTCCTGACTTATAGATATTGGAAATGGATTTCGTTGTAGAACATCAAATAACTTACAAATATACTTTTAGATCATACATATCGATCATCTATTATCCTTGAATTACACATATCGATTATATGTAACATGTCATTGGTACTGTTAATTGTTGACATAGATATTGGAAATAGAGTCTGTCCAAATTCTTAGAACACTAAATAACTTATAAATATACTCTTAGATCACACGTATCAATTATCTAGGATCCTTATGTCGCACATATCAGTCATATTGAATATATTGTTGTTACTGTTGATTGCGAAGTTGTGGATATTGGAAATGTAGTCCATCCAAGTTCTTATAACACTAAATAACTTACAAATATACACTTATATCATACATATCGACCATCTACGATCCTTATATTGCACATATTTGTTATATTGAACATATCATTGGTAATGTTGATTGTTGACTTATAGATATTGGAAATGGAGTTAATCCGTGATCCTTATATCACACATATCGGTCATATGTAACATATCGTTGTTACTGTTAATTGTTGACATAGATATTGGAAATGGAGCTCGTCCAAATTCTTAAAACACTAAATAACTTACAAATATGCTCTTAGATCACACGTATCGATCATCTAGGAACCTTATATCGCATATATCGGTCATATTGAACATATCGTTGTTACTGTTGATTGCTAACTTGTGGATATTGAAAATATAGACCATCCAATTTCTTATAACACTAAATAACTTACAATTATACACTTATATCATATATATCGATCATCTATGACTCTTATATTGCACATATTTGTCATATTGAGCATATCATTGTTAATGTTGATTGTTGACTTATAGATATTGGAAACGGAGTTCATCCAAGACTTGTGTTGCATCATATATTATGTATGAACAAAATGTTTGAGCTAAAGAGCATAGTAACATTTTTTAAAAGAAACACAATTCATAATAATATTTTTGAAAGGGAAAGAAGATGAATTAAAATCGATTGGACAACCCTAAGGTGAAGAACCATTGTATGAACCGCATCTGTTGGACTATACCCTACCATATATAGATATCGGTAAAATTTCGACGATATGGATTGATATTCAGGATTTTTTGTACTGAATCAAGATATAGATCGATATATCACCTATATATCAGTCATATATCTTCGATATCTTGGTAAATAGATATGCACCCTGATATCGATATCCCATTCCTCTCGATACCGATATATCGACGAATCGATATATCACGATATGACCTTCTATGAATACTGGTCGGAGTAGATGACATCGAGTCATCGACCAAGTTGGGAGAATATTTAAAAAGTTGGGAAAAACAAGCTCAAATAAATTTTTTCCGCGGATATTATCCTTTTTTTAATAGCCATCTCTCTTTTTTTGGTAATGTGATGTTTCATTTTTTAATGGCTTTTCTTCTTGCATTTTCCACGCCATTTTTCTTTTTGTGCACGCCTTTTCCATAAATATCTCCTTTTTTGAAACAAAATCCTCTCTCTCTTTGAATGACAGGCCACATGGCCAAAAATATTACATTATTTGGTAAATGCATGTACATCATTATGAGATCCCTTTTTCATTTAAAATGAAAGGGGGTATCGAGGCTTCGAGAAAGGCATCACCCCTCCCAAATAGGGCTCCCCTGAAGGAATCCGTATGGTGTGCTATCATCGCCATGAATGGAGCCTCCTAAAGAAGATGCGTCGCCTTCGCACACGACAAGGAGTGGTTGCCATGAGTCGTGGGGCTTGATGGAGGTGAAGATGTGCTGCCTCATGCTCCCCTTCTTCTTCTTCTCGATCTCCTGTTGGAATGTAACTACCGTCTGGGTATAGGTCATGAGCTCTGTGTCGACTGTAGTTGTGCGGAGGTAGGGTTAATTATCAGGTCGGGTGGGCTGGGCGGGACCTCTACCCGAACCCGAGCTTGTTTTTTATGGGTTTCAGGCCGGGACGCAGTCCGAACAAATCTGGATGGATCAGCCTGAACCTGAATTCATCCCAAAGTTAAACGGGTTGGGTTCAGTCTAGGCTGACCCAATATCTTTTTCCCCTTTATTTTTTTTTATTTTTTTTAAAAATGCTTAATCCAACAGGTGATAGAAATGCCTTTTTAAAGAACTTCTTTTTAAAAACTTGTGATCAAGATTGCAGAAAGCAATAATCGGTACTCGGTCGGCAGGGTCACTAACTAAGGATTAATCGACAGTTAGGCGACTAATAGGATTTAGTCAACCGGTAGTTGATTTTGAATTTTTTAATTATTTTAAATATATAAATTATTTTCATACATAGATTTGTACATTCTCTATACTTCACTATGAAATAAAAGAAGTAATTGACTTTAAATATAACAATATTGCATATTAGAATAAGTTTGCTTATGTATTAACATGGATTTCTTTATTTCCTACACTTACATAATGAAACAAAAGAAATAATTGACTTTAAATATAACAATAAGTATATTAGAATAAGTTTGCTTCAAAAAAGGAAAAAATATAAAAACTTGATGTAAAGGTCGGCCGATTAGTTGGCCGTCTAAGCTGACTAGTCGGCCTGACTAATCGGGTTGACCGACTAGGCCTAGTCGAGTCGGCTACCCCTCGACTTGACTAGTCGGACCAACTAGTCGGTCTAGTCGGTTGATTTTTACAAGCTTACTTGTGATAAATCTAAGAATCTTGATATCCTTATGGCATTTTGATTAAAAATCTTTGAAATGTTTGATTTTTTCTCTTAAGAAACTTTTTGATTTTTTCATATACATTTTATTTTTTCAAAAACATTGAAATGTAGTGCATGGTAGTATCGTTGGGGATTGGAGATAGGGCTTGAGGGGGATTGGGTTGGGGTGGGCCTTGAGGGATTAGGGTTAAAGTAATATATTATATATTATATTATATAGGTTTAAGATCGTGCTTTCGGGCCATGTATCGGGTCAGGTCTTCGGGTCGGGCTTGTGATCGGGCTCTACTCAGCTCGAACCCAACCCATTTTAGAAACGGGTTCTTTTTTTGAGCATGGGCCCAACCCAAATTTAATCGGGTTCAGGTTCGGGTTCTGGCTAGGCTTAATAGGGTGGGTTGCAGGTCGGGTTGGGCTAGCCCGACCCAATGCTCAACCCTACGCGGAGGTACCTTGTCGGGGCTCCTTTCTTGCGGGATGTTGATGCAACCCCCTTTGTTTTGAAGCTTGAGAGCAATGCAAGGAGCTGAAGGCGAACAACAAGGGCTGAAGGCGATGAACATAGTAGGATTTCATTGGCCTGAGGCCATCATGCACTGTCGCCATCGCTGCTTGGGGGGAGAATCACGGCTGGACGGTGGCTTGGGAGGAGCTGCGTCGTCGATCTAGAGATTTCTTGTGTGATTGGAAGGTTCCTGTGCCCGAGGCCCTTCTAACAGGGATTCTCACGCACAGGATCATTGGGGCGTTGCCTGGAGATGCTCGAGGTCTTTCTCACATGGATTCTTCGCACATGATCGACATAGATGCCATCATTGATGAGGGAGATTGCCTTTAGGAGGTTCTTCTTGCACACAACCCTGATTAAGGTTTTGATTCACGCATGAATTCGTGAAATCCAGCATCTCAGAATAAACAAACAATGAGGGATAGAAATAAATCATGAGAGAATCCCGAATCTCAATAATGACTCCTTAATAAATCCCAAAGATCGACTCGCTCTGATATCATGTTAGAAAACAAGAATGCAGAAGCGTAATAAGAGATAAAGAATAAGAAGAACACTAGAAATTTACGTGGAATCCTACTCCCTAAGGAGCGAGATGCAAGCTTGCAAAAGTCGGCCGACTAGGTCGACTAGTCGGTCTGACTAGTCGAGTCGGGGGGGTAGCCGTCTTGACTAGGCCTAGTCGGCCCTTAGTCGGTCCACCTGACTAGTCTGGCCGACTAATCGGCCGACTTTTACAACAATTATTTTTTTTTGTTTTTCACTTTTTTTAAAGCAAACATATTCTAATATGCTTAATGTTATATTTAAAGTCAATTACTTCTTTTGTTTCATCATGATGTCATATAAAATGTACAAATATATGTATATACATACGAATATATGTATAAAAAACTGATTTATATATTTAAAATAATTAAAAATTCAAAACCGACTAATGACCGACTAATTCCGACTAGTCGCTCGACTGCCGACTAATCCTCAGTAGGTGACCCCGCCGACTGAATACGGACTACCACTTTCTGCAACCTTGGCGAGATGAAACTACGATAGAATGCTTCAAAGGGTTGATGTGTTCATTCACTTTTCTCATCTGATACATGTGGTGTGGGGCTTCTTATATAGCTCCCATTGACTCTACAAGTCCCACGAATAATATATATTGGACTAAGCATTATTGGGTGTGGTAATTGGACCTTGGAGAGATCCAATTGTCCATCTACACATGACGCATAATCCAACAGCTTGAAATGTCAGCGAATTTTTCCGATATATTGCTGAAATAAAGATTTTGTTGAGCTGGCAGAATCGACGCCCCACCACCGAAATTCAACATGGCTTCTTTCCTCATTGCTGCATTTCGGCTGATATTACCGAAATATCAGTGACATGTCAGCGATATATTGACTTGACGAGATGTTGATTTCGCCAAATTATATGCTAGTGAAATCGACATTTAAAGTTGTTTGGTTGGGTCAATGCTTTAAAGAGAGAGTCTTGAGCATTTTCATCCTTTTCCAGCGATACCTCTTCCCCACATGATGGAAAATGTCCATTACTCCGACCTCTCTTCTTCTCCGCCTTCGGTCTTCTGTCTATTGTTCCATTGCCATCCTGGAGGTTGTTGTGGTAGGGATAAGGATGCGAGTAGAAGTTATGGATTGAAGAATGGGGTTGAGAAAAGTGTAGATGTGTCTATAAGCTCATGGATCTGGGAGTTAGCTTGTGGAGAGGACGCCATGGTTCCACAAAAGAAGTCCTATTCACATTAATTATCTTATCTCTTTCTCCTTCAATAAAGAGAGCATTAAATTTTTACAAAGGGATAACGAGATTTCACATTCTCTGGATTTCTAGGGCCCCTCTGAAATAATATTATCTGTGGACCACTTGCTTCTTTCTCCTTTCTTTAGATCCTGTATTTGGTTGCGACCATTTGACTTGGTATACTTCTTGAACCATCATTATTTCTGTACGAGGATGTACGAGGATGCTAGGGTTCCAAAAACAAAAATGAAGTTCTATCCACTTCCTCCTCCCTTGTTTACGTCGGTTTCGTAACTAAGGGGCTACTACTGGGTGCGCGGAACTTTCATCAATGGTTAACTAAATCACAAAACCCACACATTCTCTCTCATGTGGGACCTCTCCCCTTCTCTTTTTTAATACATTAAATAAATCATTTCTCTTTCATCCATTCCATCAAAAAATAATATATTATACCATCATATCATCTAAAATATATAAACTACTCAACTTCTACTCATTTTTCCAAACTTCGATACAATCACATCACAATAACTATTCACTTTTTCAAACTTCAATGCAATCACATCACAACAAACTCTCTCAACTCAAAACCCTATATCCACACACCAAAACATAAAAAACGGATTATCCTCCCCCAAGTTACCCAGGGGTAACCCACAACGCATATGCCTTTAGAGCTTGAGGGTTTCTGTTCAATTTTTGAAAAAAATCCTGGCCTTACACTTTTCTTCTTATCTTTTGGATCTCTTTTTGTGGATTTCGTTCTATGTCTCGAAGAAAATATTGATTGGTGAATTTTATGAAGTTTTCAGACGAGGTTTATTTTTTGGGAGTTGAAGCATGGGGGAACTGGCCTTGTCTCCCATGCCCAAAGGTGGGACGTACAACAGTGAAAACATCAGAATTCCGATCGAGCACAACAGTTCCTCTTTGATGGTTACTGCTGCCACCGTGGATATGCATCGACAACTTAACAACCTCAACCGCTACAAAGAAGACTGAGTGACCTACACGTTAGCAAACCTGTGTCTGGATCCCCTCTCCCGGGCTAACAGTGAGTTCCATCAGAACAACAAGATGGCTGACCGGTTTTAGACAGTTAGACAATATGAAATGAACTGAACCAGGATTTTCATCAGGACCAGCATCACTATGATAGATACCCGATCACTCTACTTGATCGAGACTCCTGTCAGCTCCATCACACATGTGCCATCTGTGGAGAGTGCCCTTCCTTGTACCCGAGCACCATCATAACACCTCCCCAAACTTAGCACCCGTTTTAGGACGCCTTAGCAATACCACTAACCTCGACTCATATAAACCATGGGTGCAAAGCAAATCATCATTGAAGATCACAAAGTTACCGTCGAAAGAGACTCCCAAGGACTGTGCACTCTTTCAGCTGATGCATGGCTGTTCCGAGACGAGGGTTTTACTTTCAACCACTAGGATCTCACTTAGTGAGTAGGGTTGCATTTGTTGCCAGAATAGTCACACCATTGACCACCATCCTGTTTCCTCCCCTGCAAGATTACACATGGAGCCCACCACCCTCAGGAGGTGCATTCCAGACTTCCAGTGCCAATAACTCTTCCTCGAACGTTCATCTCTCAGTGGCCAGATCACCACAGGAGAAGCACATTACATTATGGCAGGAGTGTGCAAGTTGACCATAGTCCCCACACTAGAAGCAGTGTCTACAGGGCACTGCCATCCAAGCACATGTCACCCTTCAAACACTAATGATTTCCCGGCATGCTTTCTCAACATCTACCCTTGTCCAACCACTTGAGGACCAGACACCCTCCACCCCCTCTATGCAAAACCAATTTGCCTCCTAAGCACTGCCTATGTGCTCGCTTGGCCTTTTATGGTCCTTACTAGCACATCCCACATGCTCATTTGACCCAGTTGAGCCTTACCGGTTCCTGCCCATTTGTCATCGTTTCTCGACTCCTAATCACCCTTCTTTCGTTGTGCTTTTGTGGTTCCCATTACCATCTTGCCCTCTCTTTCTTTCAATGTTGATCTCACATTCACTTTGAATCATTGTCTTTGCGGTATATATGAATAGATTTTATTTGGTTAGAAGATTGAACGATTTTTTATATGGATAAAATGGGGCTGCCCCCTTGAGGGGGAGCTAACTTGGCTCCCTCTGCCCCACTTTCCCTTTTTTTGAAATTTCTTCCATGAATATTTATCACTATATCCCTATATTATGCGATTCAAATTTCGTGTGAAAATAAAGACTCCTAAGTAGGGACGCAAACCGATGCGGTAACATTCGTATTCGTTCGTATTTATATTCGTTTTTAAGAGGATATGGATCTTATTTTTTTTAAAACAGGCGAATACGAATACGAATACAAATATTCTAAACAGATTTTTCACGAATCCGAATCCGAATACGAATCTTGAGTTAACGAATGCGAATACGAATACGAAAAAAACAAACGAATCCGGTTATGAATACGAATATTCGTATTATATATTAATACTTTAAAATAAAAATTAGGTTACTATCCCCCAAATCCCCTCTCCCACACCCCGATGCCCTATTTCTTCCCTGCCTGCCGCCACCCCCGCCTCCCCCTGATCTCCTCCTACTGCTGACGCCGCCCACCGTCCCCCCTAATCTCCTCCTCATGTTGGCGCCGCCCATCGCCTCTCTGTGCCAACCTCCGCCTCCCCCTGCACTCATTGCCTCCCCCGCCACCCTTGCCATCTCTCCCCATGCCGCCATGCCTTCTCCTGCGACCCATCGCCCTCCGCCACACCCTGCGGCCCTCCCGCCTCTCCCATTGTAGCCCCGCCTACCCCCTGCTCCCCCACCCCTGCACCCCCGCTCCCCCCTTGTCGCTCGCCTCCCCTTGCTCCCTCGTCTCCTGTGGCCCTGCGCCCCCTGCATCCTCCACCTCCCCTTGTGCCCTCTGCCTCTCCATGCCGACGTCCGCCTCCCCCTGACCTCCGCATCCCCATACCCAACCTCCCTTAGCCACCACCCAACCTCCCTCTGCCTCCCTCGACCTCCACCTTTGCCTCCCTTGCTGCCTCCATCCAACCTCCCTTTGACGATGTGCGGTCTCCTTGTGGCATTCTCAAGAATTTTGTTTAGGAGATCCATCATTCATCAAGGTTATTTTTCTTTACGACTATTGTTTCCATTCTAAATTCTATGTTGAGTTTTCATCTAATTGGTGCATCTTAAATTCTTAGTCGCAACCAACCTCGCTTTGTCACAATCGCAACCTCCCTCCGCAACGGCCACAACCTCCCTCTCAGTTGCAGCCGCAACCGATCTGGTATAAAATCTTAAATTCATAATCTTGTAATGTTAATTCCAAGAATAATCATGTAAGTTTTTATTTCTAACTTTTTATTGCAATATTCGTTTGGATATTCGTATTCGTCCGCAAAAGATTTGTATTCGTATTTGTATTCGTATTTTGAGGATATGGATCTTGATTTTTTACATTCGTGTAACATTCGTATTCGTATTCGTAAAATAATATGAATATGGTTATGGTATGACTTGAATTCGCATTCGTATTCGTTCGTTTGCATCCCTACTCCTAAGGCTTCCATCTAGACAGAGTCGTTTTTAGCAATTCTGTTACCGTTAAAAAATGACTATCTGGATGGAGGCTGTAGGAGTCTCTGTTTCACACGAAATTTGAATAGCATAATATAGGGATATAGTGATGAACATTCACGGAAGAAATTTTCAAAAAAAATGGGGAAAATGGGGTGGGGGGGGGGGCAAGTTAGCTCCCTCTTAGGGGCAGCTACATTAAACCCTTTTTATATTTGGGTAAAAGGTTTGAATCAAGGTTGAATTCTAACTCTCATTACAGCACTTGGACTATTTATCAAGGCCTCAATGGCAGAGTAGGTACATGTTTGATGATGTACTGTATTTCTTTCAAGATCTGTGAAATTGAGTGTCATGGATCAGCTGTAGAAGGAATAAACCAAGGTTGGCTTCTAACACTCGTCATGACAGTGGGTTAATAGTTAAGGTCTCAAGGGAAGAATAGATAACAGTGTGATAAGCTGTTTCTTCAATATTCATTTTTTAAAGGGTGTTTTTTCAAGATCTGTTAAATTGAGTTTGTCATTGATCAGCTTTGATATCTTTCTGAAATTGTCTTCATCTAGAGGTCTTTACCTCAATATTTGGAGGCTACGCTGAACAAGGTTGCAGAAATTGGTAGTCGGTACTCGGTCGGCGGGGTCACTGACAAAGGATTAATCGGCAGTCGGGTGACTAATCGGACTTAGTCGGTCATTAGTCGGTTTTGAAATTTTTTTAATTAATTTAAATATATAAATCATTTTTTATACATATATTGTTATATATTTGCAATATCAATCATTTTTATACATATTTTTTTTATATATTTGTATAGATTTGTACATTTCTATGCTATCATTATGTAACAAAAGGAGTAATTGACTTTAAATACAACATTAAGTATATTGGAATAAGTTTGATTTTTAAAAAAAGCAAAAAAAACCTATGTAAAAGTTGGCCGAGTAGTCGGGTTGACCGACTAATAGCCGACTAGGCCTAGTCGAGTCGGCTACCCCCCCCCCCCCCCATGCGAGTTTGATGAAATTTACTCTTTTGTGAAATTTTCAGGGCGTGACTATTCCGGTCATGAAATCTTAGCCCATCACCCTAAATTAGTTTTGGTTTTTGGGCATCCATCGATATGTTTCATTTGAAGTCCTGTCTCGCCATTTTGGTTGGTTTTAGTTGGATGCGTCTTTAACTTCCAATCAACAGGTTGCTGTTCACATCTCTCGAGTGTGGGGGTGAAAAAAAGGGTGTTCCAGACCCTCCTGAGTTGGGCACATCACTTTGTCACCATAAATGATCTTTGCTCTATAAACCTTTGTCAGCAGACTCAGCACGTTGCCATACCTCAGTAACCAAAGAAAACTTTATCGCATCTACATCCCAGGCTTTCAAAAAAGTATGCAGTCTTGGGCAAATCACCGAGGTCAAGGATGAGAGTAGTAGGTAGCCCCATATGCACCCTTTTGATCGAGAAGCTTCCAACCATTTGCAACCAGTGATTCATGCTTATGGAGTAAGGATGCCTGTTATCTTCAGAAATTCTTGAAATTTCTGTCAGAGAAATGGGTGATAAAAGTTGGGGCCTGAGAAGCCCTGCAGGCTGCAACTCAGCATGGCAGGGAACTCCGACATGCGATCTCTTCTTGGAAATTGGGGGAGCAACATGACTGAGCTCAAGTCCACAGAAGGAAAAGCTGTAACATCGTAAATAGATCTCAACAGCTGAACAATGAGGTTATCCCTATTGCCCCCACTGGGGTTGAAGATGATACGAGTATATAGCACCTTATACACTCTTTTTCATCCATAAGCTTCCAACCAAGGTCTATTTCGGTCACCAATGCTTCTATAGGCAACCTTTTTTTTTTTGAGAGAATTCTATAGGCAACATTAAAGGCTGAAATTTCGACCATCTCAGTCGAATTTTGTCTCATGTCGAAATTCAAGACGGTTGAATTTCAGTGAATATTGGTGGCATGCTTGATGCTTCTAATCAGTTACAACCAGTGATTCATACCAACAGAGTAAGGGTGTTTGCCATCTTCAGAAATTCTTGAAATTTCTGTTATAAAAAGGTGCGGTGAAAGTTGGAAGACATGGTTGAACTCAAGTCCAAAGAAGGGAAGCTGTAATGCACCGCATGCGCTCGCGAAGTTTGGCCATGAATCATGATTTCTTGATTAACCATGCCTTTGTTGCCCCCTGACTTGCTGGATCAGAGAAGTGCCACATAAGTGAGCTGTTTCCACACATGCATAAATATGAGCTGGCAAGAAGAAAGTGGGAATTGTTGCCAGCACATGATGGAATACAGCTCCTTTGGAAAGGGTGGGATGCTTCCCGGCTTGCACTTCTCTTTTAAGATTCCTCATTAATGTGAGCTAGTCAGATTGCACAATCTGTTCCTTGCAGAAGGAGACTCTTGAGCGAGTGAATGGCCCACCTGATGTTTGTGATACTCTCATAAGTTTCAACCTCTGACTGAGAGAGACCAAAGAGAATAAAGACCGACTTGGCTCTTTTGGCGAGAGGCTGAAATGTCACAAAAAAATTCTGATTAGAAGATATCCTTTTCATCTCAGACCCGCTCGGGTAAGAACAGCATGCCATCTGTGTATTCCATATTGGGAATAAAAAACTTATCACGCTTGAAACCAAGGCAAAAGCCACCAGCCATTTCCAACTTTCTGCAACAGGATTCAAATATCCTAGCATTCAGCAACAATATTAGAACATTGTGCTAAAAGGATTGTGGTTCAGATAAGAAATTATTGAACTAGATTTGAGATTAGGATATTAGTTTTTTTATTTTGCTCTCAGTCTTTATTATCATAACTAACAATGTCAGGATTTGGTTTAGACGAACCTTTTTAAAATGTTGGATGGAAGTCATTAAAAAATTATACTATATGCACACATTGCAGTGCTCATAATTTAACTAGTATTTTTAAATTTCATGTTCTCAGCTGCAGCCTATTGAAGCGCTGTTTCTTTAAGTGCTTTGTGGGTTATATTATGATGATTGCTACAGTGGTCTGTGGGTTTTCTTTTGACGTGCTACCATAGGTCAATTTATTTTATGTAGTTTACCTTTTCTTATTTGGTCAATTTTAAAATTTGACATTAACTTGGGTGAAATTACCATCTAAATCATAGCTGCCTAATTCATGAATTGGTAACACCTTATCCATCTGTACACTTGCAAAAGGATCATACCATCTGTTGGCGAAGTCTTCAAATGAAACTGTTGTCATTATTGCTGTCGCCACACTGGCTATCCTTTGTTACTTGATTGTGTAGTTGTTAAATTAGTAACTAGTGCAATATAACTAAACCTCTAGTTGTTGAGACTCATTTTGAGTTATCAACATGTGACATTCTTGTGTGGGTATTTCCCCCTTTTTCTCATACATTTTTGGACAGTTTTCAGTTGAAAATTCTGAATTGATCTTATGTTACCCTGTGAATAGGGGTGGCAGAGGAGGTTATGGTGGCGGAGACAGGCGCCGAGATAATTACCGTGATGGTGGGGGATCAGGACCAGACAGGCATTATCAGGGTGGAAATCGTTCTCGACCATATTGACTGAAATAAATGTACTATGTGATGAGACAAACCTCTTCATGTCTGCCTTCTGAATTTATTTAAGTCCTAAGGTAGGTTGTGCCCATTCTCATAGCATGCTACTTTTTCCCCGGAACGAGTTGGAAGGCTTTTGGTTTGGAGCCGTTAATTGACTAAAACTATGAATGTTTTCTTATAGAGGCAGGTGGGTGTGATCTACAATTTGCTGGTAGGTTTGAGATGTTCAGGTGAGTGCTTACTTTTATTCTCTAAACTAAATTTTGCTGGGTTTTTGCAAATGGTTTGCAAGTCTCACTTGTCATTAATTTCTTCACAGTTTTTGTTCAGGGATGCTTAGTTATCTGTCTTTTGTTTGGTTGTCTTTTGTGTTGATTTTTTTTGAAAAGCAGAATCCAAATAATGGAGCTTGAAGCAATTGAGATGTGATTTGGTATGGCTCGTCCCTCTGCCCAGCGATAGGGATTTTAGAAGGAACTCTACAAAATGAGTGCAACTTCTGGAATAACCTCTACAGGTAGGTCAGGAAAAGTTTCCATTAAGGATTTCCCGATATCTAAAAATGAACATAGATTTTCTTTGCACTTGATATTGGGGAAGTGAAACCTTGATCAGGTGATTCTTTTGACATGCCAAGAGCACCGAGATATTGTTTGATCGAGAGCAACGGAATACCTTGGTATGTTCAAGTAAATTGGTAGTGTCCTCCATCCATTCGTTCCTGGGATGGAATTTCTACAATCTTCTGATCTTATCGTCACGGTTATAAACCTGGTTTATGAAGTTCAATTTCCAGTGATTGGTGGTGCTTCTGCCTATAGTTATTAACATTGGCAGCATATATTTGTAGGATGTCTATTTTGACCTGTGCTGCCCCAGAGATTCGTAGAATGCGAATGTTGAGCAGATGCTTCAAGTGGCATGTTCAATGGATTTTTTCTTTTGATACTTTGGCCCGAGGATATGGGTGTGTTGGGTTAATCGCACATCTCTTGGACGCACCTCTGAATCATGCACAACAGTGTTGTGCAGGGTCTTCCCTTTTCCCTGCTTCCCACCAGACCAAATAAAGGCGTGTTTCATTTGATGTCTTGTGGACATAGTTGCTCTTTAATCTGCGAAGTCAGAGGTCTTGTCGATGGCATATTGGTTATTGTCTTGGAATGGGCGGTCACGTGATATCGGATCTAATGTTCCTTTGATTGATGGGAGAGTTCATCGTAGTCGTAATGTTTCGTAAATAATGGTTCAGGGAACATGATATGGCCTTTTCTTTTCTAAGGAATTTTCGTTAAAGATTTACTATTCCCAAGTGCAATTATCTGGAAACTTTTGCTGTGATTTTGTGGCATATTCTGTTTTTGTTGGAAGTCAAAATCCGAGTCTTACGTCCGTACGTGTGTTAACTCTGATGTGCTTCCGACCTATGTGATTTGTATGCTTAATGTCAAATCAGTACTGTTGATTTTGTCGCTGTTGATGTTGACGGATTTTGGTTGGAATGATTTAGGTTACAGTTTTTTAATGAATACGGCTGGCCAAGTTTTTGTTTCTGAATCGGACCGACTGGAAGTTTCAGCTGGTTGGATAAGAAGCTGACTTCAAACTACTAAATTTTGGAGTATAGTCAGTAGAGGGAAGTTAACCCTTGTGGATACACTGCTTGCACAATTATTTCCGCTGACCTTATTGTCGTGAGGATGGAAAATTGGAATAATTGCGTAAAGATCCCCTTAAATATTGCATTTTTTGTTTTATCCCACGTAAGCTTTCAATGCTCCTCATTTCTTTGCTCGTCTGGTTAAATAATCGACTTCCTTTTGACACTCAAGAAGTAATTGCATCCCTCCAGTCTGTTATTGTTGTGATAAAGTCATTCCGTCACCATGAATAATTTCTCACTAGTCAGATGAATTGGCAGCTGGAAATGCAAGATAAAACTAGGCAGATGTGCTTGTTAAATAGTGTGGATGCTTCCCTCTCAAATAGTTTCTCTGATATTCTTATTCTGCGATGGTCGTTAGAGACAATCCAGATTAACTAACTATGGTGGTTCAACAAGAAGGATTACTATAGAGTAAATGAAATCTATAAATCTCCTGCTGATAGTGTGTCAATGGCTCCCTTCTTCACTATTCCAAAATTGCTTTCTTGACTTGGCTGATTCTTAGTTAAAAAGTTAATATAATTGACAACTTACAACAAGGAGGCCATCGATTAAGCAAATAGATGCGTCGTTTGACAAGTCAATGCAGAAACTTGTATTCACCTGACAAGCTGAGAGTTTGTGATTCACATTATATCATTTCAATGTATACGTTGAAATAATGCTTATGAATGATGCCAAAAAGTACCTACAGGAAAGGTTGGGAATATCTTCTAAAAGATGTTTATGTTCCTCCTACTTTCTTTTCTTTCAAATGAATATTTTCTTTCAAATGAATATGTAAAATTTAGGTCCTGACAATTGTGTTGTCATATTTAACGCATTAAACGGATGGTTTGATTATTACGTTTTTTATTTTTTTATTAGTTAATATGTCATTGGAGAAAGAATAAGTACACAATAATAAATAAGTCTTGTACAATGTAACAAACTTATAATTGAAAACGGCATGATTAGACCTATTTAGTTAATATGCTGTGTATTTTAGCACTTATCAAGTCTCTGGATGCTTAACATGTACTCTCCACTAGGGCTGCTAATTGAATTGAATCATTCGAATTCGATTAGGATTTGTTGGATAAAAATTCAAAAAAAGTTCAATTCGAAATCAAATGAACTGAATTTGAATTTAATTTTTGGATTCAATTCCCAAATGAATCGAATCTGAATTAACTTGGATTCGTTCGATTTGACACACACACATATGATATGGTATGAAGCATTATATATGTAAATAAATGTAGTATATATTTTATAAAATCTCCTCACATGATACCCAACTTAATATAATAAATAAAATTTTTCATCATCTTATTCTAAACATCCCAATTTTAGGATGCCCATTGCATACACCATACCCCTTCTTTACTCCCCCAAATTCTCTCTCTCCCCTCGTCAATCATGAGAAAAAAAATCCTAACATTTGCTTCTGCTCTCCAATACCGCTAGCTCCAACGTCTCGCTCCTGCTCGCTCTCTCCAACTTTGCTGGCTCCAGCCTCTCGGTCTTGCTCGCTCTCTGTAACGTTGTCGGCTCCAGCCTCCTGCTTCTGTTCGCTCTCTCCAACGTTGTCGGCTCCAATCTC
This sequence comes from Ottelia alismoides, assembly GCA_037367405.1. Classification (NCBI taxonomy): domain Eukaryota; kingdom Viridiplantae; phylum Streptophyta; class Magnoliopsida; order Alismatales; family Hydrocharitaceae; genus Ottelia; species Ottelia alismoides. Next base: position 139,144 of record JAZKJV010009969.1, read on the forward strand.
CTGCTCCCACCACTAACAACACCACCCTCCCAATAGCCAACCCCACCACCAGCTCCCTCTCTCCCCCGTCGTCGACAATGACATCAATTCTAGACTCATCAACGTCGCCAGCATTTCTCCATCACCCCCACAACTACTGGTATAACCATACACCCTCTTTTTACCACACCCCCGCAACTACAGGTACAAAAATAAAAGATATAGGTACAAAAATAGCAAATGAGAATTACAAGAGACATATACGAACACCAAAAGTTAGGTACTTTAATGTAATTTATATTATCTATTGAATTTTATCATTTATGTTAAAATTTTTTATTTATCTCAATTATTTTTTAAAAAATAGTTTCATAAAGTCTATTCAGTTTTTGAAACTTAAAATAGTATTATTATATATTTTTTATTATTAGTTACATTATTAAATAAAATTCTAATTCGATATAAAATGAATCGAATTTGAATATTTGAAACTCCAAACAAATTGAATTTGAATTTAGATTAGAAATTCGTTTACTATTCAATTCGAATTCGGATTCAAAAATTTTGTAAGGAATTGAATCTGAACCTAAGTGGATTCAAATGTATATTCAATTCGATTAGCACCCGTATTCTCCACAGGATATAAGTGAATAAATTTATAGCAATTGTAAGTGAGCAATTCTGAAATGATTTTACATATTTATATCTAATAAATTAAAAAGAACCTCGACAAGGGATTTTTTTCACTTCATCTTTGAACGCTTTTGTAGCTTTATTTTGTACCTTAGACGTCCTTGCATTCTTTAGCCTTCTTGTTGTACCACGATTGTTAAATAGCTGTGGTTATGATCTTATACGGTCCGGTCAGTATGCCTTCTATGCGAAGTTGGCAATCAAGTCAGAGCTAAATCCTTGGAAGCGTCGAATATCGAAATACTCCTCTATGGTGGTGTTAGAAACCAGCATGATATTTGTAGTTGATGTAGAATTGATTTGTCCAACACTAACATCAAATGAAGTTAGGTCAAGGAGCTGAATATGTGGAAGCTTGTCCATACATGTCTTTGTAGTTATCATCATCCTTTGGGTAATCCTTCTCCTTGAAATTATCAACTCAAATGTAAACATGCATCTCATGCCACTACTTGTGTAATGAAATTACTTAATCATGATTTGCATGCATGTCTATTACTATCGCATTTTCTTTAGTCACTTTTGATATAAGCTTTTCATGCCCAAACTATCTTTTCTTCAACCATGTCTACTTTACTTTGTAAACATTAAAAGCAACTACTAGAATTAATTAAAAAATCTACATAAAAGCAATATCCAAGACAAGGTCAAAGAGGGAGTAGGCAATAGGAAAAGCCGCTTGGTCTAGTCCGATCATTGCTTATCTCTTTCTTCTCTATCGGTGAATTGAGTTTTAAAAGTTATAACAAATATTTCGATCAATATAATGGATGAGTTCTAGAAGTTTCAACAAAATGAAAGTTAATCAATATAAGGGAAATAAGCTCGAGAAGTAAACTATCATCATATCTTTCAACAAAATGGAAGCTCGTCGGTGGGAAAATTTTTCTGTAGGAAGGAGCTCAATATCGTCAGTGTTGTTTGCTATATATTTACAGTGGAGATTATGAGATAAATAAAATATCAATGTATAAGAATCACGTCCATCTTTTACACTTACAAAGGGTTCTTAAGGTCATACCTGTGGTACATCTCCACCCTTAGCTTAAACAAATACAACTCTGAAATATGCAAGGTGTATCTCATGAACTGGACTCCATGGCAACTAGAGCCCTATTTAGCATCACAACAAACAAATTGAAAATTTATGATATTGATGGAACCTCATTATGAACACATGTGACCGTTGGAGTTATTGTACTTCTCAAAGCACTGTATTAGGGATGCAAAGGGACGGATACATATACGGATATAAATATTATCGTATTCTTGTCCATTTTTGAATACGATTACGGATGTTGATATGGATATTGACAAATATTAAAAGTATGGTTTTTATCATTTGTGCCCCTCTGAGATATTGTAATATCAGTTATATCCCTCCCTTTTTGGAAATATCAATTATGCCCGGACTTCTTCCACAATGATCACTTGTGCCCCTGAGGTTACTTGTCATCAATCCTGGAAGCAAACAGATGTTAACATTGGGGATACAATGTGAATTAGATAAAAAATACATTCTTTTCAGTCCAGCCCCTCCACCTCCCCCTTACAGACCCTCCTCCTCTGACCCCCTCCCCGAACACCCCCTCCTCCGATCGAACCTCCATTGATCCACCTTCTTTCACCTTCATCTTCTTGCTCTACCCTATCAGCCCCCTCATCAACTTCAGCAAACCTCGTTGGAGAACCGAGCTCAGATTATCTATTTCACAAGATCTCTCGTGCATCCCTCCATAATCGTGACCCAAGAGGCGAGCAACGAAGCTCGAGCTTCGATCTCCACTGCAGCGGTCTCGATTGAAAACAAAAGGTTCCATTGAGCAGCAAAACTTTCCTCTGTCATTTGCATGTGATCCGTGACATCTATGTCTTGACATTAAAATCATGATACCTCTGTCATAGATACACTTGTATGTTCCGGAGGGTATGACGAAATTCGAATGGCATATTGGAGAGATATATAGATGAATATACATGGTGATATTTTTTGAAAAATAAAAAATGTAGAAGATATAAGCTCTGGTGCATGTAAAATTACATGCACCATGGTGCAAGCTCCCCATCCTCAATACCTAGAGGATGGGGAGCTTGCACCAAGGGGCATGTAATTTTACATGCACCAAGGCTTATATCTTCCACATTTTTGATTTTTTGAAAAATACCACCATGTATATTCATCTATATATCCCTCTAATATGTCATTCAGATTTCATCAGAAACAGAGACTCTTATGACCTCCATTTAGAACAGGTAATTTTAACGGTCTTAGAATTGCTTTAATCAACATGTTCTAGATAGAGGGCATAGGAGACTCATGTTTCTGATAAAATTCGAATGGCAAATTGGAGGGATATATAGATGAATATACATGGTGATATTTTTTGAAAAAATAAAATTATGTAAAAGATATAAGCTCCGGTGCATGAGGATGGGGAGCTTGCACCAAAGTGTGTGTAATTTTACATGCACCGAGGCTTATATCTTCCACATTTTTTATTTTTTTTGAAAAATACCACCATATATATTCATCTATATATACCTTTAATATGTCATTCGAATTTCATCAGAAACAGAGACTCCTATGACCTCCATCTAGAACATGTAATTTTAACGGAAAATTGCTATAATCGACCTGTTCTAGATGGAGGGCATAGGAGTCTCTGTTTCTGACAAAATTCGAATGGCATATTGGAGGGATATATAGATGAATATACATGGTGATATTTTTCGAGAAAATAAAAAAATTTAGAAGATATAAGCTCCGGTGCATGTAAAATTACATGCACCTTGGTGCAAGCTCCCCATCCTCAATACATAGAGGATGGGGAGCTTGCAACAAGGTGCGTGTAATTTTACATGCATCGGGGCTTATATCTTCTACATTTTTTTTGAAAAATACCATCATGTATATTCACTATATATCCCTCTAATATGTCATTCGAATTTCATCAGAAATAGAGACTTCTATGACTTCCATCTAGAACAGGTAATTTTAACGGTCTTCGAATTGCTGTAATCGACCTGTTCTAGATGGAGGGCATAATAGTCTCTGTTTCTGACGAAATTCGAGTGGCATATTGGAGGGATATATAGATGAATATACATGGTGATATTTTTCGAAAAATAAAAAATGTAAAAGATATAAGCTCCGGTGCATGTAAAATTACATGCACCTTGGCGCAAGCTCCCATCCTCTAATACATATATCATATATAAGTATAACTGTGTATATATATGGGTTTGATAGGACTGCCCTATGTTATTTTTTCGCTATTTTTTTGAAAAATATCACCATATATATATATATTCATCTATATATCACTCCAATATACCATTCAAATTTCGTCATAAACGGAGACTCCTATGCCCTTCATCTGGAACATATCGATTACAATAATGTTTAAACTGTTAAAATTACATGTTCTAGATGAAGGGCATAGGAGCTTCCGTTTCTGACGAAATTCAAACACCATATTGTAGTCTAAATAGATGAATATACACAATGATATTTTGCAAAAAATATATAGAAAAAAGGTATGGGGCAACCCTGTTTTTTTCTATATATATCATATATTATGCAAATAATATGCATGATATATAGTATATATCATGTAATATATTTCATATTATATATGTAATATATATAATGTATAGAGGTCCGCGACACTGCTGCCTGTAGCAGCCAACGTGGCTGCTACATGTGGCAGTTTCCCTAATTTTTTTTATTTTTTTTTAAAATTAAACCATGAATATTCATCTATATACCCCTCTTACATTGTATTAAAATTTCGTCAGAAAAAGAGACTCATATGCCCTCCATCTAGAACAGGTCGATTACAACAAATTTCAAACCGTTAAAATTACATGTTCTAGATGGAGGGTATAGGAGGCTCTTTTTCTGACGAAATTTTAATACAATGTAGGAGGAATATATAGATGAATATTCATGGTTTAATTTTGAAAAAAAAGTAAAAAATTTAGGATGCTGCCACATGTATTAGCCACGTTGGCTGCTACATGCAGCAGCATCCCTTTTCACTAATATATATTATAATACAAATTTTGAAATTTGAGGAATTGAATTTCAAAATTGAAGGATATAGATCCATTCATTCGGTGGAATGGTATATGCCAAATCGACCTAACTCTTTTAGGAAAAAGGTAGAGTCGATGTAATAAGTAGGGCATGATATTTAATTATTATAATTATGCAATCAACATGTAATTATATATGCATGGCATATTTCTCTTGTTTTGTGCATGTGTTAAAAATTAAGCAGAAATAGATGTTGGACAAATTGATTAGCTAATAAGTGTGGAACGCAGGTTGGTTTGTTACATCAAAAAGAATATTTCAATTTCCTGTGCTCCTAAGGATTTAGCTCCGTCTCAATTACCATGTTTGCGTTGAGATGATACACATGTTCGCGAAAGCCAATAAGGGCTTAACAAAGGAAGAATCACAATGAAGAGAATATTGAAGGATGTGGAGAAGCTCCAGAGGTACACTATAAAGATCAATAAAGCTCCTGCATATAAGATGGTAGTTGAGCCCTATGGGTTGGAGTTCGCTATTGTAAGTGAAGAGAATGCGTTCTCGGTGAGCTTTAAGGTTACTGGTGCATTCGATGTAAGCTATGGTAGCATCACGTAAAAGATGATGTGCACAAGGTGATCAATCTACTGGTTTTGTGGGCAAAGTGGCATTTGTTCACTCTCCCTGATTCTTTATACAACTGGGAACAATGAGGATAATTTACCCAACTACTTATCTGGCGAGGTGCTTTTGAAACATTAAGGATACTTTATTATATCTGTTGAGATTCTTTTAGACTTATCTATATTTAACTGTTAAAACCTTGGTGTTTTTTTATCTTCACTCTTCCACTGCAATCTTTTTTATTTTGATTGAATTAATTATATTATGTATGACATATTTGTGTGTGTATATGTTTGTGTTTTATATTAAGGCTAAAATGGAGCCGTCCCCTGGGAGTAGCCAACCTGGCTACTCCCCACCCCTATTTTTTTCTCATTTTTTTATTTCTTTGGAAAATAAAAATTGGTATATCCATCACTATATCCCTCTAACATTCTGTTAAAATTTCGTCAGAAACAGAGACTCCTAGGCCCTCCATCCAGACGTCATTTTTTTTAACGGTCGCATGATTTTTTAAATCGACCCTGTTAGGATGGAGGTCGTAGGAGTCTCTGTTTCTGACGAAATTTTAATAGAATGTTTTAGCCAAGTTGGCTACTTCTAGGGGGCAACCCCATTTAACCCTTTATATAATACATACATTTATAAATATATTATTTATATCACGTGCATTATAAGAATTATATATTATATATATCATATATATCACATATATCATCTAATTTATATTATATATATGATATATATATATATATATTATATTGTGATAGTTAATTGTGAAATATAATGAACTAATTTCAAAGTGAAGATATGAATCAATTCCTTTAAAGTGGAAAGATATAAGCTAAAATGGCATAATTCTTCTAGAAAAAGATGAAGTCAATGAAATAAGAGGGTATTGATATTTAATTATTATAAATATAGATTTGACAAACAATTATATATGCATGACACCTTGTTCTTGTTTCATGAATGTGTAGAAAATTAACTTGAGATAATATTTTCGAGATGGTGTACTTCATCTTACGAGGCAAAAAAGACATAAAAATAAGACTTCTTGAAATGCAGTCTTGACTTCAAAGTTTTGTACTATCCGTGACATTAAAAATTATGATACCTTAGTAATGAGCCTTGTCACAAGTCTCCTAATCTCTAGAATTTATGAAGGTAGCAAGTGTCCTTTGAGTGCAGTCCAAGGTACTGCTCTGGTAGTATGCATTACTTCTTATAAAGTAATATAGAATCGTCTGACAAATGATTTCGTATACATCATTCCATCATTTGAATCTGTCTTTACGACATTTGATTTTATGATTCATGATGGTGTGGATATGATATCGTTGTTAATTGGGACAATTATTTAAATATGTGAAAGACTATACGATGTAATACTATTTGAATCATTCCATACACTTATGGATAAGATTCTAATAGCGACGTACCACGAAAATTTAGATGCCATCGACCAAAATTACAAATATCAAGACAATGTCATTCCATTGATGTTGAACATTAGACCAATTTAAAAAACAAAAGGTATTTTAACAGGGTTAAGTTTACGAATAATAAGACTTAAGTGGTATGCATTGATATCTTCACATTTTAGGCATTTAAGTTTTACGTAAATACCTAAAGTTTAGCTTAGAGCTCATGACATGATACAGAAGGCCTTTAACTTAGAGGGCCTTGCCAGAGATGCTGCTCCAAGCTAAGCCTAATTGATATCTACGCTCCAGCTTAATGAGTGTAGAGATATTTTTTATGTTTTATATTATTTATGCAATTTCCTTTCTTCTTGTCTTCTTCTTATAATTTGCCAGTCAGTTTCTCTCATATATAAGAGAACATTAGGGCCTCTCTATAATACAACTCATTCTTTTATTTCCACACAACAATCATCAATTGATCGATCACAGCTCTTCAGTTGATCAATCATTGCCACTTAATTAATTATAATATTTTCCATGATCCATCATATCATGAGATGGTACTTGATGTCATGCCTATTGTTTCCAACGATCATTTTTCTTGAGCTTCATGTCTATTCCACTGATTGATCATGCCTTGTCGACCATATTTTGAATTTATCGATTATATTTTGAATTCCATTCCAACAATCATCAACAATCGATTATGGCTCTTCAGTTGATCAATAATTGACAATTGATCGATCATACTGTTTTTCTTGATCAATTATATCAAGAAATCGTATTTGATTTCATGCCTATTTTTTCCAATTGTCATTGCTCATGACCGCTATATAAGGGTCCCCATACCAATTATTGGAACACACAGTTCGAGCAAGCTCCTATATTCTCTAGAAAAGCAATAAGTTCTCCTTGAGTGGTTTCCTCGATATATCTTTGAGTAATCTCATGTTTATCGATTCATTTGATTTTTCAAGAAGAATATTTTCGATTTAAATTTGCGAAGTAAAGTTTTTTCAATTCAATAGAGTTTGATCGCTTGTCATCTTTCAAGTTCATCTGATTAAACTTAGAGTTCTTTTGGAAACTTTCTCAACACGGTAAAATCCATTATTTGTTTAATATTGATTATCTGCATGTGCTATCTATGATATAATTGGAGAGAAATTCCTAAGTTGTACCCTGGATTTACTTAAATCCCTAGGTATTACGATTATTTTTTTATGTGGGTGCTACAGTGGTGTCGCATGTTTAACATGCGACACTCGTTAATGTTTTTTTTACCAGGGAACTATAATGGTATCGCATCTTCGATATGCGTTACTTGTATCGCACGTCGAAAATGCGATATCTATCCCCGTTAAACCCAACGTTCTGCAAACCCTCACCCCTCACGCGTTCAACTTTGTGCCCGCCCTAACTCCGCTCCGCTTCCTCCGCACGGCTGACGCCTCCTCATCTCCGCCAAGGCCTTGTTTTGACCATCCTGAACTCCGCCAAGAGATCCCCCTCTGTCTCTCCGTCTTGAATCGCCGCCCTAGCCACCGTCGCCCCTCACTTGCATGGGACCCTCCGTTGCATCTCGATAGCTTTGGTAAAAACTTTTTTTAATTGTTAGATTTATGATATATAATACGCGTATTTCTCTTCATTCCATGATTGTATAATATTGACTTATACGTTGTCTCACATATTAGGTTTGAATGGAGTCGGTATATTGTATGTTTCATTTGAAGGATACGAGTATTGGTTCTTCGACGACCAATATATGAGAGTTTGGGTTATACCTAATATGACATTTGATGAGATGTTGAACTTAATATATCGTAAGTTCAACCTGTATGTGAATAATAAAAAATCCAACTGCTACATCGCATCCCTCAGGGCGTAGGCGAAGAACCAACATTTTTGTGTATCGTCAATGATGATGATGTGCAAGGAGTTTTTGTGTATGCTCGGACTATTGGGAAATCGACGCCTACTGACATTATTATCAAAACTGTATTGGTGGGAGAAGTCCCCAATGTTGTTAATGCTGATGATCACCTTGCTTCTGAACCCTCTGTTGTCCCTAGCACGGGACCCTCCGTTGTCCCTAGCCCCTCCGTTGTCACTAGCACTGATGTGCCTACAACGCAACCATCTACAGATTAGGAATGGCGCATGAGTGATGCTCTGCTGAGAGAGGTTAACATGCCTTGGATGACTTCATCCCTTGGGAACCTACGATGATCTGGAAGAGGATAGTGAGCAAGATGTTGAAGATAATGTCAGAAACATGGAGATGTGAGCCGATGAACAAATGACACAACTGATTGTACCACGTTTACCATTTTTAGGGTGAGAGGATCCGATACTCGTTCAACATATGAGGATGATATTCGAAAGAAGTCTAGACTGGATGGTGGCATTGATGAAATACATAAAGGTAGAATTTTCAAATGTAGAGATGATTTGATTTATGCTATAAAGAAATATCACATTCTTGCACACTACGACTTCATGGTTAAAGAATCCACCAGTTTGATCTGGTCTGTTTTTTGCACATACATATCGATGTATTTGGTATTTACACGATCATTATAAGAAATTTGATGGTCTGTGGGTGATCTCTAAGATTGTTGGGCCGCACACTTGTATAAACCCTACAGTTAATCAAGATCATCCTCAATTACACTACAAATTCATGTCTAGATCACTTCTATCTCTGGTGAGGGATGACCTCAATGTTCGGGTGTCGAGTTGTAGAGATTACATCCACGAGATGTACAACTGATGGGTTACCAAAAATGGCATGGGAGGAAAGCAATCGGAATAATATTCAGTGATTGGAAGAAGTCTTATTCTGAAATGCCTTATCTACTTTATGTAATGAAGGTTGCCATACCAAGGACTGAAATAGACATCGAATATAGTGAACATCTAGATCCTCGAAAACCTCATTATCATAGATTTCACCGGAGCAGGTAAATATGCATCTACATATTACTTCAATTTCTGAAAAAATCAGCCACTAAATTTCATATCAATTTCCCGTGCAGGTGTTGTGGACGTCGTATAATGATGACATCCTTGCACATCTACCTGCCTACTGTCTTGAGGGAGAAAGCATTTGGAGGGCAAGGGTATCATTAATATACTTCCACATTGTGGAATATTATTTTCCGAACCGATTTCTTCATCAATTTGGCGGCCGCCAAGACATTCCGCTCTCGTGCTTTACCTTTGAGGACCTCCACGCCATGGACTTAAGGGAAAAGGTACAAGTTTATTGGAGGTCCAAATATTGAGTGCAAATACGTGAGCGGGATGATCGGGCGGATAGAGTTGTTTCTCTCGACCAATCCAATGGGATCATCACGACTCCATCCTACATAGATTGGTATTGGATGATTACGAGAAGATTTGTAGGTCGCTTAGGAGCAACTTTGGCAAGAAACATAAGTATACTGATCAAATATGTTGTAATTTTTATCAGGAAGTTTCCGTAAAAGTAGCCACTATGTTTTCTTCTTTTTGATGCAGCTCGCCAGGTGGGGACACATATACGATATCAGACACCAAGAGCGTCGGGAGATTGCAGTACAAGCAAAGACAGAAATGGAGTAATGGTTGGCATTAAAATTTACAGATGCACTCACGATACATGATGAGCATGCTGACCATGCTCAGGTAGAGGCTAGGCGAGGAATGGCTGGAGGGAGAGGAAGAGGTAGGGGAAGAGCGCGTGAACCACCAGCCGTACCAGTGGACGAGGAGGAAGATGCGGAGACAGATGAAGATCTTACATCCATAGAATTGGAGACCCAGTTCGTCACACCAGTTGTTGAGCGACCATGTGATGCCCAGTGATTTAAATATCGTGAAATTTGGCGAAATTTCGCCGAAATTTCGATTTCGAGGGGCCATGGGTATAAAAACTCCTATAAATGTCGATTTCCCAGATTTCGACCGAAATTTCGGTGATATTTCGACATATTGACCCATTTCGACCCATTTCGGTTGAAATTCATGGGTTTCAGTACAAAATTTCCTTTATTTCAACCGAAATTTCGGTGATATTTCGATATATCGACCCATTTCGATTGAAATTCATGGGTACATGGTATAGTGCGACAGGAGGGTACATACATCGGCTATTCAACTTGGGGAGCTTCCTCCCCTTTGAGTTTAAGCAACAGAGATGAAAAACTCTATACCTTCTATATATTTGATATTGCTTGATCCTTTCATTTGTTTGTCATTTATCTTCCTAAATATATGCATTTTTATTGTAAGTATGTAATTAATTCTGTAATTCATTCGAACTTTGTCTGTGATGGTTTTTTCTATGAACAAAATATTATTTAATTAATCATTATCTACATTTTAAAATAAAAATGTTGGTCTATTTTTATGAATAAAAGACGTTTTCTAAGTGTTGTTAACTTAGTTATTTTGATTTCCATTTCCAGTATCCATCAGTCAGCTCAATAATATGTCTGATATGACCGATATGGTGTGATATATAAGGCATACAAATGAGAGATGTGTGTGATATAAGTGTGCATTGTAAGCTGTTGTTGTTTTAAGATCTTGGATTGGATGGTATTAATTTCCAGTATGTAGCAGTAAAGAATCAACATTAACATCGATTTGACCGATATGACTGATATGTGCGATATAAGGGGCATATATAAATAATATGTGTGATATAAGTGTGTATTTTGCAAGTTATTTATTGTTGTAATAACTCAAAAAATCTTAATTTACAAAAAAAAGATCGGAAAATGGCTTTTTGAGTCATTTTCAACATTTCCACCGAAACGGTCGAAATTTCCCAAAATTTCACCCAAATTTCAGTTTCGGAGGGGACTGAAACGAAATCAAAATCAAGATTTTGAACCTTGGTGACGACATGCCAACACCGCAGGCACCGATGAGGCTAGGCATGGATGTTTGAGAAATGCAACCCATTTAGTGCACGCTGACACCACCACCAATGCACATTTGAGGACAACAGTGCAATTTCCTCCCAAATAAGTATGATAGATGAGTCAGGTCATATCAAAGCGCATATCAAATCGTATTTTTATTATGTGGTTTAGAAAGCGCATATCAAAGCTGCGATACCACTATAATTCACAGGTAAAAAAACATTAACGGGTGTCGCGTGTTCATTGTAGCTCCCAGATAAAAAAAAGTAATTCGTAGTACCTAGGGATTTAAGTAAATCCAACGTACTACTTAGGAATTTCCCTCGATATAATTTCCATGCTGCTATTTGAGAATCTTCGTGCAATCATATTTTGTCGATTTATCTCTATATCATTGTTCTTTATTAGAGAATTACTTTCTTGATATATGTGAAGAAGTTAATACTATCGAGAATAGATTATTTATATATCTCTTTGTTCTCAGTTAACATGCCTGATTCTAAGTGTGCAAAGAAGCTCTTGGACGTAAGATCTCCAAGGAAGTATAAAGAAAGTCGAAAGATCGCCTATTCATATGCTTGTGCTACAATGTCTGATCCTCGGTGTTGATCTTGGTGTTTGATCAAAGATTTTGAGGTGCCAACTTCGTAAACGATTGAGATATCGACGTAAATATATTAGACTTTAGTGAAGTAATAAATTAATTCGATTGATCGGGAAATCCTTAGTCAGGAAGACTCACGTCGTGGTTTTACCCAAGTGGGTTTCCACACTAAAATGCCGTGCAACATATGCTTATTGGATTGCTGATTGTTAAGATTCTTATGTTTTGTTATCTTTATTTATATTGTTTATTTCTCTTGTCCAGTTTATGTAATTTACCCTTTGAGCTTTTCTCCAATATAAGAGAGCTCTAGTGTTATATGGAATACAACTTAATCGTTTCCTTCCACGTGGTATCAGAGTGACGGTCCTAGATCGGAGCCTGTGCCTTAGAGCCCTATCCCCACCAAAAAACTCTACCGCAACGTCGGTCCTCACCGCCCACGCGTGCGTCGACCCTCGCGCGCTCTCGCATCGCGCCTACGCCTGCCCTCGCATGCCTCGCCTGCCCATGCGTGCCTCGCCAGCCCTCGCGTGAGCTGCGCATCGCACATGTGCCTGTTCTCGCGCATCACCACAGGCCCTCACCTGCACATGCGCCTGCGCATCACGTGCCCTTACCTACGCGCCATTACACGCCTCCGCCTCTGCACCATCACGCGTGTTCCTGAGCGCTTAGGGTGTGACGTGAATATCTAAAACACCCTAGGTACCCAAATAAATCTCCAGAAGAATGGAAGAGGTTGTGGTATGAATCTACACCCTGATGAGAGGGAATACGCCGAGGTCGTGTCTTTCCACAAGGCGGATCGACAGTCACTGAGTTGACCTCAGACAGAATCCCAAATCAATCAACAATTAACCCACAATGAAATATATGCAATTAAATCAAAAATGTGGAGTTAAAATTTATTATAACTCTACATGTAATTGTGTATAGGTGTAAGCATAAGTAGAGGTCGATCACTAGGAGGCGAATGGTTGAATGTGAAATTGGTTGTGCAGTTATTCAATTCTTGGTTCATGTCCAATTTTTTTATTGTTTTTGTGGGTTTTTAATTTTAGATTTTTTATTTTATTTTTGGTTTTATGATTTTTATCCTGTTTTTACATTATATATTTTTTTATATTTTCTTTTCATATTTTGAATTATATAATATATATATATAAATATATGTATAAGAGGAGAGAGAAAGAAGTAACATAATATATAGATATATATATACTAAAAATGTATTACATATAATATTTTTTATATTTTTATATTTTCTGTTATTTTTTCTGGATTTTTTTTCTAATTTTTATGTATTTTTAATTCAAAATGACCCTCGTATGGAACTAATTAAATAGTCCGAAACTAATTTGGGTTTTTTAAAATATAAAATAAGTCCAAAAATAACCCAAAATAATTTTTAATATGTAAATAATAATATATAGATAATTATAAAATAAGAAAACATATTTTTAGTGTTTTTCAAGGGTTTTTATATTTTTTTAGGATTTTGGAGCTTCTTGAAATTTTTATATTTTCTTTTTCTATTTTTAGGGTTTTTTCATTTTCTGGACTCAATAGATATATAAATATACCATATATATTTTTTTGGAATTTTTCAAAATGTTTTTATATTTTTTTTGTATTTTGTAAATTAAACAGTACAAAAATGGCTCCTTTTTCATTTTTAATAATTAGGTTATATGCAAAAAATGCAAAATGGACATGTGTCGTGAAAGTACATAGCATGGAGCATCTGACCTAATTTTTGTAGATTTTTTGGAGCTAAGTAGCTATTTTTATTAAATACATAAAAGGCACAAAAATAAAACAGCCTAGCATGGGCATTTTTTCAAATAAAATTAATTATATGGGGCTTTGTGCAAAACTACCAACATAAATAAGCATTTATTTAAATTTTTAAAACTATTTTACAATTAGCAAAAGGAACCAGTGTATATCTGCAAAATTCACGCGCCTTACGTGGGACTACACGTGAGGCGCGGAAGGACCTAATTGCAATTACATGAAAGCTCAGGCGTCCTTTGGCAAAATTACAATTTATTTACAACGTGACCTTGATTTTACAATATTAAAAATTAAATACACAAAAAGCGGGGGTATAAGTGAAAATTACCCCCAAAGGCGTTGGATCTGACGGTTGAGCTTCGTGACTTATCCACGTAGCGCCTCCACATGAACCGATGACGCTTCGCGGATACACGGTGTGGATTAGATCTCCGGGCGAGATCTGACGGCTGATGGATGCGTGATCCGACGGCTGATCTTCAATCTGGGCCTCCATCTTCATCCAACGGCGGAGGCGATAGCTGGACGAACAGGGAAGAACGCTCGCCGGGGCGAGCTTCTTCTGATGATATCTCGCACCTCCGCCGGTCCTTGCTGCTCCTGAAGGTCCTATGGGCTTCCTGGAAGGTTCCTTTAACTGCTGGAGGTCTTGGATTGGCCAGAGGTACGCTGGAGCGCTGCCACGAGCTCGGAGAAGGAATGAAGCTCCAGGTACCTCCGCCGACTTCGATTGCGGCTCCTGGCGCGTTTCAAGGCGCCTAACTTGCACAGAAAGGTAGAGGGGCTCGAGGTCTCTCTCCTCGACCCGGGGTTTGAAGCTGGAAGCAAGGGGATGACAATGGGCGGCGAAGCTCCGACGGAAGGCGGTGGAGGAGCTTCGATTCACATATCGAGGGCAGATCTGGTTGGGTTTAGGTGGCCTGGAAGTGGAGAAGGCGGTGGGGAACAAAATGAAGGTGAAAGTGAGTCGGGACACAGTCGAGGGAACGTTGGCGAAGTCGCCGGAGTAGGGCTCCGACGAACTTCGATTTAGCTAACCTAGGCTATACTGACGATCTAAATGCTAAATAAAATGCATAAATGAAATGCAGGAATAAAAATTTACCTAAGAAATGTAAATGCGCAGCTCTTATACCTGGAGAACTCCAAGGAGCAGGACGGATGCCGGAGCTCCGCCGTGGGCGCATCTCCTTCCTCTGCGAGCTTCCTTAACATTCAGGGGACCTCCAGCTGTCACCTGGATGCGCTCTTGGCCGAAGGCGGGGGCTCTAGGGCTAGGGAAATGGCCAAAAAATTTGGAGGAAAAAGATGGGTTATTTAAGAACATGTGCCTGCGCCCTTATTGATCGTCTAATAGGTAGCGGTACAGGCTATGTACAAACGAATAAAATGGTGGGCGTGTATGTACAATGATCAGGGATCGTTTTGTCAGAAGAGATCGAGTGCAATCGGTGGGCGAGACACCCACGAAAAAGGGAGGAAACGCGGGGAAAAGATGGTTCTAACGGGAGTCAGAAGCGTAGGGGGAGTTGACCGGAGGTCAACATTCCCTGGCTTCTGATTGGTCCACGTCAGCTCGATTATTGACTCATTAATTTAACCCCATAAATGATTTTATTAGACTTTTCTTATAAAATAAGAAATGTGTATTAATTAATGTAGTATTTATTTATGGTTTTTATTTATTTTTTGATGTATTTTATTATGGGTTTATTTTAATAATGTATTTATAAGTGTATTTACATGTATTTTGTATAATTTATTTTTACTTTGTCTATTTAATTTTATTAATTAATTTTCTTATTTTATATATTTATAAATTATTTTTGTGAGTATAAATATATTTTTATTTAATTTTTATGAGTTTATTTACATTTTTAAATAAATAGGTATATGCAATATGTAAGTATACTTATAGGTATTTTACCTATATTTTATATACATTTTATTTATTTGATCGATTTTACTGGGTTTTATTTTGGATTTATATTTTTAATAAATATTATGTAATATTTAAAAGATTATAAAAATATGACACAATAAAATAATTAAAGAATGTATTTCCCTTTTATTTATATACATATGGAACATAGGTATTTCATCTATGTTTTTGCATAGTTTTATTTTATTCTCCTTTTTATTTTAGGTTTAATTCTAATTTTAATGTACACATAGGTTATAAATAATGTTTACAAAATTATAAAAATATGAATTTGTAAAAATAGTAAGTAATGAATAAATTGAATATTTTAATCGATATTATGTACAATAGGGGCCCAAAACCTAACTTTCACAGATAAACTCCAAAAATTCTGAAACCAAATTTATTAAATAGTTCTTGGAAAGATATATACAATTAAATGAGTTTGGTGGTTTTTGAGTTTTATTCGCAAGATATGGGTCTGTGAAGTTGAGATTCTGCCTTTTTATTCTGTGTATAAAATGTATGCTGTATATTATTTTTACACAAACTCAATTTTGTATTTTTATTTACATTATTATCTACAACTTTCATGTACAAAATATTTTTATTTGATGAATAAATAATTAGATAAAAAAATAGGTGTCAAAAATGCATAAATGGTTGAACAAATAAATGAGGTATTTATTGTTGGCCCTTATCTCCCCCTACTTTATTCCTTGTCGACCAATTCCATTCTGGCCTTGGTCTCGGGGTTAGGGTTATAATGCAATATTTTATTCCTTTTTCTTTTCTTCTCTTTATTCCATAATTTTGGCATTAAAAACCTTATTGTATGTACAATAAATACAATAAATAATGAATGCTATTATAGACAAATTGATGCTATTTACATGCGTTTGCTTGGGTTTTTAAGGCCAAAATAATAGAATAAAGAATGATGAATCGAGATTCATCATCCCCCTATACTTGCCTTTGCTAGTCCCTAGCAAATACTTATGCAATAAGTACAAAAAGATAAAGAATAAGAAGAAAAGAAAAAGCAAAAATAAAGATTTAAGAATAAATTGAATTGATCATGATTATTAAACTTATCTGTACAAAATCAAAGTTTGGAGCTCAGGTTAGACCTTGGTGTGAAAATGTGTATGGAACCTAGTTGGGAACCAAATTTAAAATACAACAACCTTCGATAGTCACAGAACTCGGTTCGAATTACGTCAATATCCAGGTCAGAACTAGCCTATATCATATACAAACCCTTATGACTATGAAGCTGACTTGTACAATGTAAGTGATAGTGGCTCTCCCCAACTGAAATGACAAAGGAACTTACTTCTCCAGAATGACAACCCAATGATTCCCCAATCCAACCCTCTACCATCGAGGAGCGGGGTATTCCCTTCTAAGTTCAAGTGGCATCTGACTCAAGAGGAAGGGGGTGGAGAAAAGAATGGACGGTAGCCAGTGTAGCTACCTATCCTAGGATGCAAGACCAGTGTAGTCAAGTCATCCAGCTGCAGGCTCACATGGTATAACTTTGATGCTCAAGCTTGCTTATTTTCTATACAACATATATACATACTCCGGCAGGCATTTTATTTTTATTTTCAAGCCTGTCCACTTTTTTGGAGTTTTTTTTCAACATACTATTTACAACAGCATTTACATAAGGACTTTTTCCTCTTGAGCCAGAAGACTATCCCTCTTTTGAAGCTTTATTGCAACCCACACTCTCCTGTCATTCGATTTCATTGAAACTGGACCAGGTTGGGGTGCACTTCCCTCCCTAGATGAGGACGAATGTTTCCACTCGTGTGCGTCTCAGACTGACAAATCCAACCCCCTCACCACTTCAACTGAGTTGAGCCAAGTGAAAGGTGCAAGTGTCCAAGTTAGGTCACTGCCAACAAGAGTCATACGTGTGTTTCGAAAAGTTCTAGTTAGTCCACTGAGGTGACTTGAACCTACCCCTGATTTCTCAAAGAATTAAGTCTGAATAGACCTGAAGTGCCTTAAACCTAGTTCCCATAAGGTTCCAGTGCGGTTAGGTGCGGTAAGGTCCAACCAAGCTCCAATCTTCGACTTTATTGGACTAGTTCAATCATCAAGCTCAATAAAAATATATGAATGCTATGCAAATGCTATTTACAAATATGCAAAGAATAATGCAATCTTTCAAAGGATTTGAAAACAAAGAGAAGAATTTTTACACAAAGAATTTACAAATAAAAGAATTTTGGCACTCAAAATATAAAATATGTACAACTATTTACACGGGCATGCTGCTTTATTTACAAAGAATGAAGGATTTATAGGTTTTAAAAAAGTGATTTATTTAGGTGTATATACAATTGATAAAGAATTTTATGTATTTCTCATTTATTTTTATTTTTATTTTATTATTGTGCTTTTTATTCCTCAAATTTATTTGAAAATTATTTTGAAAACTATAGTACAAAATAATTTTTGCAAATATTTTCAAACATTTGAAAGCTATCTTGCAAGGATTTTGCAAACACTATATATACATTTTTCAAAATACTTTTACAAACATTTTCAAAATCTTTTGCAAATAGGTTTTCAAATCCTTTATTTCACACAAATAAAAGAATTTTTGCAATCAAAATGTTTTTTCAAAGGTTGAAAATATTTCACAAAAAGTTTTCCAAACAGTTCACACCATTCTTCAAATCATTTTCAAAACTATTTTTAACCTGATTTATTAATCAGTATATACAAAAAGAATCTGAGGAATAAGAAGCATTATTACTTAATGAATTATATCATATTTTTAGCCATATTTATTAATAATTATACGAAAGTACGAGTTATGGATGAAGTATATACAGAGTATATACGGCCCCCCTATACTTAGCATGAGCTATGTCCTCATAGATCGGAAGATAGAAAGAGAAGACATAACTCGTACTGAGTATAGAAAAGGCTATACTACAACACTAAAAGAATAATAATTGAAAGAATAACGAGATAAATGAATAAGAAACTGACCGTCCCCCCCTATACTTAGGATCAAATAATCCTAAGTATAGCAGACTGTACACAAGGCAGGGAGGGCCATGGGTGGGAATAAACAGATCAAAGAATTAACAAATCAGGGGTGCAACCCCCCTATACTTAGGACAAAGTACGTCCTAAGTACAAAAAACTGACACAAAGGGGCGACACCTTTTATTTAGATATAGAAGATAGAAAAGGAAAAGAAGAAAAGAAAAAAAGATAGATATATACAGATAGACGAAAAGATCGTGGAGAATATACGCATCACTCCCCCTATACTTAAGGTGAGATATCCCTAAGTATATGCAACAACAGGAGTGGCGAAACTGAACGACGAAAGAACAACGCGGTATGTACCCCCTATACTTAGGACAAGGTACATCCTAAGCGTAGACACAAATATATGGTGACAGATCTAGGGCACACAAAACATTAGGGAGAAAGAATGCACAAAAGACACATATGTACAAGCGGTGAAGAACTGGTGGAGTACATGACGGTATCTGACAATTGAATACCGTACTCGCGCCATTGTCTCCCTGTGAGAACAGTGCCGCTACTAGACAGTGAAAAGACACCCGAATATGCAGTCAGGTGGGTGTCGGCTACCGGGGACAAACAAATCTGAAAGTAAAGCAAGTACCGGTAGTGTGAAGCAGTCAATCGGCTCATAGGGTCATCATGAGGGAACAGAGCTGATACTATAGGACCGGAAGGAAGAAGGAACAGTACAGAGTCCTCCGGTCAATCAGAGTCTCGATAAGATATGGAAGATAGAGAATAGGAGACATCGTGGCATTCGGTGGTCATGAGGTCGGAAGATCATAGAAGACACACCTAATGCTGCAAGACATGGCTCAACCCTGCGAGGGTCGTCAAGGTGAGCAGGCTCAAAGGAGCCAGGGATCATGCCCTAATCAGAGGACTCGGTCCCGTGATCCGCATATCGGATACAATCAGAGAAGAGACCAAGTACATATATCAGTAGAATCGGCTCCGTGCTCCGCAGATCGGCGACACAATCAGAAGGAGACCGAGTACACAGCTCAAAAGACTCGGCTTCGTGCTCCAACAGGTAGGAGACACTAGAAATGAAACCGAGTACCTAGAAAATGATGTGCCCTCTCGCAGATAACCCTCGGAGAGTGGTACATGCTAATCATCGAATATTCGGAACAGAAGCTCACCCTTGCGAGGGTCGTCAAGGTGAGCAGGATCAAAGGAGCCAGTGATCCATCAGCCGGATCATCAGTATCGATCTCGGTAGGCAACGTAATGTCTACCATCAGAAGAGACCGAATAATCGAGAAAGTGTGGCAGCGTCCCGCAGACAACCCTCGGGGAACGTGTTGCCAGCTAGGCATGGAAATAGTGGATATCAGGAGCTCAACCTTGCGAGGACCGTCAAGGCGAGTAGACTCAAAGGAGTCTAATCAGATGGGTCCCATGATCCTCAGATCGGATAGGCAACTCAGGATGGGACCAAAGTCATATATATCAAACAAGTCAGTTCCGTGCTCCGCAGATCGGAGACACAGTCAGCAGGGGGAAACCGAGTGTAAAGAGAGTGTAGCATGCTCCCGCAGATAGTCCTTGGGGAGCTATGCATACTAGGCAAGGAATAGCCAGAATGTGTCTCTACCTTACGAGGGTCATCAAGGAGAGAGAAGGGCTTAGAGGAGCCGGGTCCATCAAACAGACCCAAATAGTGGTCTCAATAATCGACAAATTGGCTACCAACAGAGGAGACCAATCAAATCGGAAATATGTCGTATTCTCCTGCAGATAACCCTCGGGGAGCTACGAGCTAGTCAATGAATAATCAGAAAAGAGCTCATCCTTGCGAGGACCGTCAAGGAGAGCGGAATCAAAGTAAGTCGGTCCCGTGCCCCAATAGATCGGGTGCATAATCAGAAAGGGAGACCGAGTACACAAATCAGACGAATCGGCTTCGTGCTCCAACAGACTGGAGACACCAGACATGAGTGAAGCCAATCGTAAAGAAAGTGTCACATCCTTCCGCAAATAGTCCTCGGGGAGTGATGTGAGCTACACAGTGAATAATCAGGGTACATCTCATCCTTTCAAGGGTCGTCAAGGAGAGAGGAGGACTCAAAGGAGTTGGGTCCATCAGACGGATCCACAGAGAATCTGGTCTCGATAGACGGCAGACCGCCTACCAGCAGAAGAGACCAAGAGAGCTTAAAATGTGTCATAGCCTCTCGCAGATAACCCTTGGAGAGCTATGAACTAGGCAGTAAGCACTTGGAAAATCAAGGCTCATCCTTGCGAGGACCGTCAGGGAGAGCAATCAGACAGTTGGCCTCATGTACCAACAGATCGGGCACACAATCACAGGGGTAGGCCAATCAAGCATACCAGCTGACTCGGTTTCGGGTCCCATCACAATGGCGACCAAGTAGTGGATGAAACCGCAGTCCTAGAAATAGTCGCATTCTCCCGCAGATAGTCCTAAGGGAGGAATGCGAGCTAGATCAATGTAAGTCGTGGGAATGCTGACATAGAGCCTCAGGTCCTTGAATAAATGTGAATCCATCAATCTACCGGAGGGCATAAGATCAAGTGGAGGAGCAAGTAATCAGGATATCAGTCATAATGCAATCCCTCGAAGTCAATCCAATCAGCTGAGATGGCACAATATTCTCGGAAATCCTCTACGTGCCATGGGTGGATCAAGGAGTCAGGAGATTAAGGATGGGTCAATCAAGAAGATGAGTAGGTTCATGGGGGTTCGGGGCACCGTTACCATGAAGCATATATCAAGATAGTCAATCAAAAATCCGAATCCAGACGGGCCGGACCGAATGGGTAGATCAATCAACGCTCATGTTCATATCATCAAAGTAAGTCGCATCCTCAATCCGGTGTGCTTGATCAGAATATCCCAATAAATAATCACACCTAATGATCATGCATCATCAAAAATCCTCAATACGCTCGTATGCATATATCCAAAGTCATATCCACCAATAGTAGTATATCCATCTCAACATCCTCAATATCATGGGCCCGGCTTACACAAATAATCAAGGTAAGTCAAAATCCTCGATGCGGGCCTCATTGATGTGCACAACATTCTCGGGTAATAGAAAAGTGATACAGGGGACACAAGGAAGGTGGATAAGAATGGTAACACAATGGAATGGAGAAGCAGATTGAGCTTACGCGCCAATATCACGAGTGGTAGAAGAGTGACACAGAGGGGACGAGGAGGGCGGGCGAGAAGATCGGAACATAGACAAAATTGGGTGTTCCACACAAGGCGAGAACACCGTCAAAATGGTGGTCCGAAAAGCATGCTCTCTTCGAACCTTAGAAGATGGGGATGGCACGGTGGATACGAAGAAGGTGATGACTTAAGAGGGAAACGAAGGACTTGGTGAAGAAATGATTGAGCTCAAGCGCCAATATCACAACTCGATGCCGATGAGGAGATATATATATATATAAGAGGTAGAGAAACTCAAAGATGAAAAATGCATGACTCACACGGACGGGACCGTCTACTCTAATAATGAATGAAAAAGCAACGAACTCCAAGTTACAATCAATACACAAGGCAAACCCCCAATTCACCTACTCGACACAGTGAAGACCGTCAGGTGACGGTCATTTATCTTTTCGGTTTTAGAGTTAGGTGAGAATCACAAAGTTGTACAAACACTTAAGAGGCTTGATGAGATTTGGGCTCTAATCCTTAGCGTGTACGTGAGCACTTAAATCACATACAATGAGGGGGTTGCTCTCCCCAAGACAAGGAAGTCATTATGTTTTATTTTTAGGTTCAATAGAGTTAACAGTCCCTATTTTATTTCTGTTATCACTTTTTTGGGTTTTCAATGCACGTGCCTATCGAGGTTCCAATTTCCATTAAGCATCCTAGGTTGGCAAAAACAGAGGGAGAAGGTCGGAAAAGCCATGCAAGTTGGAAATCGATGATGCATGCTAAGTAAGAAGACTTACAGTGCCTCCGGCTCTCTCCATGCGGGATGCAGAACAGAATTTGAAACCTATGCTTTATGCAAATGCAAGCCGAAGAAATCGCCCTAGGATAGTAATTTCTATTATCGTGAAGCATCACAAGTTGGTCACTTATCCTTAACCTAAGAGTCCGGTCTTGGCTTACCCCGCCTCTTCTCGACACACTCGAGTTCAGGAGTAGCGCTTGATGGGGCTCGCTCACGGCACACGGGTTAAGAGATAAATGAACAGACTGTTTAAATTTGACTAGATCCAAAACGCACTATAGGTACATGCAAATATATTAGGGTGTTTGGACCTAATCTACTCGATTAAGAAATTCCTAAGCTAGGGCTCATTCACACAAAATAATAAAAATAAAATAAAAAGAAAAAGCGTTAAAACCATCGAGGCCCCCAATTGAACAATCCCTTGGGCAATGGACCTCGGGAGTCAGAGTGTCTGAGAGTCCTGAATTATTCATGTCAATTGTCACTCTCTCACACAAATATACAAATAAATAATGCAAAAATGAGACTGCCATCCAAAATTCTCCTCCATCTGCCTTTGATGCTCTCTCCTGTTGGTTGGTGTAGAAGAGCCAACTCCGCCTCACTTGGGTGCATAGGACTTCCTAGGAATTCCTCTTTCGCTTGACGGTCCCTCGTATCAAAGACAAATAAAGAGAGAGGGTCAGAACAGTCACACCAATATCAATTAATAATCAAATAAATAAATGAATAGTGGACATGAACAAAGAATTAAATAAATGAATAAACAACCATCAAAAATCAGTTGCCTCCCCGGCAACGACGCCATTTGATGAGAGGGAATACGCCGAGGTTGTATCTTTCCACAAGGCGGATCGACAGTCGCTGAGTTGACCTCAGACAGAATCCCAAATCAAGCAACAATTAACCCACAATGAAATATATGCAATTAAATTAAAAATGTGGAGTTAAAATTTATTATAACTCTACATGTAAATGTGTATAGGTGTAAGCACAAATAGAGGTCGATCACTGGGAGGCGAATGGTTGAGTGTGAAATTGGTTGCGCAGTTATTCAATTCTTGGTTCATTTCCAATTTTTTTATTGTTTTTGTGGATTTTTAATTTTATATTTTTTATTTTATTTTTGGTTTTATGATTTTTATCTTGTTTTTACATTATATATTTTTTATATTTTCTTTTTATATTTTGAATTATATAATATAGATATATAAATATATAAAGATATGTATAAGAGGAGAGAGAAAGAAGTAACATAATATATAGACGTATATATATATACTCAAAATGTATTACATATAATATTTTTTCATATTTTTATTTTTTTGTTATTTTTTCTGGAATTTTTCTAATTTTTATGTATTTTTAATTCAAAAATGTCCCTCATATGGAACTAATTAAATAGGCCGAAACTAATATGGGTTTTTAAAAATATAAAATAAGTCCAAAAATAACTCAAATTAATTTTTAATATGTAAATAATAATATATAGATAATTATAAAATAAGAAAACATATTTTTGGTGTTTTTCAAGGGTTTTTATAATTTTTTTAGGATTTTGGAGCTTCTTGAAATTTTTATATTTTCTTTTTCTATTTTTAGGGTTTTTTCATTTTCTAGGCTCAATATATATATACCATATATAATTTTTTTTGGAATTTTTCAAAATGTTTTTATATTTTTTTTGTATTTTGTAAATTAAACAATACAAAAATGGCTCCTTTTTCATTTTTAATAATTAGGTTATATGCGTAAAATGCAAAATGGACATGTGGCGTGAAAGTACATAGCATGGAGCATCTAACCTAATTTTTGTGGATTTTTTTGAGCTAAGTAGCTATTTTTAATTAATACATAAGCGGCAAAAAATAAAACAGCCTGGCAGAGGCATTTTTGCAAATAAAATTAACACAGGGGGCTCTGTGCAAAAATACCAACATAAATAAACATTTATTTAAATTTTTAAAACTATTTTACAATTAGCAAAAGGTGCCAGGGTATATCTGCAAAATTCACGCGCCTCACATGGGACTGCACGTGAGGCGCGGAAGGACTTAATTGCAATTACCTGAAAGCTTAGGGGTCCTTTGGAAAAATTTCAGTTTATTTACAACGTGACCTTGATTTTACAATATTAAAAATTAAATACACAAAAAGCGGGGGTATAAGTGAAAATTACCCCCAAAGGCGCTGGATCTGACGGTTGAGCTTCGTGACTTATCCACGTAGCGCATCCACATGAATCGATGACGCTTCGCGGATACACGGTGTGGATTAGGTTTCCGGGCGAGATCTGACGGCTGATGCATGCGTGATTTGACGACTGATCTTCAATCTGGGCCTCCATCTTCATCCAACAGCGGAGGCGATAGCTGGAAGAACAGGGAAGAACGCTCGTCGGGGCGAGCTTCTTCCGATGATATCTCGCACCTCCGCCGGTCTTTGCCGCTCCTGAAGGTCCTATGGGCTTCCTGGAAGGTTCCTTTAACTGTTGGAGGTCTTGGATCGGCCGGAGGTACGCTGGAGCGCCGCCACGAGCTCGGAGAATGAATGGAACTCCAGGTGCCTCCGCCGGCTTCGATTGCGGCTCCTGGCGCGTTTCAAGGCGCCTAACCTGCACAGAAAGGTAGAGGGGCTCGAGGTCTCTCTCCTCGACCAGGGGTTTGAAGCTGGAAGCAAGGGGATGACAATGGGCGGTGAAGCTCCGACGGAAGGTAGTGGAGGAGCTTCGATTCGCAGATCGAGGGCAGATCTGGTTGGGTTTAGGTGGCCTGGAAGTGGAGAAGGCGGTGGGGAACAGAATGAAGGTGAAAGTGAGTCGGGACACAGTCGAGGGCACGGTGGCGAAGTCGCTGGAGCAGGGCTCCAACGAACTTCTATTTAGCTAACCTAGGCTATACTGACGATCTAAATGCTAAATAAAATGCAGAAATGAAATGCAGGAATAAAAATTTACCTAAGAAATGTAAATGCGCAACTCTTATACCTGGAGAACTCCAGGGAGCAGGACAGTCTCTGCGAGCTTCCATAACCTTCAGGGGACCTCCAGCTGTCACCTGGATGCACTCTTGGCTGAAGGCGGGGGCTTTAGGGCTAGGGAAATGGCCAAAAAAATTGGAGGAAGAATATGGGTTATTTAAGAACATGTGTCTGCGCCCTTATTGACCGGCTAATAGGTGGCGGTACAGGCTATGTACAAACAAATAAAATGGTGGGCATGTATGTACAATGATCAGGGATCGTTTTGTCAGAAGAGCTCGAGTGCAATCGGTGGACGAGACAACCACGAAAAAGGGAGGAAATGCGGGGAAAATATGGTTCTGACGGGAGTCAGAAGCGCAGGGGGAGTTGACCGGAGGTCAACATTCCCTGGCTTCTGATTGGTCCACGTCAGCTCGATTATTGACTCATTAATTTAACCCCATAAATGATTTTATTAGACTTTTCTTATAAAATAAGAAATGTGTATTAATTAATGTAGTATTTATTTATGATTTTTATTTATTTTTTGATGTATTTTATTATGGGTTTATTTTAATAATGTATTTATAAGTGTATTTACATGTATTTTGTATAATTTATTTTTACTTTATATATTTTATTTTATTAATTAATTTTCTTATTTTATATATTTATAAATTATTTTTGTGAGTATAAATATATTTTTATTTAATTTTTATGAGTTTATTTACATTTTTAAATAAATAGGTATATGCAATATGTAAGTATACTTATAGGTATTTTACCTATATTTTATATACATTTTATTTATTTAATGGATTTTATTGGGTTTTATTTTGGATTTATATTTTTAATAAATATTATGTAATATTTACAAGATTATAAAAATATGACACAATAAAAGAATTAAAGAATGTATTTCCTTTTATTTATATACATGTGGAACATAGGTATTTCATCTATGTTTTGGCATAGTTTTATTTTATTCTCCTTTTTATTTTAGGTTTAATTCTAATTTTAATGTACACATAGGTTATAAATAATGTTTACAAAATTATAAAAATATGAATTTGTAAAAATAATAAGTAATGAATAAATTGAATATTTTAATCGGTATTATGTACAATAGGGGCCCAAAACCTAACTTTCACAGATAAACTCCGAAAATTCTGAAACCAATTTTATTAAATAGTTCTTGGAAAGCTATATACAATTAAAGGTGAGTTTGTTGGTTTTTGAGTTTTTATTCGCAAGATATGGGTCTGTGAAGTTGAGATTCTGGCTTTTTATTATGTTTATAAAATGTATACTGTATATTACTTTTACACAAACTCAATTTTGTATTTTTATTTACATTATTATCTACAACTTTCATGTACAAAATATTTTTATTTGATGAATAAATAATTAGATACAAAATAGGTGTCAAAAATGCATAAATGGTTGAACAAATAAATGAGGTATTTATTGTTGGCCCTTATCTCCCCCTACTTTATTCCTTGTCGACCAATTCCATTCTGGCCTTGGTCTCGGGGTTAGGGTTATAAAATATTTGCAATATTTTATTCCTTTTTCTTTTCTTCTCTTTATTCCAGAATTTTGGCATTAAAAACCTTATTTTATGTACAATAAATACAATAGACAATGAATGCTATTATAGACAAATTGATGCTATTTACATGTGTTTGCTTGGGTTTTTAAGGCCAAAATAATAGAATAAAGAATGATGAATCGAGATTCATCACACCCACAACCACCTTTCTTGTATATTGTTGTAGGCGCCGTTATTTCTTGTTGTTGACCCAATCTTGGAGATAGTTGTCATCATGTCTGACAACAAAGCCGATGTTCCATCCCTGGGTGCCTTCAAAGGTCCAGCACCCATTGTCAAAATGGATGGAACCAATTATGAACTGTGGGCCATGCAGTTCATGAGTTTGATGCAATGTATTGGCAAGAAGAACATCTTCACAACTGAGGAACCACATGACAAGACTGGGACAAATGCCTCATGGGAGGTAGATGATGTGTATGCACACGTGTGGCTATCCGGGACTGTATCCATGGAGATAGATAATGATATCCCGAGTCAGCCTACTACAAAGGTTATGTGGGACATTCTTGCCTCTACATCCTCTCTGGCGAAGAATGAGTCGAATATACTACAGCTCCAGCACGATATCTTCATATCGAAGCAGAATGGTCGCCCTCTTCACACCATCTATATTTCTTTGAAGGGTATGTTTGAGAAGTTACATGGCTACATTCCCTTGACTGCTACACCAGAGCAGCTAAAGGCATAAAGAGACTCTGTGATGATTGGAGTCTTTCTAGCAGCCCTCAATCCTGAGTATGACGCAACTCGTGCCGAGATCCTCACTGATGCTACCATACCTCTGACGGAGGAGGCATATCGCAGATTGAGTAGACTATCTATATCCTCTGATGGTGCTTTATAGTCTCAGACATCTTCAGTTATGACAGTATCATGTTTTAGAGGAAGCCATACACCATATCGTGGTAGGGGAAGCCCCAACCGGGGTAGAGGAGGGGGTGGTCGATCCCATCAGCAGTGCACCTATTGTCACAGGTCTGGCCACTCAGAGGAAACCTTCTATTCTATGGGTTTCCTGCTTTAGCTCGGGTTGCATAGCAGATACAACAGGTTGGGAGTCCATCACCTGCATCTAACCAGAGATTTGACGAGCTTGTGGCACGATTGAGAGAGATTATGCATGTTACCTCTGGGTCAACCAGCTCTCCTTCAAGGTCCTCAAAGGTAGCTGCTTCAGCATCAGCATCCACGTCAGGTATAGAATATGCCTTTACGAGTTGTTACAGGACAGACTTGTCAGAATAGATCATGGATTCAGGAGCTTCTCATCATTTTTGTGGTGGTAGAGGCCAGTTTAGCGTGTTTCATCCGACTCAGTATGGACGATCTGTTGTGATAGCAGATGGGACATACTCCCCCATTACTGGTCAGGGAGAGGTACAGTTGACTTCTGCACTGAGGCTTCGGAATGTTCTTTACGCTCCTGAATTTTCTATGAATTTATTATAAATTAGTCAAATCATTATAGACTTACATTATCGTGCCATATTTGATCCATCTGCTCTTATGTTTCAGGATATACTAACGGGCAGGGTGATTGTAACGGACCGTGAGCAAGGGGCCTTTACAGAATAGTGCAGTCTCCATATGTCGGTGCCTCTTCACTTTGCACTAGGTCTGTTTCTCCATATATATGGCATCTTCGAATTGGTCATCTTCATCTGCAAAAACTGAGTCATGTTTTTCCTTAAATTTCTCCTCACTCCACTTTTCAGTGCAAGGCCTGCCAGCTTGGGAAGCATCATCGATCCACGTTCCAGATTCGTCAAGGTAGAAGTAGTCACGATCTGTTTGAGTTGCTCCATTTTGATATTTGGGGTCCCAGTCGTGTCCTACATCATCAGGGACACATGTTTTATCTTGTTGATATTGATGAGTTTTCGAGATTGTCTTTGGTATTTCTTCTTAAGAACAAGTCTGATGCAAGTCCTGTTATCCAGTCCTTTATTAATTAAATAAGGAATTTTTTCTGCAAAAATCAAGTTTATACATTCTGATAATGCATTGGAATTTTGCAGTACGCAGCTTTCTCAATTCCTTAGGTCTCTTGGCATTGTGCATCAGACATCATATGCATATACTTCTCAACAGAATAGGGTGGCAGAACGAAAATATCGCCATCTGTTATACGTTACCAGAACTCTTTCGATTGAGAGTCGTGCTCCTCATTCATACTGGGGAGATGCGGTTCCTACTGCTTGCTATCTCGTAAATCGTATGCCCTCTTCGGTGTTGGGAGAGAAGATTTCGTTCTTGATTGTGTTTTCCGAGATGGATCTTTTCTCGCTAACGCCTCATGTTTTTGGTTCTGTAGCTTTTGTTCATCACATGTCTCCTGGTCTTGACAGGCTCTCTCTCAGAGTTGTCAAATGTGTGTTTGTTGGGTATTCCAAGACCCAAAAAGGATATCATTACTTTGACCCTTTTCGATGAAGATACTATGTTAGTGCAGATGTCACCTTGTTCGAGCCCATTATGTATTTTTCCCCCACAGATGATTATTGCTTCAGAGGATGGAGAAAAGGTCTATATGCCTCTTCCTCCGTCATTGTCACCTACGATATCACATCCACCACCACTTCCTCCACCGCCACCTCCACCATCTCCTACTTTCTTTTCGCATGTTTACTAGCGACGACCCCATGCTCATGTGCCTCCTCCGTCATCCAGCATGCCCAAGGTATGTACTGAACATTTGTGTTCTTCTGATGGCACTGGTGATTTGCATGTACAGACTGAGGTACATGATGTTGATACTATGTCTTCTACACATGTTGAGGATCTGGATATGCCTATTGCACTACGACGACAGAAACGGGCATGCACTATGCATCTTATTGATTCTCATGTTTCCTTGGGGCATTTTCCCAAGGAATTTCAACGATTTGTTGTGGGATTACTGTCGTGGAGATACCACAGTCATATCAGGAGGCACTATAAAGTAGTCAGTGGAATTTATCCATGGAGGAAATGGAAACTTTACAGTCACGAGGTATGTGGAGTGTTTTCCACACTCCACCATGTGTGTTTGTTCCTAGAAGCAATTGGGTATTTACTATGAAGCATAGGGTTGACGGTACAATAGACAGATACAAGGCCATGTTGGTTGCTCATGGTTTCACCCAAACCTATGGGGTGAACTATAAGGACACTTTTTCTACTGTTGCACGTTACTCTATCCCGCGGATTCTTATTGTTGTTGCTCTGGTTAGTGATTGGTCATTTTTTTCAATTAGATGTCAAGAATGCTTTCTTGTATAGAGATCTACAGGAAGAGGTTTACATGCAGCAGTAGCCCTCTAGGTTCGCTGCTGAGGGGGAGTTCAGTATGGTGTGCCGTCTTCATAAGGCTATATATGGCCTTAAGCAGAGTCCGAGGGCTTGGTTTCAGAATCTCTCAGAGTTGATTCAACAGAAGGAGTTTGCCAGATCCACTGTAGTTCATACTCTTTTTGTTAAGAGAAATCAAAGAGGCATTGTAGTTGTTTTGGTTTATGTTGATGACATTGTTATCACTGGAAACAATGAACATGGCATTCAAGCAACTAAGGATTTCCTTGGACAAAAGTTTGTTAGCAAGGACCTTGGCATGCTTCGTTACTTCCTTGGCTTGGAGTTTGCATGAAATCAACAGGGTATGATTATGACGCAAAGGAAGTATGTTACTGATCTTTTATCTGAGACAGGCATGACAAGATATAGACCAGCTAGTACCCCAATGGATACTAATGCCAGACTCTATGATGATGAATCTGAGGAGGTGGACAAGAGACGATACAAAGAGTTGATAGGGAAATTATTATATGTTACTATTACTAGACCTGGTATATCTTTCGTTGTGAGCAGAGTGAGCCAGCTCATGGAGCAACCCAAGCAGGTACACATGGATGCAGTGTGCATGATCTTGAAATATCTGAAGTCATCTCCATGTGCATGTCTACTTTTTAGAAGAGATACGTCTCTCACAGTTACTGGGTGTGCACATGCACATTGTGTTGGGTGCCCTAAGGACAGGAAGTCCACTTCAGGCTTCATTGTGCTTGTTGGTAGCTCATTGGTCTCATGGAAGAGTAAGAAACAAGCTGTTGTTGCTCGGTCTAGCGCTGAATCAGAATATAGGGCCATGGCCCAAGGGAGTACAGAAATGTTGTGGGTCAAGTCTTTTCTGACTGATCTAATGATTGAGGTGCATCTTCCTATGCATCTCAAACGTGATAATAAAGCGGCCTTGTCCATAGTTAATAATCTAGCATTTCACGAGAGAACGGAGTACATTGAGGTAGACTGTCACTATACTTGTGATTTGATCCAAAAGGAGCTTATTTCAACATCTTATGTTGCTTCCGATGATCGGATTGCAGACATGTTTACTTAAGCTCTTGCTAGAGGTCCTAGGACAACAGTTTGTTACCGAGGACCTTGCCAGCTCATGGAGCAACCCAGGCAGGCACACATGGATGCAGTGTGCATGATCTTAAAATATCTGAAGTCATCTCCAGGTGCATGTCTTCTTTTTAGAAGAGATACATCTCTTACAGTTATTGGGTGTGCAGATGCACACTACGTTGGGTTCCCTAAGGATAGGAAGTCCACTTCAGGCTTCATTGTATTTGTCGGTAGCTCATTGGTCTCATGGAAGAGTAAGAAACAAGTTGTTGTTGCTCGATCTAGCGCTGAATCAGAATATAGGGTCATGGCCCAAGGGAGTACAGAAATGATGTGGGTCAAGTATGTTCTAGCTGATCTAGCGATTGAGGTGCATCTTCATATGCATCTCACATGTGATAATCAAGCAACCTTGTTCATAGCTAATAATCCAGCATTTCACGAGAGAATAAAGCACATTGAGGTAGACTGTCACTACACTCGTGATTTGATCCAAAAGGGGCTTATTTCAACATCTTATGTTACTTCAGGTAATCAGATTGCAGACATGTTTACCAAAGCTCTTGCTAGAGTTCCTTTTCATCATTGTTGTTCTAAGTTGAGCATGATAGATATATATGCTCCAGCTTGAGGGGAAGTGTTAAGATTCTTATGTTTTGTTATCTTTATTTATATTATTTATTTCTCTTGTGATGTTTATGTAGTTTACCTTTGAGCTTTCTCCTATATAAGAGAGCTCTAGGGTTAGATGGAATATAACTTAATGGTTTCCTTCCACACCGATGATTATTTATGTGCTTGCTGAATATTCCACAAAAAAGTTTTAAAACTACTTCGAACTACTATTCACCCCCTCTAATGGTGTCATGATCTCTGTACTCACAATTATATGATGTTGATGTTAAGCCCCTTATCGACGGAAAGTTTTTCCCACTGCCTGATCCTAAGTGTGCAGAGAAGCTCTTGGACATAAGATCTCCAAGGAAGTATGAAGAAGTCGAAAGATCATCTATTCATATGCTTGTGCTACAATTTCTGATCTGCGGGGTTGATCTTGGTGTTTGATCAAAGATTGTAAGGTGTCAGCTTTGTAAACGATTGAGATATCCACGTAAATATCTCAAACTTTAGTGACGTAATAACAGACTAATTCGACTGATCGGGAAATCCTGAGGCAGGAAGATTCGGGTCGTGGTTTTACCCAAGTGGGTTTCCACACTAAAATATCGTGCAACGCATGCTGATTGGATTGCTGACGATTGTTTATGTGCTTGCTGAATATTCCACAAAAAAAGTTTTAAAACTACTTCGAACCACTATTCACCCCCTCTAGTGGTGTCACGATCTCCGTACTCACAATTATATGATGTTGATGTTAAGCCCCTTATCAGAGGAAAGTTTTTCCCACTGACTAAATTCTATTCAATTGAAGTGGATGTGTTTCCTCTAGAAATAACTTCTCAAATTTTATCGAGATATTAATTATCTTTAGTTTCTTTTATGTATTCTCTTTCCTTTCTACTATGTTATGTAATTTGCCCAACAGATTTTCTTCTCTATGTACGAGAACCCTAGGGTCTTATGAATAAATAATTTCATTATTTTCTCTCAACATGGTATCAAAGCGGCAGTCCTAGATCGGATTTCACATACCCCACCCGTACCCTAGCTCCCACCCACCATCCTCTCCTCTCATGTGCGCCTTGCGCGTCGCCACCGCCCCCTCCGGGCTCCACGTGTGCCTCCTCTAGATTATGCACCCAGGTGCATGTAATTTTACATGCACCGGGGCTTATATCTCCCACACTTTTTTATTTTTTGGGAAAATATCACGGCATATATTCATCTATATATCCCTCCAATATGCCATTTGAATTTCGTCAGAAACAGAGACTCCTATGCCCTCCATCTAGAACAGATAATATTAACGATCTTAGAATTGTTGTAATCGACCTGTTATAGATGGAGGGCATAAGAGTCTCCGTTTCTGACGAAATTCGAATGACATCTTAGAGGGATATATAGAAGAATATACACGGTGATATTTTCTCAAAAAATAAAAAAATGTGGGAGATATAAGCCCCGGTGCATGTAAAATTACATGCACCAGGGTGCATACTCCCCATCCTCATATATATATATATAGGGTAAAATGTGTATGCCCCCTAGGGGGAGATAACTTAGCTCCCCCCGCCCTTTTTTCACAATTTTTTTTATTTTTTTTGAAATCTAAAACCGTGTAAATTCATTATTAAATCCCTATATTATGTCATTCAAATTTCATGCGAAACAGAGACTTGCACGACCTCCATCCAAACGGGGTCGATTTAAAAAATCCTGTTACCGTTAAAAAAATGTCTGTCTGGATGGAGGCCGTATGAGTCTATGTTTCACACGAAATTTTTATGACATAATATAGGGATATAGTGATGAATATTCACGGAAAAAATTTTCAAAAAAAATAAAAAAATTTGAAGAAAATAGGGCGGGGGGAGCTAAGTTAGCTCCCCCTAGGGGGCAGCCCCATTTTCCTCATATATATATATATATATATATATATCTTTCAAATGGGACATGTTTCTTCTATCCATAAGGAAGGCCAACGATCTCATATGTCCATATTTAAGCTATCGGTTGTCATTAAAGGTATGTTAATCTTATTATTTAATTAATCAAAAATCTATTTTGGTCATTATTCATTACCTAAATATAGTATGTAATCATCAAAAATATCTCTTCCTTAATTACTCTCCTATTTTTGCCATTTACGTTGCCATTCACATTCCCAACCCTAATCTCACACGCACAAAAAGGGGGATGAGGAGGTGGATGTGCACGACGGTGGCATTGGCATTGTGAGGAGGTCGTCGATTGTCTCCATTGTTCATCTTCGTCGTCATCATGAGGATGGTCGTTGTCGCTACGAGGAGGCCGTCGTTCGTCTCTGTTGTGTCCTCTCTGTCCTTCTTCTCCGTTGTCAGCATGAGGAAGGTCGTTGCCGCTGCGAGGAGGCCATCGTTCGTCTCTGTCGTTCATCTCCACCATCAATGTTTTTTACATATCATTTTTTAGCATCATGTGTAGCCTCATCAGCAAGGCAGAAGTCGATGGCACGTGTACGTAGTTGCTAGAGAATGATGTTGTGGCTCTTCGGGAAGACCTTCATGCAAACGACGACGACAACACATAGATCGGATGGTGATGCATATACATAGTGCTGCAAGCAGTCCTATATGAAGAACGATTCGCAGTTTGATACAATATTAATGTGTACTATTGATGAATCCACGATTCATCATCTTAATATCTTGATCTTAGCAAAATCCCCAAGTAAAATCCCAAATAAATGTATATAAAATCCATAAATTAACAAAATGACTCTTGTAAATAAAATACATTAATTATTGTATATTAGATTGTACAAAATAAATTAACAATAAAAAGCCGCAAAATCAAAGGAGTTTTATACATGTAAATAGCCCTTAACTTTATGTATTTTTAATAATTTCATATCAACTCCTTTTTGGCTAATTCTTTCTCCAACATGTTCATATCAATGTATATAAAAATACAAAAATACAAAACAAAATTTACCTCAAAGAAATACTCCTAGATCCCAATGGGAAAAAGGCGTAAAGACCAACTTCCAAGCTAAATTCCCGCTCCGTATGAACTCCAAATTCACCAAACTCACTTTTAAAGTTCAAGTTAGAAAATTATCTATCCAACGGAAGTGGTTTCATTAAAATCGGAGCTCATTTGCAAAAGTTGGGTTTTGGGACCTAGATGTACATTGTATACCTTGTATATATTCATTCTTTCTTTAATTTTTATTGTATCTTTCATAATTGCTAAAAATACAAAAATATCATGATTGTGTTGTATTTTAATTATAATATTTTATAGTATTTTTCCGTTGTAAATATCTCTTAT
Source organism: Ottelia alismoides (assembly GCA_037367405.1). Classification (NCBI taxonomy): domain Eukaryota; kingdom Viridiplantae; phylum Streptophyta; class Magnoliopsida; order Alismatales; family Hydrocharitaceae; genus Ottelia; species Ottelia alismoides. The sequence goes on from JAZKJV010009969.1 coordinate 175,055, forward strand.
TAAAAAGACAAAAAATACAAATTAGAAAAGTAAATAAAAATGTGTACATGTTGTATATCTTCTTTTCGTAAATTCCCCACTCTTTTTCTTCTCTTTATTTTATTTTCTCTTTTTAGTAGCCAACTTTATTTCATTTTATTTTTTATTTATTTAATAACATTCTCTACAATAACTTCCCTTTCTCTATTCCACTCCAAGTCTTCTTTCAACCTCCATTCCACTCCATATTCTTCATATAACCTCCCATTCAACTCCACCAATAATCTAACTTCTCATTCAACACCACCACCTCTCTAACTCCCATTATTCATCTCTTTATATTTATCTCCACATCCACATTTTTCCCCATCCACTATTCTTATAGAATAAGGAGAGAGCTTGGAGTGTTTTGTTGGTGACAGCGGCGAAGCATCGTCCTCAAGCGACGACCTCCTTCAGGTGAGATCCGCGGAGCTTCGCTTCGCGTCACGAGTTCCCCGTCGAGCTCGTGGAGCTTCTCCGATTTTTATTTCGCCAATCGGATCGAGGCGACAACAGGAGTTTAGCGTAGCTACTCCGCAAATCTGGCGAAGATCAGGTAAGTTATTCCTCATCATTCTCTTGTTATTCTATCTTATCTAATATTTTGTTTCTTTGTTATTTCATTACATAATTTTTCTTCTCTCACAACCAACTCATCATCTCCCTCTTTATATGTACATATTTGTTTCTTGTTTGAAAATATAAAAAAATTAAAATATATAAAACAAAAAAATTCACAGCAGCTTCTTAAAAAAATCAAAAAAAAATAAAAAAGAAAGGCAACAGCGGTGGGGAGTTCCCACCGCCGCCGCATGCCACATCTCCCAAGCCGGTCGGCGCCGCCCGCCACCTCCGCCCGCACCGTCGCCCCCAGACACCGCAGCGAGTGGCGCGCCCCCAGCTCCCGCAGCTAGCGGCCTGCTCTGCCCTCTAACCACGGCCGACGGTTGCCTCCACTGTGCGCCTCCCGCACCACCGCCACCGCCGTACGACGCCGCGGCCGCACGCGCTCCACCGCCACCCTCCTCGCGGCCGCGCGCGGCCGCAACGCCGCCGCCGACCTCCTCCCTCTTTGGGTTCATCCCAAGCCATCCCCGTGAGGGAGAAAGGTCTTCTTTCTTTTTTTTATTATTTTATCGTGAAAATTGCAGAGCCTTTTTTATAGTTTTTTTGTAATTACGCAATGGTCCATGTACATGCTTTATTGTAAATATTGTTTTTCTGATTTTGCAAGGACAACCCTGTGTTTCACCTTTAATTTGGACCTCATTTATGCATCTTTTTATTCAATGAAAAATGGTTTGATATTGAGCACCGAGGAGAGTTCACCCAGTCTCCGATCATTCTTGGGAAGCCGTTCTTAGCCTTGGCTAAGGCAACTATAGATTGTGAGACTCGGGAGATCGATTTCTCTGCATTGGGAGCACTCCGACCTCACCCGATCTTTGAGGACACACGATATTCCAAGGTAACTCGTAAAGTTGCAGACAGTCGTGACCTTCGAAAGACAGTTGAGTCCCGTCTCTCTACTACACCTGAGATACTGACTGTCCAGACGACCATTGGTTTATAGACTCCCTACAACCACACACCGCCTACTGCTTGCACCACCACCGCGACTGCTTCTAGAGAGGACTCACGACCAGAAGCTATCATTGAGTCGGATATGACCTTTGTGGATTTCCTTGATCATTTCGATGATCCGACACAAGAACCCAACAATGTCAAGCCAACTGAGAACACTGTGCCTTATCAGAGACGTGTGCTGACCCTGCAGGAGTATTACAATGCATATGGAGACTCATCTGATGAGTCTCACACACACCTCTGGTCAGAACCTCACACACACCACATCCAGGACATACACCAAAGGAGACAACTGGGACCAAATTGACCAATCTTGATAAATCGATTGCTCCATCCTCTAGTCGGTCATCTGGTAAGAAGAAGAAGAGTATTGATTCCTCGAGGTGTTCCCCCGAACCCCTCAAGACTTGTCACTCTCCTCTTCCTCTTCATGCTTCAGGTTCTAGAAAACCGATTAAGAAAGTTGCCTTCGACTTACCAGAGAAGGAACTTTCTGAGGAGTCCTCATCAGGTCCGGATGAGGTGATCTATATGAGTGAGCTCAGTTCAGCTGTTCTGAAGCCATATTTGAGCAAGCAGCCATGTGTCGACCCTCGTTGGACGTTCCCCACACCTCACTATTATTCCTCTACGAACGATTCTGACAGCGACACATATGTATACTACCCACCCCCTCGCTCCCGCAAGAAGGTCCGTCACAAACCTTCTTAATCCCTGTACAGATTCAATCACTCTTGTACATTCTCCCCTCTTTGCATATTCTCCAGATCACATCGGTTCTCATACTTACTCTTGTCCTATACTTAGGCTTACCAAGAGCCTAAGTATAGGGGGAGCCGATGCCCGCCATGTGTACATACTCATCCATTTCTCCTCTTGACCTCGTCCGCCCCATTTTTGCTCTTCTTCTACACTTAGGCTGTCCAGAGCCTAAGTATAGGGGGGCGGATCGACTTCTATACTGTTTATTATTTTAGCCATCCTACGCTTAGCACGAGCTATATCTTTTTCTCGCTTCTTGTGCCATGAGGACATAGCACATGCTAAGTATAGGGGGGCGTGTATATATTACATATATACTTTACCCATAGCTCGTACTTTCACGTATTTTTGTATATATTATACAATAATTATGGGGTGGGTAAAAAAAGAAAACTTTATCAAAAACTCTTGAAAAAAACTTTTCAAAAAAAATGTTTTTTGTTCTCTTTTCTTATTTGCTCTAGAAAATCTTTTCAAAAAAAATGTGTCCTTTCTTATTTATCTATATTTTTCAAAAAAAAAACTTCTTTGCCTTGTTTGTCAAAAAAAACTTTTTGAAAAAACACTTTTTGTAAAACTTTAAAAAAAATCATAAAAAAAACTAAAAAAACTAACTAATAAGTTGGTTTAACCCCTGACACATTCACTTTCACACAAGACTAGTGATGTTCAAGAACACTTGGTTTATGAGCTCTTGAGATTTTGAGTTAACCAGCCTTAGTCATTAGGGTCTTGGACTTAATTATTCACATTTCCCTAGTTTGAAAGATTTGTGTGCTATATTGCATGCTTAGTCTCTACCTTAAGAATATGATCAGCACCTCACATACACGACTGCAGTTATGATGAGATGAGTTGAAATTTCACTTGAGGATCTGGGATGAGGGATTTGAGTTTGGACTTGATTTAATGATGCTCGAGGATGGGATAAAATCAATGAAGGCTTCATGAAACCTGAGTGTCAGCATCTTTAGCCAGTATGAGAACATGGTTCTTGTACTATCTCTTGACATCTACCTATGTGCCAGGGTGTGATAAAATAAAAAAATGTTGATCAGTGTGCGCCAACTCTTGGTAAAAGCAGTGGAGCGAGCCAAAAATACTACAAATCGATGAAATGTCAAAGAAAAGCTCTCATTCCATACAAAGTCAATTATCAAAGAGCTTCCACCAAAGGCGAGCGCTCCCAACCATTTCAAAAGTGTCCACTTGGACCACCGCTATTAGGACCAGGAGTCGGGCTTGCACCAAAAAAGGGCTCTGCATCGTAAATGCTACAAGTCTGGGTGTAGAAGGTATAATAGATACTCAAAAAAGACACACCCCGGTGTACTCCCAGGAAAATAAGTGCAGACGGCTCCAACTTCTCTTGACGGACGCACTGATCAACACCAAAAAAATGTGTTGAGTAATAAGGCACTCGAGAGGATCCTTGTTCCAATGAGAGGGAGAGAAAAAATGACACAATCCTATGCCCTCCATCAACTGGCCTTCCATCTACACTTTCAAGTCTGACAACTAAAGAGACGGTGGATTGGATGCAAGAAATGATTTATTCCCTAGTGTTGAGGATTGGGTCCATAGGAGAGTCTCTTGGACTGGAACCTTGGGTGACGTTGTGACTCTACTCTTGTAACTGCGGTCAACACTTAAAGTCATATCCCTACTATCTATGTATACAAAGAGAGTCTGATGATTAGGGAAATTGGGTACCTTTTGACTAGAGCTTGGTTCAGCTTAGAATTTTAGGATCTATTAAACCGAGAGTTCTTGAACGGATCAAGTCTTGTATTCACATGCACAGTCAGGGGTTAACCCAACTTATTCATTCTTTATTTGCTCGAGGACTAGCAAAGTTTAAGTATAGGGGGGTGATGAATCCACGATTCATCATCTTAATATCTTGATCTTAGCAAAATCCCCAAGTAAAATCCCAAATAAATGTATATAAAATCCATAAATTAACAAAATGACTCTTGTAAATAAAATACATTAATTATTGTATATTAGATTGTACAAAATAAATTAACAATAAAAAGCCGCAAAATCAAAGGAGTTTTATACATGTAAATAGCCCTTAACTTTATGTATTTTTAATAATTTCATATCAACTCCTTTTTGGCTAATTCTTTCTCCAACATGTTCATATCAATGTATATAAAAATACAAAAATACAAAACAAAATTTACCTCAAAGAAATACTCCTAGATCCCAATGGGAAAAAGGCGTAAAGACCAACTTCCAAGCTAAATTCCCGCTCCGTATGAACTCCAAATTCACCAAACTCACTTTTAAAGTTCAAGTTAGAAAATTATCTATCCAACGGAAGTGGTTTCATTAAAATCGGAGCTCATTTGCAAAAGTTGGGTTTTGGGACCTAGATGTACATTGTATACCTTGTATATATTCATTCTTTCTTTAATTTTTATTGTATCTTTCATAATTGCTAAAAATACAAAAATATCATGATTGTGTTGTATTTTAATTATAATATTTTATAGTATTTTTCCGTTGTAAATATCTCTTATTAAAAAGACAAAAAATACAAATTAGAAAAGTAAATAAAAATGTGTACATGTTGTATATCTTCTTTTTGTAAATTCCCCACTCTTTTTCTTCTCTTTATTTTATTTTCTCTATTTAGTAGCCTACTTTATTTCATTTTATTTTTTATTTATTTAATAACATTCTCTACAATAACTTCCCTTTCTCCATTCCACTCCAAGTCTTCTTTCAACCTCCATTCCACTCCATATTCTTCATATAACCTCCCATTCAACTCCACCAATAATCTAACTTCTCATTCAACACCACCACCTCTCTAACTCCCATTATTCATCTCTTTATAATCATCTCCACATCCACATTTTTTCCCCATCCACCATTCTTATAGAATAAGGAGAGAGCTTGGAGTTCCCCGTCGAGCTCGTGGAGCTTCTCCGATTTTTATTTCGCCAATCGGATCGAGGCGACAACAGGAGTTTAGCGTAGCTACTCCGCAAATCTGGCGAAGATCAGGTAAGTTATTCCTCATCATTCTCTTGTTATTCTATCTTATCTAATATTTTGTTTCTTTGTTATTTCATTACATAATTTTTTTTCTCTCACAACCAACTCATCATCTCCCTCTTTATATGTACATATTTGTTTCTTGTTTGAAAATATAAAAAAATTAAAATATATAAAACAAAAAAATTCACAACAGCTTCTTAAAAAATCAAAAAAAATAAAAAAGAAAGGCAGCAACGGTGGGGAGTTCCCACCACCGCCGCATGCCACAACTCCCAAGCTGGCCGGCGCCGCCCGCCACCTCTGCCCGCACCGTCGCCCCCAGACACCGCAGCGAGCGGCGCGCCCCCAGCCACTAGCAGCTGCGGTCGCGCGCTGCTACGCCGTGCTCCCGCAGCTAGCGGCCTGCTCCGCCCTCTGACCATGGCCGACGGTCGCCTCCACTGTGCGCCTCCCGCACCACCGCCACCGCCGTACGACGCCGCGGCCGCACGCGCTCCACCGCCACCCTCCTCGCGGCCGCGCGCGGCCGCAACGCCGCCGCTGACCTCCTCCCTCTTTGGGTTCATCCCAAGCCATCCCCGTGAGGAAGAAAGGTCTTCTTTCTTTTTCTATTATTTTATCGTAAAAATTGCAGAGACTTTTTTATAGTTTTTTTGTAATTACGCAATGGTCCCTGTACATGCTTTATTGTAAATATTGTTTTTCTGATTTTGCAAGGACAACCCTGTGTTTCACCTTTAATTTGGACCTCATTTATGCATCTTTTTATTCTATGAAAAATGGTTTGATGTTGAGCAACTAATTCTCTACCTTTTGGATATTTATTTGTATTTTTGTGAGATATTGCAAATTAACTAAAATTGTTCAACTGAAATTTTACATAGTTTACCCACTCTGGACTCTTAAAATTATATCTCACACACAGTTGCTCCAAAAAATCCACAAAAATTAGGAATGATGCCTTAAAATGTGATAAACGTACTGTCCAAATTTCATCCAAAATGGAGTTGTCTTGTGCCTGAAATAAATCATAGAGTGAAATTAGTATTTGATTTTTAGTTAAATCCACATATATCCTTTTTGCGAAATTTTAAGTGTCCTGGATTCCATCTGAAAACATCTACTTGATATAATTCGCACTTTGATTAATTTGATATTGTGGATTAATTAGGAATTATTTACTCATTATCACTCTGTTTGCACTAAAAAATCCATAAAAAATTCATAACTTGTCAAAAAATTACAAAATAATTACTGTAGCTTCCTTGCATCATGTTTTAGTTTCACTAATTTTTTTCATGATTTTTGCTTACTGTTTGTATGAAAAATTGCGAAAAATCCATAAAAAGTGTGCATTTTTCCTTGTTGCATTTTAACCCCTAAAATTCCAAAAAAATGTGTATTGTGTTCATCTCTGGATTAGTATTCTAGGAAAAATATAATCTAGCTGAATTGAACTGATTTGACTTTAAACTTAATTTGGCTAAGTTGTATGCTTTCTTAGTATATTAGTTCACTTGAATTGTGCTTTTTTCATCCTTTTTGCATTAAAAATATAAAAAAAATACCGCACTGAAATCTAGATCTAAGTTCTTGAATTAAACCCGAAGTTGTTCCTTTGCCTTCCTGTGTTCGACCCCGGACTTGCCCGGGATATAAATCAAAGCCGAGACACTCTTCACGGAGATCTTCTCTCGGTTCTGACCGAATCGCTAAGTACACGTATTACAACGTGAACAAATTAATCATCGTATTTAGCGACACGTCAACTCTACAATATTAATGTGTGTTATACAATTTCGATATGTATTATACATATTTGTTATGTACTTATACAAATAAATTGGTTACGGATGAAAATTGTATTTTTTTGTAAATCTTGTATATATTGATGTGCATTACACATTTTGGATGTGCATTATACATTTTAGATGTGTTTTATACAAATTTAGTTTGTATATTCACATCAATTAAACGTGAATGACTACCACAATTTTTACACAAACTAAACAAATTTTATTATACAAAGAACCATACAATCGTTACAAAGAACTACACAGTAATTATTAATACGAATTGTATTCTACAAAGAACTATGCAAAATTTACAAATAACTGAAGACTTTTTGAATGAACAACGGATTCTACAAAAAAAATATACAGTCGTTACAAAAGGAACCTTAAATTATACAAAAAAATATGTGAGGATACAAACATATACCCCAGATAGTGTTGTCCAGCACAAAATTGGATATTTTTTAAATATGATATTGCGAAAAATACAAAAAATAAAACTAATTAAATTTAGACTTTCGAAATATTAATTGGCATGCATAATGAATGCAAAAGTTGATGACCAAAATGCCCGTTTAGGCAAATAAATTTATGATACCGTTAGATTTAAATCTTACGGTTACGATCGTTGACCTTCTTAAGGATGGAAGGACCAAGTCCTATTTGAAAGGCCTCCTATATATATGTATGTATGTATGGGAAAATGGAGTATCCTCCTTGGGAGTAGCCAACGGGGCTACTCCCACCCCTATTTTCCCTCATTTTTTGATTTTTTTTGGAAAATAAAAATTTGTATATTCATCATTATATCCCTCTAACATTCTATTAAAATTTCGTCAGAAATAGAGACTCCTAAGCCCTCCATCCAGACGTCATTTTTTTAACGGTCGCAGGATTTTTTAAATCGACCATGTTTGGATGGAGGTCGTAGGAGTCTCTATTTCTGACGTAGGAGTCTCTGTTCCTTTACCTCTCTCTCTCTCTCTCTCTCTATATATATATATATAGAGAGAGAGAGAGAGAGAGATGAGTGATCCTATGAGAGCAAAAAAATGTGAGAGCATGAGAGCATGCATTCTGCACTGCATGATTTTGTTTTCTCTCTCCTGGTTGGATCATGTGGTCCATAATGCATGCTCTCATGCTCTCACAGGTTTTACCTCTCATAGGATCACTCCTCTCTCTCTCTACACCCTGTGTGTAGCCAATTGGCTATTCCCACCCCTATTTTCCTCCATTTTTTTATTTTTTTGGAAAATAAAAATATATATTCATCAATATATTCCTCTAACGTGTCATTCAAATTTCGTCAAAAACAGAGATTCTTATGCCCTCCATCTGAAGGGGGTTATTTTGAACAATTCTGAGACCGTTAAAATTTGGCAGTCTTGATGGAGGGGATAGGGGTATCGTTAAGTTTAAATTTGAATGACACGATGGTGACAAATAGTGATCTAAATTCCCCAAGGATCCATTTTAAAAAAATTAAAAAAATGAGATAAAAAAAAGTGGGTGTAGGAAAGTTACCTACACATGGATTTAGGATCCCTTTTCCATATATATATATATGTATATATAGAGAGAGAGAGAGATGAGATTAATGGGGCTGCCCCAAATGGTTGTCCTCGCGTCATTTTTGACTTTTTTATTTTTTTCAAAAAATATTGTCAAGTATATTCCCCCCTATATCCCTCTTATATACCATTCGAATTTCATCAGAAACATAGACTCTTATGTCCTCCATCCAGACAGTCATTTTTTAATGGTAAAATGATTTTTTAAATCGACACCGTCTCGATTGAGGCCGTAGAAGTCTTTGTTTCTGACGAAATTGAATGGCATATAGGAGGGATATATGGATGAAAATACATGGTATATATATATAGAGGGCCCTTCCGATGAGGTGCACCTTTCCTGGGTGCATGGAAATCCCATCACAAGATCCGTTAGATCTCGATCTAGCGGTTCTTCATCTAAAAGGGTATTTTAGTCCATAAATTTTCGTTTAAAATTTGAATTTGATTTCGAATTTGAAATTTATTTCGTCCTTGTATTTTTTCCATTTTTAGTGTGTCTGATTTGGTATTTTTTGTTGCCTTTTAGCTGATGAAGTTTCACCAACGTGGTAGCAATTCCGTGCAATGTAGAATAACAAATCTTTTTTTAAAATTCTCGTTGATATTGTAAAAACGATATCCTGCATTGTAAAATAAAATCCTAATTAGTAATAGTTATATTATTATAATTGTAATTTTGATAACACTATTGTAAAAATTCATGCACTTTTTGTAAAATCCGTATGAAGATTGTAAATCCATACTCACAATTATGTGCGTTTTTCAAAAAATGTACGGTACTTTCGCGCCCTACAGAATGGCAAGCATCTTTGTAAAATTTGAATCCATATTGTAATTTTGCATCCTGCATTGTAAAATAAATGTAAATTGTTTTTGTCACATCACGGAATTTAAATAAATGTAAAAAAACAGTTTGAAATTTGTAAAAAAATGATATGAGATTGTAAAATATGATCTGAGATTGTAAAAAAAACTCGAAATTGCAAAATAGGATCTCTGATTGTAAAGAACTGCGCATGTCCTCCATCTCCAGCATCCTCTCTACCCGCACCTCCTCCGCCCTTCTCCTCCACGACCCACCTGAAATTTGTAAAAAAAATGATATGAGATTGTAAAATATGATCTGAAATTGTAAAAAATACTCGAGATTGCAAAATAGGATCTCTGATTGTAAAAAACTGGGCACGCCCTCCATCTCCAGCATCCTCTCTACTCGCACCTCCTCCGCCCTTCTCCTCAACGACCCACCTCCTCCATGTACGTCCTCCTCCGCACACACACCTCCATTCACGTACTCCTTCAACCTTCTCCTCCATGATCCACCTCCTCCACGCGTAGCCATCACTCCCACACGCGTAGCCACCGTAGAGTAGCGCGTTGCATCCACCATCTTGCACACCATCAGCAATGAGCAGCAACCTCCTCTCCTCAAGCCGTCGTCGAGAGAGAGAGATGGAGGAGAGGATTTCCGTGCGGCAATCGAGATCGAGAGAGACGTGGGGAGAGAGAGAGGAAGAGAGAGGGGAGAGGGAAGATAATTGTGGAGATATTTGTTGCATTCTAAATTTAGAATATGTTAAAATGACCATAATGGGTTTTTCAACATTAAAATTAAATTAATAACGGGCTATTAAAGACAACCATCGAATTGATTGCGTATGGTTCGGATGATGGGCTTTCCATGCACCCTGGAAAGATGCACCTCATTGGAAATATTTCCTATATATTATGGGGTTGATGGGGCTGCCCCCAGGGGGCAGCCAACATGGCTGCCCCGCTCCATTTTGGGGCAATTTTTTTTTTATTTTTTTTTTGAAAAATATCATCATGTATATTCATCCATATATCCCTCCTATATGCCATTCGAATTTCGTCAGAAACAGAGACTCCTACGGCTTCTATCCAGACAGGGTCGATTTAAAAAATCCTGCGACCGTTAAAAAAATGTCGTATGGATGAAAGACGTAGGAGTCTCTATTTCTGACGAAATTCGAGTGACATATAGGAGGGAATAGGGATGAATATACATGGTGATATTTTTTCCAAAAAATAAAAAAATTTTGCAAAAAATGAGGTGGGGGCAGCCATGTTGGCTACCCCAGGGGGAAGCCCCATTTTTCCCATATATTATACATATATATATATTATATATATATATATATATATATATATTATACATATATATATGGGAGCACTTGAATGAGGTGACATCTTTCCTTGATTAAGAAAGGTGTCATCTTGGACCGTTGGATGATGAATGTGCGCATGATATCAAAACCACTAGGTGATTTTCGTGCCAACTACCATTCCTATTATGGTGGTGGAATAAATTACTGTTAATTTAGTAAATTAAACGTCATTGATCATTCTATATTTAGGTATATTCCAAGTGATGTACAGAATTTTCAGAAATATCTGACGGTATAAAGGTTCACATTTTGAAATAACCGTTAACGATTTACAAACGATTGAGATATTTTACAATTCAGTGTTATAAATTACAAAGACATAACAACTGATGTTTGTAAAAAATCCAAATCCAATGAAATTTTATATTTTTTTGTATATGTATTTCTTAAATTGAGGGTGTTTTGATAATGTACTAGTTAATTGTTGTACATGTGGAAAACATTCCTAAAATGATGAGATTTTTATTACAACTATATTTCCTAATATATTAGATGGGTAAATTATGAACATGTTAAATGTGTTACATATCATATGCATATTAATTTTAGAGGGTATCAATGATGTGGTGTAATAAATAAATTCATACTAAATAAATAATCAATATTTCACATTCATCGAGTTTATTTTACATTCCAAGTATGTAGTTTATGCCCATACAATACTATCTCGAACATTCTACTAAAATGAAGAGTTGCAATAAATGAATCCATCATTTATTAATATATATTACAATTTTATTTGTATTTTATATTTCTCTCATTATTTTACATTTATCTCCTATTTTCTGTAGTCAATTCCAAACTGATGGCATCTCCGCATCTAGTTGTCTCGATCTTCACCCTGCTTCCTTTCATTTAAACTTATCCAAGTGACCTACATAATGTAAAAATAGAATGAGATATTACAAAAAGAATATGGAAGCGTAAAATATATGTATGTAATATAAAAATAACCGGATTATATTTGTACAGATAGTGTAATAATCATTTGAATGTAAAATGCGTTATGACATTGTGAAAATGAGATAGAAAAATGTAAATGACCATATTTATTGTAATTAGGTGTAATACATTGTAAACGATGTAATCAACTTCACTGAACTTAACACCGGATGCGTATATACGGGTCATGCAATCAAAAGCACTAAACATGAAATAGAACAGAAGTGCATGAAAATATAATAGAACAGGAGTGCACGAAAATGAAATAAAGTAGAATTTACAAATAAAAATGATCAGAATTAGAATGAAAAATATAATGAAGTCACTAAAGCTATGATATTAGAATATAACCAAGAAATACTCCTCATCATTTGAAATCTGATAAAAGATATACAAATATATAAAGATTGTAATAAAAAAATAATGAAGATTTCCAGTAGGGGAGATGAAGAACTCTGAAGTAAGAAAAATGAAAAAAAATAAGAACATACATCCTCCATGCGTAAAAAAATACTAACCTATAACTTTTTAATAGAGTTCTTGAGCGTGTCGTCGATGTTTCTGAAGATGTCGAAGGAGAATAACTCGAAAACTATGAAGAACATAGACGAGAATCTCGAGTAAGGGAGAATGGCATTCAAATGATATGCTACATTTAATAATTATGTATCATCAATATTTAGCATGATAAACGGGATTGAAAGGAAAGAGAAAGATTTTTAAAAAAATGGCGTAGTGTTTTTTGTGTGGATAAGTGGTTTTCTCAGATGTAGTTGATCAAAATCGGATGGTTGATAGGAGGTGTAGCACTAACTGCATGGAAGGTGGCACCTCAATTCAAATTTTTCCTATATATGTGTGTATATATATATATAATATTGTTACCCTCGGTATTATATATATGATCATGTGATTGGGGTATGACAATCATGATCCTCCACACATAAATATTTATATATAACATACATACATATATGAGTTCAATGGAGTTGCTTCTTTGGGTAGCCAATATGGTTGTCCCCTCCTTATTTTCAATGTTTTTTTTATTTTTTTCAAAAATATCACCATGTATATTCATCTATATATCCTTCCTATATGTCATTTGAATTTCGTCAGATTTTTGCGTACCATTACACATCTTTGTGTACCGTCATTTCACTTGATCTCCCTCTGTTTAATATATGTGTGACAATCTTATTACAATTATGAATAACTTAAAATTTATTTTGTGAATACGTGGGTACCAATTGGGTACATGTGTATCCCCTTGGTATATGGGTGATGAATCTCCGTTTCATCATCTTTATTCTATCATTTTGACCTTAAAAACCCTAATAAATGCGTGTAAATAGGCTTAATTTAAGCATTTTAGCATTCATGCATAATTGTGTAAATAGTGTACAAAATACGTTTTTTAAAGCTAAAATTATAGAATAAAGAAAAGAAAAGGAATAAAATATTGCAAATATTTTATGACCTGAAACCCCAAGACCTAGGCATCTCGATGACTAGGTCAACAAGGAATAAAGTAGGGGGAGATAAAGGCCAAAATACAATAAAAATACCTTTTATTTAATTCATTCTTTATTCAATTTGGAACCTATTTTCAGTTCCACTTTTTATAATTCAAATAAAGAAACTTTGAACAAGAAAGTTGTAGATAACTAAAGAAATAAAAATACAAAATTGATTTCATACAAAAATAATGTACAGATAAAAAGTTATGATCGGAATAATTTTCCAGAATCCCAACTTCCCAGACCTGTATCTCTCAAATAAAAACTCGAAATGTATCAAAATCATTTAATTGTATATAACTTTTAGTAGGATATTTAATGAAGGTGGGTTCATATTTTTTGAAGTTACGGTTTGAAAGTTAGGTCTTGGACCACTATTGTATACTTATACCGATTAAAATATTTATTTTATTTATTATCATTAATTTTATAATTTTATATTTTACAATTTTGTAAATATTATTTATAATATATGTGTGTATTAAAACAAGAATAAAAACATGAAGAAAATACAAAAATAAAATATGTATATAAAAGACATAGATGAATTGCCTATACTTATACCTATGTAGATAATACTCCTATTAATTTAATTGTATATAATACTTAAGAAAAAAATAAAAATATACTTAAGTGTTTAAAATTAAGTTATCAATATATAAAATAATAAACAACATTAATAAAATTAATACAAAATAAAAACAAATATTAAAATATATAGATGAATATACCTGTATATGACCCATAAAAGGTAACTGGTAATTTTAAACCTCGAAAAAATAAATAAAAATCACTATAAAATACA
>JAZKJV010009970.1:0-276041 GCA_037367405.1 Ottelia alismoides
GTCTTTTTATCTTGTCGGTTTTAGAGTTAGGTGAGAAGTCAAAGAATTTCACACACACTTAGGGGCTTGATGGGATTTGGGCACTAATCCTTAAGGTGTGCGCGAGCAAATAAAAGCGAAGACAATGAGGGAATTACTCGCCCCAATACAAGATTTTTCTTTTTGGTGGATTTTAGGGTCGAGTAATGTTAGCAGTCCCAATTTTATTGGTTATCGCTTTTTTTTAGATTTTTAATAAGAAATGCACGCGCCTAACGAGGATTCAATTCCTTTAAGATCCTAGGTTGGCAAAATCAGAGGTAGAGAGACGGAAAAGCAATGCAAGCGATCAAAACGATGATGGATGCTAAAGCGTAAATGCTCACCTTGCCTCCAGCACTCTACATGCAAGGATGCTCAACAGAATTGAAACCTATCTATATGCAAATGCAAAAGCCGATGAAATCGCCCTAAGTTTCAAAAATTGCTATTATCGTGAAGAACCACAAGTTGACCACCAATCCTCAACCCCTAGAGTCCGGTCTAGGCTCACCCCTCCTCTGCTCAACAAATTGAGGGTAGGAGAAAGCGCTTTGCGGGGAGAGCTCGCGGCGCAACGGATTGAAGATGATGAATCAACTGTTTAAATTTGACTAAGTCCAAACGATACTATAGGAGCATGCAAGGTATTAGGTGTTTGGCCTTAGTCTATCGCAAGCAATCCTAAAAGCTAAGGGCTCAATCACACAAAAGAAATAAAAATCGAAAAACAAAACAAAATAAAAGAATGCGAAAAACCGTGAAAAGCCGCGGTGAGCCCCCAGGTGAACAGACACCTGGAAGTTAGGCTCAAGAGTCCAAGTCCGGGGGGTACCTGTATTATTACAAATTAAGTCTCTCACTCACTTAAATTACAAAAATAAATGCAATGAAATAAAATGCAACTAAAGTAGAGCGCGGTCTTCAAAAATTCTCTTCTCGTCTCCTTGGTGCTAGGTGGCTAAGCCGGCTTCACGTGGGTGCTTCGACGCCTCGAGTGACGCGCCTCCCTCGGTCCGCGGTACCTCGCAGAAAGTCAACAAAGAAGAGGGATTAGACAGCTCAAGAGATATATCAATAATACAAATAGAAATAAAAGCCGCGAAGTGCAGACAAATGATCACAACACAAAACAAAAACTCGAACTACGCGCTGTTGCTCCCCGGCAACGGCGCCATTTGATTTAGCCAAAATTCACGGAGTCTAAAGTGGTGTCTCACACAAGGCGGAGACAACCGTCGCTGTGACGACTCACAATGAACTCTGAACTAAAATCAACAATTAACCCACACTAAAGATCAACAAATTAGAACTAATGTGGAGTTAAAATTTATTTTTACTCTGCACAAATGGTGTATAGTGACAAGTATGCAGAGAGTTCGAACACAGGGAGCAAACAAGGTAGTTCAAGCAAATTGTGCTCAAGGTGTGTGTGTGTGTGATGTGTCTACACTAAGCAAGCAAGAAAGGAAATTTTTGTGGGTTTTTAATTTTAATTTTTTTTAATTTAATTTTTAATTTTGTATTTGATTTTTAATTTTCTGATTTTTATAATTTTATATTTTATATATATTCTTTATTTTCTTTTTTTAATATTGGAATGTAAAAACAATGTAATAAAAGGGGCAAAGAGGTATTTATAAAAATAGATAAAAATATCCAAAAATTAGCAAATGAAGTCTTTTTAGTCTTTTTATGCTTTTTTACTGTTTTTGTGATTTTTGGGTAATTTATAGAATGTTTTTGGTATTTTTAATTGTCAAAATAAAGAAAACAGTGAAGAAGATACAAGGCTGAAACTAAAATGGAGAAAATAAAATAGCAAACAGTAACAAAATTTCTCCAAATTAATTTTCTCTGAAAGATAATGAAATAAGGAAAATTTAGACACCAAGAATATATTTTTAGGATTTTTGAGGAATTTTTAGGATTTTTATAAAGGTTTTTGGAGTTTTGCAATTTTTAGGAGTTTGGTTTTGTATTTTTTAATGATTTTTGGCTGGGAGTTAACACAAACTAAAAGACCACTATATATATTTTTTTGGGATTTTTCTGAAGTGTTTTTATATTTGTTTTTTTGGTATTTTAGAATGCAAACAGTGCTGAAAATGGCTATTTTTGATTTTTTTTTTATAAATAATAAAATGCAATAAAAATGGAGAATAAAAATATGCCGTAATAATATGATGCAACAGGACTCTAATATGATTTTTGGGATTTTTTTGGGGTTTTATAGACGCATGCATAAAATACAAACCACAAAAGGAAACTACACACAGCCAAGGGCATAAGCGTAATTAGCAGAAAGTCCGAGGGCCGGTGCGCAATATTCCAAGAAAACTTATAACTAAATATTGCAATTAATGGGCCAAACACCAATGTCAGAACCCGCAAGGGTAAAGTTACAAAAATCCCAGGTCCACGTGCAAAGCACGCGCACCTGGGAAGGTCCGTTCTGCAATTATCAAAAACCCTGAGGGAAATATTGCAAAATGTCGCAAAACTTAACACCTTACAACCATGTTCAAGTATTAACACGCAATAAACAAAATAGCGGACCCTTAGATGCAAAAAGGCCAGACGCACATGCACAGGCACGTGCGTCTCGCTGGCAGGGACGGGGTCACAAAACTTGAAAAGTGCGGAGCTGATTTGTAAATTTTACATAAATTAAACAACGGCAGAGGAAAGTCTTGGTTCAAATTTAAAATACAAAAATCTTTGGGTGAGAAGGCAAAATACCCAAAGTCAAGGCGGCGATCCGACGGTGGTGGGCTTTCACTTAAGCCACGTGTCGCCTTCCAGGTGTGCGATACCGATTGGGCTCCGATGGCGTGGATTAGATCGCCACGAGGGGATCAACGGTGCTGGTTCGCTTCCATCGGACGCCTCCTGTAGCTCGTGAAGAACGTTCCTCAGATCGACGGCACGGAGGGAATTTAGAAGAACAGCGGATAAACTCCGCCGGGGCGGAGTTCGACCTACTCCTCTCCTCACTTGCGGCGTCCCCAGGGGGTGGTGGAAGACGCAAAATGCCCCTGGGACTCCCCCGCGCACGATGGGGCCCTCAAAAGTAGCCCAGGTCCATCGGATTGGCGTGGCGGTTGCGCGTGACCTGGGGCTGCTCCTTGGGCAAGATCCGAGGTGCTGGGATGAATGCTCTCCAGTTCCTGCGAAAAATAATGGGAAAATGGCAGCACCAAAAACACAAGGAACCAGACTTGTTATAAGCGAAAGGGCAAGGTGCGGAATGGTGAAGATAGTGGCTGGAGCTCGAGGCTCCGGCAATGTGTTTGGCGCGAAATCGGGGGCTACAAACTCGATTTAAAATACAAAATAATTGCATGAAATAAAACCTAACTCTACAGCTACTTAAAATGCGAAGAGAAACAGTGGGAAACGACCTCGAGGGCTGAAAAGCCCAAGTGGAACTCGACGGCGGCGACCCACCGGAGGTGGTGGAACGACTCCTTCAACTCGTCGAAGACCTCCCCGGATAGCTGGAGGGAGTGCTGTCACCACGCCCAGTCCAGAGCTAGGTCTTGGGAGGCTTCAAGCGGGTCAAAGAGGGTTCAAAGTGGAATGGAGGGAATGGGTTGGTTTTTGAATGTTGGTGGGTCGAGGCACCTTCAACGAGGTGTATCTTGCGAATCGCAACTCCAATCCCCGAAGTAAAGGCTAGGCGTGATAGATCAGTCATAGGGGAGAAAAATCCCAGAAGAAATCTAGGTCAAACGATGCCCGGATCGTCCTAGAAAAAAGGGAGAAGAAGGGACAAAACTCATTCTGACATACAGCAGGCTGGGGTCAGAGAGTTGACCTCGGGTCAACTTTCCAACCCCCCTGGTTGGTCCACGTGGACCAACCAGGAAAAAGCCTGCAAAAAATGCTTAAAAAAATGTTTTAAAATAGTAAACTATTTATTAGATTTAGGTTATAAAATAAAAAGTGTTTGTAATTTTATGTAGTATTTTATTCTTATTTTTAATTATTTTTATGAGGTATATTTTTACAAGTTTGCATTTATGCCCCTATAGGTATCTATATCTATATATTTAAGTATTCTATTTTTATTTAGGTATTTTTAATATTATTATTTTTATTTATGATTTTATAAAATTACAAAATACTTTTATGTATACAAATATATTTTTTATTTTAATTTTCTGATATATTTTATACACTTAATAAAATGAAAGTGTTGTTTGTATAGGTATAGATACATGTATTATACCTATGTATTATAATATATACAAGTATTTTTATTTGGGTTTTATTTATGCTTTTATTCTGATTTTAATGTACATAATTATTATAAATAATATTTACCACATTATAAAAATATAAAATTGTAAAATAATAAATAAATAATAAATTGAATATTTTAATATGTACAAGTATACAATAGGGGTCCAAAACTCAACTTTCAAACTGTAGCTCCGCCAAATGCGAAACCACCACCATTGGATAGATTATTTTCTTCTATATACAATTAAAGGTGAGTTTGATGCATTTGGAGTTTTTATTTGTGAGATACGGGTCTGGGAAGTTGGCATTCTGGATTTTTATTCAGACCATAACTTTTTATCTGTACATTATTTTTCTGTGAAATCAATTTGTATTTTTTCTTTATAAAATTATCTACAACTTTCATGTATAAAGTTTCTTTATTTGATGTACAAAAAGTAGAACAAAAAATAGGTCCCAAAATGGATAAAGAATGAATAAAATGTATAGGTATTTTATCTGTGTTTTGGCCCTTATCTCCCCTACTTATTCTTGTCGACCTATTCATCAAGATGCCTAAGGTCTCGGGGGTTTTGGGTCATAAAATATTTGCAATATTTTATTCTTTTTCTTTCTTTATTTATTCTATAATTTTGGCCGTAATTACAGTGATTTATACACTGTTGAAATGCACATGCATGGATGCTAAGATGCTCTATTTAAGGGTATTTTCAAGCATTTGCTAGGTTTTTGATGCCAAAATGATAGAATAAAGATGATGAAAAAGTGGATTCATCACGGTAGGACACCAGCAGGCGGCGGCGCCTCATCTGAGCTACACCACGAGGATACTCCCAGGGTGCCACATGGAAGAGGAGGAGAGCGGTACTGAGGCCGCACATGATGATGACGGTGGTACTGACGCCACCAAGGATGCTGATTCCACCGGCGGTACTGAGGCCGCCGCTTCACCAGTTCGAGGAGGTGGTACTGACGCCACCAGTTAGCCGAGCCAGCCCGCGGTACTGATGCCGCGAGACGTCCAGCAGCAGCAGCAGCAGAGCCAGCCCGTGGTCGTAATGAGGCCACCGGTGTTTGTTTTGATAGAGATGTTGTCTTTCCTCGTGTTGATGTATCTCAGAACACTGTTGTGAATAAAGGAAAAGGTTTAGTTTCTTCTGGTCCCACTGTGGTGAGTGATGTATGTGTGGATCTGGCTGTCGAGCCGTTTAGACCTTTTCCTAGTCCTTCATCTGCGAAGGACCCTGTGATCCCCTTCCCTAGAGCCCTTCAGATGGGGAAGAGGAAGAAAAAAGAAAATGATCCAAAAAAGAGAAGAGCAGGAGGAGTTCAATCAGAGCATGATCGATAGATTCCACATCCAGCTGACCCTCCAGGAGGCTTTGCAGCACATCCCCCTTCTTCAGCGATCTTTGAGAGATAGGACCACAGTCAGGAGGAGGAGGAGGAACCACACTTCAGAGATTCATGTGCTGACGAAAGCCACGTGTTTTGCGATCCAGAACCGTCTGCCAGCCAAGAGGCCAGATTCAGGGGCACCGTATGTCAGATGCCAGATTAGTGAGTAGAGGTTCGACCGTACTCTATTAGATAGCGGATCGTCGATCAACCTACTTCCGACAGCCCTTCTCGAACGCTTCGAGTTGGGCACTCTTCGACAGAGCAGGACAGTCCTTCAGTTTGCTGATCGATTTGTCAAGAGGCCGAAGGGGTTGTTGCGAGACGTTATCGTCACGATTCAGGGCCTGCAATTCCCCGTGGACTTCGTAGTGTTGGACATGGAGACCCCTGATTCAGTGACCGATACCCCCATCATCTTGGTCACCCGTTCTTGGCCACAGCCAAGGCGGTGATTGATCATGATAGCGGGAAGGTATACTTTCGAGTCGAGGGCGAGAGTATACAAATAGAGATGGTCGAGGACTACAGAGCTAGAGAGAGCACGCTCAGAGGCCAGCACCAATTCAGAGCAGCTGACAGACGCAGAGCCAGACATCCACCGGGACTGTGATTTTGTGATCACAGACGACGAGGCAGCTTGGGCAGATCCTGCAGCACAGGCCATCCTCTCATTTTCAGATACAGCTGATGCCGAGATGATAGCAGAGGAGAGTCTGGAGAGCACAGCCCTGGTTCAGGATACCACAGAGGCAGCAGAGCCGGTCCTTGATCGCGACACGATTTCTAGTGATGGTGGTGCTGAGGCCACCTTGCTTTACGGTGGTACTGATGCCACCACGATTGATACAGATCCCTCGGATTCAGAGTCTGATTGGGCAGATTGTGATGATCAGATGCCAGACTTGAGTCCACTTGAGCCGACTGATGAGGAGGAGGTAGATGCAGAGCAGATCAGAGACAGCACAGTTGAGCAGCCATCTCCAGATCCAGTTTGCGAGAGTTCGCTTTCTTTCTCCCCAGGCAGATTTGGCAGACTTAGCAGCATCACTCAGTTCCTTCCGTAGCCAGATTTGCCAGCACCCAGCATTCCAGAGCTGAAGCCGCTCCCTACTTCGCTGAAGTATTGGATTCCTTGCGGGCGAGCCAGAGATGTACCCAGTCATCATCTCCGTCGATCTGACTGGAGAGCAGGAACCCGTTTGATGGGGGTCCCTTGAAAAGAACCGCAAGGCGATCGGATGGAGCGTTGCAGATCTCCATGGGATTAGTCCATCAGTGTGCTCCCACCATATCTATCTCGAGGAGGGGGCGAAGCCGTCGCGTGAGTTCCAGCGGCGACTGAACCCCAACCTGAGAGAGGTCATGATGAAGGAAATATCAAAATGGTGGGAGTGCAGATTTTATTTATCCCATTTCCGACTCCAAGTGGGTCAGCCCCTTGCATGTGGTGCCCAAGAAGACGGGCATCACGACTGTGATCAGTGAGTCGGGAGAGGAGATTGCTACACGGGTACCCACCTCTTGGAGGGTCTGTGTTGACTACAGGAGACTCAACCAGCCACCAAGAAGGACCATTTTCCCCCTGCCTTTTATTGACCAGATCATTGAGAGACTGGCAGGGAAGAGCCATTATTGCTTCCTGGATGGGTACTCGGGCTACAACCAGGTGGCCATCGCTCATGAGGATCAGGAGAAGACCACCTTTACCTGTCCCTTTGGTACATATGCCTTTCGACGAATGCCATTTGGGCTATGCAACGCCCCTGCGACTTTTCAGAGGTGCATGCTGTCGATCTTTTCGGACATGGTAGGGGAGTGTTTTGGAGGTCTTCATGGATGATTTCTCGGTCTACGGCGACGGATTCGATTCCTGTCTTGACTGCCTAGACCGAGTACTCCAGCGATGTATTGAGTTCCATTTGGTTCTATCTTGGGAGAAGAGTCACTTCATGGTGACTCAAGGGACGGTGCTTGGACACATCATCTCCAACAGGGGCATGGAGGTTGATCCGGCCAAGGTGGATGTCATTAGAAAACTCGCACCACCGTCCAATTTGAGGCAGCTACGGGTCATTCCTGGGGCACGTTGGATTTTATAGGAGATTTATTCAGGATTTCAGCAGGATTGCCTGGCCGTTGACTGACCTCTTGACGGAAGACACCGAGTTCCTTGTCGATGACAAGTGTCTTTCGTCCTTCGCAACTCTCCAGCAGTGTGTTATTGAGGCTCCTGTCCTCCAGCCGCTTGATTGGTCTCTCCCATTCGAGATCATGACGGACGCCTCCGATTTTGCCGTAGGGGAAATACTGGGACAGAGGAGGGATGGAGTTCCCTTTGCTATCCACTACGCTAGCCGCACATTGGACTCCGCCCAGCGGAATTACACGATCACAAAGAAGGAGATGCTAGCCGTATGTTCGTCCTAGATAAGTTCAGATCGTATATCATTGGATCTAGAGTGACTTTGTACACAGATCACACCGCCATCAGGTACCTCATGGCAAAGAAGGATGCCAAGGCCAGACTTACTAGATGGATCCTTCTACTCCAGGAGTTCGATATTGAGATCAAGGATAAGCCTGGAGTCAAGAATGTGGTGGCGGATCATCTCTCCCGTTTAGAGCAGCCTGAGGAGACTGAGCAGATTGACCCTATTCGAGATACCTTCCCAGATGAGGCGATCCTTGCTATCGCCTCACTCCCGTGGGTACGCCGATATTGTGAACTTTTCTCGTTGCTGGGAAAGTCCCACAAGATTGGCCCAGGCAGAGGCTTGAGACCTTCCTTGCGAAGGCCAAGTCTTACCACTGGGAGGATCCCATCCTTTACCACGAAGGGAGGGGATAGCGTCTGGCGTCGGTGTATTCCTCAGGAGGAACACCATAGCGGTCCTCACTTACTGCCACAAGCTTGAGGCAGGAGGACCATCATTCTGGGAGGAGAACGGCACAGAAAGTACTCCAATCCGGCTTGTGGTGGCCTACCCTCTTCAAGGACTCAGATGAGTTCGTGAAGAGGTGTACTGACTGTCAGAGGATGGGCACTTGTGGACAGCGTGATATGATGCCGATGCAGCCCATTCACTTCTGTGAGGTTTTTGACGCATGGGGCATCGATTTCATGGGTCCATTCCCTAAGAGTCAGGGATTCGAGTACATTCTGTTGGTCGTGGACTATGTTAGTCGTTGGGTGGAGGCTATCCCCGCCCGAGCCGCTGATGCGAGGACAGTTTGGCAGATTTCTGAGGAAGCATATCATCACGCGGTTCGGGGTTCCACGAGTTCTGATTTCTGATGGGGGATCTCCACTTCATCAACGACCAGGTGAAGGCCCTTGCTAGCGAGTTCGGTATAGACCATACGTGTTGCTACACCTTACCATCCACAGACGAATGGTCTAGCCGAGGTGTCGAATAGGAGAGATTAAGACTATCCTGCAGAAAGTCGTCCGCCCTGACCGAAAGGATTGGTCACAGCTTTTGGTTTCGGTCTTGTGGGCATATAGGACGTCTTTCAAGACTCCATTGGGCACATCTCCCTTTCGCCTCGTATATGGCAAGCCGTGCCATTTACTTGTTGAGCTGAGGCACAAGTCACTTTGGGCAGTCACAGATATTCTTATGGATCCAGACGGTATGAGAGACCAGAGAAGGGCAGAGTTAGCAACCTTGGAGGAACTTCGAGATGCAGCACTCTCAAGCAGCCTACATTATAAGGAGAAAGTGAAGGAGTGGCATGATTCTCATATCAGCCACAAGCATTTTGAGATTGGACAGAAAGTATGGCCGTTTGATGCGAGGCTACGATTATTTCCATGGAAGCTACAGAGCAAATGGAAGGGGCCCTACTTGGTCAGAAAGGTACACGACAACGGTAGCATTGATATATCTGATTGTCTTCTGAGAGTACCTTTCGAGTGAACGGCCAGCGGCTCAAACCATTTCTAGATCATGAGCCGAGGGTCACTGATCTTGCCCCTATTCATTTTTGCGTGAGATGTGGTCTTTGACTCACATCTAATGCACTCTCACGCCTGAGTTTCACTGATCTTCCACCTTGCATAGATCCAGATGTCCATATCGCTACAGTCTTTAGTCCCACATCCCCTTCTTCATCTTGTGATTATGCTATACTTAGGGTGCACTTTACCCTAAGTATAGGGGGGATGTGAGACCTTTTGGGTATTTCTTTTGTTTCTGCCTGCCCCTGTTTTGCTGCCTATACTTAGGGATCTTTCACCCTAAGTATAGGGGGGTAGACCCTGTACATTCTTCACTCGGTTTTTCCTTTAGTATACAGCCTGCTATAATTAGGACTAGTTAATCCTAAGTATAGGGGGAAGACCCGAGATCCACTTGACTTTTCTATTTTCCTTCTTCTTTTGTATATAGCCTTTCTTTTCATTTCCCTATACTGGTACGAGTTATGTCTTCTTCATCACTCTGGACTCTGAGGACATCGTTCGAGCTAAGTATAGGGGGTGTATATATTTCATATATACTTTAGCCATAACTCGTACTTTGTGTGAGTGTGTTAATAAATAAAATGGCTAAAAACCACAAAAATTAAAAATTTTCATGTACATAAACTTCTTTTATTTGCACATAAATAGCTAGTGTACAAATTATTTTTGTAAAAATGATTTCAAAAATCTTTTGTGTAAAGTTTGTGTAAATATTTTCTTATCAAAATTATGTATATAGTACAAAATTTTTCCAAAATGTTTTGAAAATCAAAAGTTTGCAAAAATCTTGTGTAAATGTGTATAAATATCTGTTTGCAAAACTTGCACTTCATGCATAATCCATTCATGATTTCAAAACATTTTTCAAAAATTTTGCATGATTGTAAACTTTGTGTAAATAAGCATCTTTTGTACATATGTATATAGTTTTTCTGGATGATAGTTGACATTTAAACTAGCCTGGAATCAAATTGAGAAATGGAGCTTGATTAAGATCTTAATCCACCTAACTTCTAAGAGGAACCTTATAGGGCTTAGGTTTAAGGCTTTTCAGGTCCAGGGTGACTTAATTCTTTGAGTCCACTAGGCTATGATCACATGTCATCTCAATGAGCCTAAGTAGAGCACTTAACAACAACACATGACTCACATAGACAATGGCTTTGCTTGGACACCAGCACTATGCACCGAGCTCTCTACGGATGAGGTGGTGAGGAGGCAGTCTTCCTTGACTTGGGGTAGCATATGAGGGTAGTACTTCTAGGCGGAACCTCTCTTCTTCTTTTAGTGAAGGAAGTGCGTCTCAACTTGGTCTGGTTGCCATGAGGTCTAACGACGGGAGTTGTGGGTTGCAATAAAGCTTCAAAAGAGGGATAGTCTACTGGCTCAAGAGGAAAAACTCCTTGTATATATGCTGCACATGTATATGTTGTACAGATGCACTCGAAAAAAAAATGTGCAAAAAGAAAAAGAACTCCAAAAAGTGGTGGGTCAGATAGAAAATGATAATCCCCACCGGAGTATGTATATAGAGTGCAATAAGCAAAGCTTGGTTTCATGTTCCACCTGTTGTAGCTTGCAGCATGGAGACTTGGCTACACTGGTCAAGCTCCAAGGGTACTTGGCTACACTGGCCTTGACCCATTCTCTTCTTCTTCCTCCTCTTCTTGAGCCGGTTGTACTTGAACTTAGAAGGGGAATACCCCGCTCCTCGAGGAAAGAGTGGCCAGATTGAGGTCATAGAGTTACCTTGTTGGGGAGGGGTTGTCAAGTTGCCATTTCTGAGGTGGAGAGCTTAGACTTCACATTCACAGGACAAGAAAAAATTCATGGTCTTCAGGTTTGTGATTGATGACTTGTTCTGATCTGGAGCATTGAGGAGTCTTGGTTATAGATTAGTGGAACTTAGAGGCTGTTGAGTTTTAAGCTTAAGTCTAAATAAGGTTCCGACACATTAATAATCCAAAGATCTGATCGAGCTCCATACCCCAATTTAATCAATTTAATGAAGGCAAGTTTAATAATCAACCTTGATCCTTGTACATCCTCTTTTTCTTTTTCTTTCTTTTTCACTTCTTTTTCAAATAAGTATTTGCTAAGGGACTAGCAAAGTTAAGTATAGGGGGGTGATGAATACTCATTCATCACTCTTTATTCTTATATTTTAGCTACAAAATCCTTTGCAAATACATGTAGATATGTGTAAATAGGAATAATTACCAAAAGGCATGCATTGTGTAAAAACCTATAATTAGCATGTTTTGTGCAAAAATAAAAGAATAAAGATTAAAAAGAAAAAGAGGGAAATATTTAGAATAAATATTGAGCAACCTAACCCAAGGGAGGGCTCAGCATGGGCCTGACCGCATAAAAGCCAAAGTAGAGGGAGATAGGGGCTCATGAGTGTAAATATTTGTGTAAATAAAATAAAGATATTTTCCTCACCAAAATATACTTGTAAATACTTGTATATATATTTAGAAGTATAAAAACAAAAGAAAAAGTTTAAAAATCAAAAAGAATTAAAACACCCCTTTTACCTTGTACATAAACCACATCTACATATTTATTTAGCCTTGTAAATATATAAAATTAACTTTTATAATTTTTGTAAATAAACTATGTTATATATTGTAAATAAAATAAATAAAAACAATAAAACAAAAACAAAATAAATAATAGATAAAAATCAAAAAATCAAAAACCCTAATTGTGTACATATACCTATATAGTACCTACTATGTATATAGCTTATTTTATTTCCAAAAATTAATTAAAAATCACTAAAAAATAGAAAAAAATAAAATGAAAATATTTCATGTTTTAAGTTTTTGCAAATTCGGCCATTTGCTACCTTAACTTTGAGCTTCAAGATTCAGCCACGTGGCCGATTTCCATTGGGTCCTGGGATGTTGACCGTCCGGTCAACTACCCCCCCCCCAGGACCACCTCCCGCGGGTCTGAGCTCCGGACCTGACTTCCCAAATTTCTACCCGCTCGACCCGATCCCCATTTCACCAAACCCCGGCTCCGTTTTGATCCTCCCACATCCGACATCTTCGCCGGGCATACACCTTGGGATCCGCGCGCCTCCTCGACCTACCCGAGCCATTCATAGCCGGACCCTTCCAGCGTACATAAGCGAGCTCCCGCCACTCGATTTCACCATCCTTGGCCATTTGCTTCGTTCTCCAGTGAGCTCCAGAGAGTGCGTGAGGTGACAGCTCGCGTCTGAGCCTGTCGAAGCGAGGAGAGGGGAGCTTTGCCATCGATCCGGCGAGCCCAGCCGCCGTAGCTCCGCCACCAGCGTGAGCTTCGAGCCTCGGAGCGAGACGATCCTCGAGGCTACGACCAGGAGCATCAGCAGCTCCTCCCCAGTCTCTCCGACCACCCAGGTATCCCATTAGGCTTCCCGTATCCTTTGATTTCCATTTTCGCCCATTCGCGCCGCCGTCGTATATCGTTGATTCCGCCCACTCCGTTACCCTATCGATCATCGGAATCGACCAACACACTCGCCTCCTCCCGACGCACCTTCTACACCCATCCACTCAACCCAGCTCGCACAGAGCTGGGAACCGAGCTCCTCCGTCCACCACCTTCGCCGGAGCTCGCCGCTTCGACCCATCGTTCACCCCCACTTCGCCTAACCGGGTCGATGCAATTTGCCCTCGACCCGTGAGTCTTCTGGTTCATTTTTCAGGTCGAAACGAGGGCCATCTGAGGCCCTTCGTCATCCAGCCAGGAGACCCAGCTCCGCCGACCTCGCCCGAGCTCCTCGGAGCTCGGCGTGATCATCGGAGCATCGCAGCAGATGCAGGGAGCGCTCCAGCTTGCTTCTCCGACCATCAGAGTGCTCCAAGGAGGAGCCCAGCCGCACGCACGAGCCCGGCGAGTCTCGTCGGGGACCTGTTCTTCGAGGACCCTCCTCCTGCCGTCCGATCCTCCCTTTACGCTCCAGACTCCATCCGGGTCGTCCATCCCTGGAGGCACCAGCACCGCTCGATCTGAGGAGACGTCATCTGGAGCGCCCACCCGTAGCCGCTTCCCGATCTCCCGTGGCGCATCCAGCCCATCCGCTTAATAAAGGGTAATTTACCCTTAGGCCCTGTCTTTTATTTTTATTTAGTTTTAGTCCTGTAAATAGTAAAGTCAGTTGTTTAGTTTTAGGGCTATTTGCATATTGGACCATGTGCTTTCTGTTATTTGCATTTATACCCCTGTTAGTTGTGACACGTGCATCGACACGTGATATGTTGGTTATTTGCAGTAGACCGCCCTGTAGTTCTGGATGTTAATGAATGAATGAAAAGTTTTCTTATTTGCATTTATACCCCTGTGCGTGATTTATTTCCACATGTGCGATATATTTTGGGTAATTTGCAGGTAAGCCCCTTGGACTTTTGGTACCTGTTACCAATAAAGTCATCGGGACTTATTTTTCTTACATTTGGGTCCCTGAGTGCCCCAGGCACGCGCGTGGAGCGTGTTTTGCTGGGTATTTGCCACCAGACCCCCAGAACTTAGGGTATTTACACTTTGGTCCCTGTGCACAGTGTCCATCCTTGATTTTTGAATAAAATATCAAATCACCTCCAAATCCAACGAGAATTTGATACATGGCTCCTGCCATGGTGTAGGTTTTTTGTGGATTTTTGAGGACATTTTTTATTTCGTTTGATATTTTTAAAAAATCAAAAACCTTCATTTTTGTCACTGTTTAACTTTAAAAATCACAAAAAAATATTAATAGTGTCAAAAAATACAAAAAAATAGTCTACTATCTATTTTGCTTAGTTTGATTTTCTAGCCAATTTTGGCTATTTTTCACTACTAAAAATCATCAAAAACTTAAAACACTCAAAAACCTATAAAAATTCTGATAAATAAATTAAAAATCCAAAAATAATAAAATTGGTACCTAAATTTCCTTGTTTTATCTTCTTTACAGGAAAATTACCTCCAGGCCCATTTTAAGGCTCTTAGATGTTTTATCTAGGGCTTTTTGGCTCGGCTGACAGTACCCTTTATTTAGGCATTGTTTGATTTTTAGAAAATTAAATAAACATCAGAAAATTCTCAAAAATTCACCAAAAATACTAAAAAAATATAAATACATAAAAATATTTTGGTTGAATTTTTGTGCATTTAATAATTTGTTGAAGTGTGTGCCTTCTTTGTTTTTCTTATTTTCTTAATTACTTAAAAATCAAACAAATATAAAAATATTCAAAAACCACTAAAAATATTTGTTCTTTTATTTTCTTTCTTTTTACTACTTCGTAGGCCTCTCGGCCAACCCGTGCTCCTTGAGTTCGACCCTGGGAGCTATACCAGGTTAATCCTATAGCAGGGGACCGCTACTTTATGTTTTGACCGATTTTATTTCCATTATTGGTTCATTTTCTTGATCGACATCGTCTGATCGCTCGGGTCGCAACGACCTATTTTTGTACCTTATACCCGAGTGCTCAGGCCTGTCATCATTTACCCCATTCAGCGGGCGGTCGGATGGTTGAACACCGCCCCTTGGACACGTGGCATGCCCGTAACATGTGATACAGGTTCGTGACGGGCGGCTGCGATTAGATCGGCTGATGGGATTGGGCGGTGGAGAGGTGATTGGATCTGACGACGGTTGTAGCCTTGGACGATCTTGGGCGGATCCAACGGCGTCGAAGCTCAGAGGAAGAACAAAAGATGAATTCGCGCTGGGCGAGTTTCTCTTCAACTTCGCGAGTTCCTAGGAAGACCAGGGGCCAAGTGATGGTTGCTGTGCGTGCGTTTCGTCCCCCTGAAGCCCCCAGGCCCTTCAAAAACGTCCAGGTCCCCAGAACGAAAGATCTGGAGCACGTCGAAGCTCAGAGGCACCTGGGTGTTTCTCTGGATCAATGGGTTCAGACACCCCATTCAGCACATACGCAGAGAGAGAAAACACGATGACGGAGCTGGGCAGGTGCTGGCCTTTATTTTATGGAATTTGGTGATGATATGGCGGAGAATCACATGTGGCCGGAGCTCGAGAGCTCCGGCGATGATTTAGATCCTAAGTCTACGGTACTAATGTGGTTAAAAGACAAAATAAAAACTAATAACAAACACCTATGACTACATCTATCTAAAGCATAAAGAAAATGGATGAAAAACTCACTCGAACGGCCATGGACCATGAGTGTAGAACCTCACGGCGGAGGTCCGCCGGAGATGATGGGCAGGGGTTCTCACGTGCTCCTTCCTCGCTGCTGAGAGCGGGGAGCTCCTCCTGTCACAAGGGTCTCCTCAACCAAGCTCTCAGAGGGGTCAGGCGATGGAGAATTGAAGCCAAAATTTGGAGGAAGATGTGGCGAATGTCCTTATTGACCGGCCGATATTAAAGAATCTACAATATATGCAATGGATCTAATAATCGGGCGGGTATCTATGATGTTCAATGATGAATTTTGCTGAAGGACGCAAGGTCGATTGATCGACCTATCGAGCGGGAAAAATGGGAGAAGACACGAGGTTAGACAGATTTAACATGCTGCAGAGGCTGGAGAACGTGTTGACCAGGGGTCAACTCGCGGCGTGTCCTGAGTGGGCCAAGTCAACCACTACAGGACAAAATAGTCTTGGTTATCCTTATTTAATTAATTACAAATAGTAATTGATTTTATTAATTTTTATATATAATATAAAAAATGTTTTTTATTTTATTTAGTATTTTATTATGATTTTTATTTATTTTTCGGATTATTTTATTACAAGTTTATTTTTAATGGCTTATTTATAGGCATAATTACCTATATTTTGTACATTTTTATTTTTATTTTGTATATTTTATTCCAATGTTTTATTCTATTATTTTATATATTTATAGATTATTTTTGTGAGTATAAATATATTTTTATTTAATTTTTATGATGTTATTTGTACACTTTAATAAATAAATAAGTATATTATGCAGGTTTATTTATAGGTGTTTTACATGTATTTTATGTATACTATTTTATTTTAATGTATTTTATTGAGTTTTATTTTAGTTTTATATTTTTAGTAGAATATAAATAATATTTACAATATTAGGAAAATATAAAAGAATAAATAATTAAAGAATATATTCCCCTTTTATTTATGTACATATAATAACATAGGTATTTTGTCTATGTTTTCTCGGGGATTAATTTTATTTTTCATTTTTTTTATTTTAATTTTAATATGCACATATGTTATGAATAAGATTTACAAAATTATAAAAAATGAATTTGTAAATTTAATGAATAATGAATAAATTGAATATTTTAATCAGCAGAATGTACAATAGGGGTCCAAAACCTAACTTCTACACAGTAACTCCAAAAAATATAAAACCACCACCATTAAATAGCTTGTGAAAATTTATATACAATTAAAGTGATTTTGCTATGTTTTGAGGTCTTATTTGAAAAATATGGGTATGTGAATTTGATTTTTGGCTTTTTATTTTGTGTATAAAATGCACACTCTATATTATTTTTGTACAAATTTAATGTTGAATTTTTATTTATATTATCATCTACAACTTTTATGTACAAAGTTTCTTCATTTGATGAATAAATAATAAAGAATAAAATAGGTACCAAAAATGCATAATTAATGAATAAATAAATGACCCTTATCTCACCCTACTTTATTCCTTGTCGACCAACTCCATTCTGGACTTGGTCTCGGGGTTAGGGTCGTAAAATATTTTCAATATTTTATTCCTTTTTCTTTTCTTATCTTTATTCTATAATTTTGGCATTAAAAACCTTATTTTGTGCACAAATAATACAATAAATAATGAATTTTATTATGCATAAATTGATGCTATTTACATGCATTTGTTGGGGTTTTTAAGGCCAAACTGATAGAATAAAGGTGATGAAATGGATATTCATGACCCCCCTATACTTGCCTTTGCTAGTCCCTAGCAAACACTTATGCAGTAAGTACAAAAAGAATAAAGAATAAGAAGAAAAGAAAAGGTAAAAATAAAGAATAAAGAATAAATGGAATTGCTCATGATTATTAAACTTATCTGTACAAAGTCAAAGTTTGGAGCTCAGTTTAGACCTAGTGTGAGAATGTGTGTGGAACCTGGTTGGGAACCAAATTTAAAGCGCAACAGCCTTTGAGAGTCACAGAACTCGGTTCAAACCACCTTAATAGCCAAGTCAGAACTAGCCTACATCATACGCAAACCCTTATGACTATGAAGCTGACTTATTCAGTGTAAGTGATAGTAGCTCTCCCCAACTGAAATGACAAAGAGACTGACTTCTCCAGAATGGCAACACAATGATTCCCCAATCCTGCTCTCTGTTCTCAAGGAGCGGGGTATTCCCTTCTATGTTCAAGTGGCATCCAACTCAAGAGGAGGAGGTGAAGAAGAGAATGGACGAAAGCCAGTGTAGCTACCTATCTTGGAATGCATGACCAGTGTGGTCAAGTCATCCAGCTGCATGCTCACATGGTATGACTTTGATGCTCAATCTTGCTTATTTTCTATACAGCATATATACCTACTCCGGCAGGTATTTTATTTTTAAGCCTGACCACTTTTTTGGAGTTTTTTTAACATACTATTCACAGTAACATTTACATAAGGAGTTTTTCCTCTTGAGGCGGAAGATTATCCCTCTTTTGAAGCTTTATTGCAACCCACACTCTCCTATCTTTAGACTTCATTGAAACTGGACCAGGTTGGGGTGAACTTCCCTCCCTAGATGAGGACGAATGTTTCCACCCATGTGCGTCTCAGACTGGCAAATCCAACCCCCTCACCACTCCTACTGAGTTGTGCCAAGTGAAAGGTGCAAGTGTCCAAGTTAGGTCACGACCGACAAGAGTCATGCGTGTGTCTCGAAAAGTTCTAGTTAGTCAGTCGAGGTGACTTGAACCCGGCTCTGAGTCTCAAAGAATTAAGCCCTAAGGGACCTGAAGTACCTTAAGCCTAGTTCCCACAAGGTTCCAGTGCAGTTAGGTGCAGTAAGGTTCAACCAAGCTCCAATCTCTGACTTTATTGGACTAGTTCAATCATCAAGCTCAATCATAGAATAATATGTAAATGCTATACAAAATGCAGAAAAATAATACAATTTTCAAAGAATTTTTTAAAACAAAAAAGTACAAAAAGAATTTTACAAATACAAAGAATCTTTTGGCACACTAAGTATAAAGTATTTACAGCTATTTACACTGGCATGCTTCTTTATTTTACAAGAGTTAAGAATTTAAAGAATTTACAGGTTTTACACAGTTATTGTTATAGGTACATATATACAATTGATAATGAATTTTATTTTGATGTA
Source organism: Ottelia alismoides (assembly GCA_037367405.1). Taxonomy (NCBI): domain Eukaryota; kingdom Viridiplantae; phylum Streptophyta; class Magnoliopsida; order Alismatales; family Hydrocharitaceae; genus Ottelia; species Ottelia alismoides. Next base: position 18,943 of record JAZKJV010009970.1, read on the forward strand.
TATACACATTTTATTCCTATTTTAGTGATACATTCATTCCTCAAATTTATTTGAAAACCATTTTCAAAATTATTGTACAAAATAATTTTTGCAAATATTTACAAACATTTGAAAGCCATTTTGCAAAGATTTTTCAAACAATGTATATACAATTTTCAACATAATTTTACAAATATTTTCAAAATCATTTGCAAATGGGTTTTCAAATCTTTTATTTCACACAAAGAAAAGAATTTTTGCAAATAAAAATATTTTTACAAAGGTTGAAAATATTTCACAAAAAGTTTTCAAAATGATCCACACCATTTTTCAAATCATTTTGCAAAAGTATTTTTAACCTGATTTATTAATCAGTAACTACAAAAATAATTTGAGGAATGATTTTTAATGAAATATATGCGTGTATGTATATAGTATATTTAGCCATATTTGTTATTTATTATACAAAAGTACGAGTTATGTATAAAGTATATAAAGAGTATATACGACCCCCCTATACTTAGCATTAGTTATGTCCTCATAGATCGAAGAGAAAGGAGAAGACATAACTCGTACTGAGTATAGAAAATCCTATACTACAACGACTGAATAAAGAATGAAAGAATGAAGATATAAATGAATAAGAAGGTGACCGACCCCCGCCCCCTATACTTAGGATCAAATAATCCTAAGTATAGCAGATTGTACACAACGCAAGGAGGGTCACGGGAGGGAATGAAAAATTAAAATACACAGATCACAGTTCGGCCTGTCTCCCCCTATACTTGGAGTGAAATATCCCTAAGTATAGCAGAGCAAATAAACAAGAGAGGGGACAGTAGAGGGGGTCAATGAATGAAATAATCAAGGATGCACTCCCCCCTATACTTAGGACAAAGTACGTCCTAAGTACGGAAAACTGACACAAAGGGGCGATACCTTTTATGTAGATAAAGAAAAATGAAAAGGAAAAGAAGAAAAGACCAATATATATAGACGAAAAGATCGTAGAGAATGTACGCATCACTCCCCTTATACTTCAGGTGAAAAACCCCTAAGTATAAGCAACAACAGGAGTGACAAAACTGAACGAGGAAAGAACAACGTGGTGTGTACCCCCTTATACTTAGGACAAGGTACATCCTAAGTATAGTCATAAATATATGGCGATAGATCTAGGGCACACATAACATGCAGGAGAAAGAAGGAACAGAAGAACACATATATACAACAAGTAAAGAATGATGAGGTACAGGACGGTATCTGGTAAGCGAGTACCGTGCTCTTGTCATCGTTTCCCTGTGAGAATGAGGACACATTAAGATAGTGAAAAGTCTCCCGGTTATGCAATCAGATGGGTGTCAGCTACCGAGGAGATGAGATCGAAAACTAAACATGTATCCGGTAGCGAAAGCAGAACATCAGCTCATGAGGTGTGAAATGGGTGAGCGGAGCCGATACCGTAAGACCTGGAGTAAGAAAGATCGAGGTAGACTCCTCCAAGTCAATCATTATCTCAAAGATGTATAATCACTGAAAAATAGGAGACTCTCAATGTAGCGGCGTGATATCTGGTCGTCATATAGGTCGAAAGATCGCAGGGACACCTTGAAATTTCACTAGACAAGGCTTACCTCTGCAAGGGTCCTCAAGGTGAGCAGGATCAGAGAATAATCTGAAGACTCGGCTCCGTGCTCCAAAAGAAAGGATACACAATCAGGGAGGAGACTGAGTATCAAAACTAGCAGACCCGACTTCGTGCCCCTCCAGAAAGGAAACACCATAAGTGAAGCCGAGAAACGAAAAAATGATGTACCCTCTCACAGATAAACCTCGGAGAGTAGTACATGCTAGTCAATGAATAATCAGAATAGAAGCTCACCCTCGCCAGGGTCGTCAAGGTGAGCGGGCTCAAAGGAGCCTAATCCATCAGAAGGATCACAAAGCGGTCTCAGTAGGCGACAAATCGGCTACCAACAGAGGAGACCGACAAATCAAGAAAGTGTGACACCATCCCCGCAGACAACCCTCGGGGAACGTACGGCCAAATAAGCAAAGAATAATCAGAGAAAGATGGCTCATCCTTGCGAGGACCGTCAAGGAGAACGGACTCAAAGGAGTCAAGTCAGATGGGCCCCAAGATCCAACATATCGGGTAAACATCGAAGTAGCGGGTACCGAAAGCATGTCAAAAGACTCGGTTCTGTGTTCTATAGATGGGAGACACAGTCAGCAAGGGTAATCCAGCATAAAGAAAGTGTTGCATTTTCCCGCAGATAGTCTCAGGGAACTATGCAAGCTAATCAGGGAATATTCATATCAGATCTCGTCCTTGCGAGGGCCGTCAAGGAGAGCAGACTCAAAGGAGTCAATCAGAATGGTCTTTGTAGACGACAGATAGTCTACCAGCAGAAGAGACCGCATGTCTAGCAAGGTGTCATAGTGTCTTGCAGATAACCCTCGGAGAGCACTATGAACTGGGCAAGGAATAATCAGAAACAATGAAGCTCAGCCTTGCGAGGACCGTCAAGGTTAGAAGACCCAAAGGAGTCTGAGAAGATTGGCCTCGTGCACCTACAGATCGGGCGCACAATCAATAGGGAGGCCTAATAGTCAAATCAGACAATGCGGTTTCGGGCTCCAATAGGGTGGAGACGAAGTCAGTGTATGAAACCGATCGTAAAGAATGTGTCGCATCCTCCCGCAGATAGTCCTTGAGGAGTAATACGAACTAGGTTAATCAAGTCTTGGGATTGCTGGCATCAAATCTCATGTCCTCAAAAGCAATCAACCAATGAAACCTCGGGAGGGCATAGGATCACGTGAGGGAAAAATAAGCAGGTCAATCGCAGAACATCCCTTAGATCGGTCAAATCAACTGAGATGGCACGAAAGATAATCAGAAATCCTCTGGGTGCCCTAGGTGGATAATATCAGCAGGAGATCGGGGATGGGTTGATCAGGAAGATGGAAGACATCATGTGGGTTCCACACACCTTTGACGGGAAGTCCAAATCAGAATAGTCAGTCAATCCTCAAAATCAAGATGGTTGGAACCTCAAAAGAGAGAGATCAATCAATGCTCATGAAATCATCATCAAATCATCAACATAGGTTACATCTTCAATCCGGTATGTGAGATCTAAATCCTCAATAAAGACTCACACCTAATGATTGTGCACCATAAAAGAAATCCTAAAGAAGCTCTGATGCACATATCGAAAGTCACGTCCACCAAGAGTAAGGTATCAATCTCAGCAACCTCGATAATGTGCCCGACTTACACAAACAATCAATTGTAAGTCAAAAAATCCTTGATGCGGGCAATACCTACCAGCACAACAATCTCGGGTGACGGAAGGATGAGACGGGGGATACGAGGAGGGCGGGCGAGATGAAGGTGAACACAGTCAAAATTGTGGTCCAAGGAGAGGGTCTCCTCAAACCAGAATAGAACAACTCGGAGTGTGCACCCTCTTATACTTAGGATAAGATACTTCCTAAGTAAAGTCAAAAGATATAACGAATGATCTAGGGTACACTAAACATACGGGAGGAGGAAGAATGAAAACACGTATCTACAAGATGTGGATATACAGAGGGTTAAGAAGGTTGAAAGCGAACCTTCTTGCGGGACCGCTGAGGAATGGATTTTACAAGGTGCAGGTCGATATCGGGGTCCTCATATGACATTAACCGATTAGGGTCGACATGATGTAGGTTCTCAGTGGTCCTAGCGTGTAAAAGCACAGACAAGTCATTGGAAGTAGTGCGGCTAGGTCCGGCCTTGGTCATCTCGCATGTGTCATCATGAAAAGGGACGAAGTCATCATCATCAGGAGAAGTGTGGTCAGAGTCATCCCGCGAGGTCTCATCTAAATCACAGTCAAAACCAAAAGGAACGAACTCATCAGTGGGAGTAGTCGAATCATGTTCGTCCTCTACAATCTCAACTGGATCATCTTTTTCATCAAAAGGCCTGAATTCCTGAATAAAAGCAACGAGATCAAATTCGTCCTTGGTCTCATCAATATCTACCCTCCGCTCAAAAGTGTCATACGCGTAAATCCCGCAGATGTCATCAACGCATCGCCAATCACAGGAAGCGGAAACTCCAAGGTCTATGCTTTCCAAGTCTTCCTCCTTGGAGAGGAATTCTTGAGTCTCATCATCAGTCATAAAGAAGGTTTCTCTGATATCTGCATAAAGATCATAGGCCTCGGGGTCGGCTAACACATGCACACTCTCATGGGATGCGAGTCTCTAGTCAGTGGTAGGTATAGTGATCAACACATCGCTCCCGACATCATAACAGAAGCGAATATCTCCTGATCTAAATCTATAACGGCTCTCATAGAGGCGAGAAATGGTCGTCCCAGGATGATTGGAGGACACTACGCAGTGGAGGTCTCCATGGGCAGAACAACAAAATCTGTCATGTAGGTCATGCCCTGAATCAGGATGACGACGTTCTCAAGAATAGCCTTTGGCCTCTTTATTGATCCATCAGCAAATTGTACTATCATCATGGTTTTCTTGAGAGGCCCAAGATGAATAGATTGTACCAATGAGAAGGGTATTATATTAATCGATGCACCGCCATCGAGGAGAGTGTTATCACATAAATGGTCAAAGATGGTGCAGCTCACAAGAGGTGTGACAATGTTCTTTTTTCTAGGAATGGGACGGTGTCTGATGGCGTGGGCGATGGCCATGGTCAAGATATGATGCTCAGATCTACTCCTCCACTTTCTCTTCTTGGGAAGAGGAGCAGATACATCAGTTATGGCCTGCTGAAGTGGGGCACGAATGATCTCATGAATGGTGGCCACCACTTCGGGTTCAATTAACATTTTTTTGAATTTTTAGATCTCCTCCATACAAGGGAGGATATCAGAATCATCGTATACACGAGGAATGCCAAGAGCAGCCTGTACAATGGCATCCTCGGGGTCAAAGGTGGGATATGATGTGAGTGGATGTGTGGATGAAGGGTCCGGCAGATGGGCTCTCTCCCCAAAGTCTGAATTGATCATGTATCTCCCAAATTCTTTTTGTGTTTTTAAATTTTTCTCATTTTTTGTATTTTGGGTGATTGCAAGCTCTCATGGAAATCCTCGAGTGAACCCCATACCATCAAATGGTGGAACATCATGGTCACTCTTATTTATACTAGTGAGGTTGTCAATCCTCTGTCTCATATGATCCATCATCTGGGTCAAGTGCTCAAGGGTGGACTCCATAAAAGGTGACTCTAACAGATCAGTCTCGGGTGGATTTGAAGGTGGAAAATATGAAGGTGGTGGTGGATGTGGGTAGAAGTCCAAGTCCTGATATTGTGGCTGAGGCGAGTATGTACAAAAATAAGAAAAAATAGGAAGAGGTTCCTCCTGATAAAAGGGAGGTGGACCGACTGGAGGGTACGAGGGATCCGCAAAATCCGGATAAAAATCGCTCCAGGGGTCCATCTCGAAACAAAAGGAAAATGATAGCCGGGAGAGCACGAAGGTCAAGACAAAAGAGCGAAGAAAAAGACGCAAATGTGCAGAAGCGATCTAGATGCACATAAACAATCACAAACAAAACTCACACAATACAAACCCTCAATTCACCTACTCAACCTCCGTTAAGATCACAAAAATGTGGTCTTTTTATCTTGTTTGTTTTAGAGTTAGGTGAAAAGTCCAAAAGTTACGCAAACACTTAGGGGCTTGATAGGATTTGGGCACTAATCCTTAGTGTGTGCACGAGCAAGTAAAAGCAAAGACAATGAGGGTATTACTCGCCCCAAGACAAATAGTTGCTTTTTTGGTTGATTTTAGGGTCAAGTAATGTTAGCAGTCCCAATTTTATTTGTTATCACTTTTTTTTGGATTTGTAATATAAAATGCACGAGCCTAACGAGGAGTCAGTTCCTTTAATCAACAAGGTGGTCAAAATCAGAGGGAGAGTCGGAAAAGCAATGCAAGCGGCAAATCAATGATGAATGCTAAAGTGTAAATGCTCACCTTGCCTCCAGCACTCTACATGCAAGGATGCTCAGCGGAATTGAAACATACACTATATGAAAATGCAACCGATGAAATCGTCCTAGGGTGAGAAACTGCTATTAATGTGAAGCATAGTTTTCAAAATTTTGCTAGATCCAAACATTTTCTATAGGAGCATGCAATGGTGATTAATGTGCTTGGACCTAATAATATCGACAAGCAGATCCTAAATCTATGGGCTCAATCACACAAAAAATTAAACAGACCGAGAAACAAAATAAAAAATGCGACGAAAACACGGCAAAACCGTAGTGAGTCCCCAAGTGAACAATCACTTGGAAATTGGGCCCGAATGACCAGAGTCCAGAGTACTTGTATTATTACAAATAGTAAGGGTCTCTCTCGCTTAAATTACACAAATTAATAAATACACAAAATATGCTAAAAAGGTGACTGTCTTCTCAAGTCCTCCAAGCCTCCTTTGATGCTAGGTCAGAAGCTCACACCACCTTCACATGGGTGCGCAATTGCATGGGAAGCACCTCCATCGATCCACGGTTCCTCGCACAAAGTTAACAATATAAGGTGATTAGATGAGTCAACCAATTATATCAAATAAAAATAAAAAAAATAAAGCACAAAAATGGACAAATAAATCACAATCATAAGTAATCCCAATCTAAGTGTTGTTGCTCCCCGGCAACATCGCCATTTGTTGAACAGGAAAATCGTGAGGTCTAGAAGTCTCACAAGGCAAGAAATCCAGTCGTCGAGTTGACCTCGCACGAAAGCCTAATTCAAACAATAATTAACCCACAACAATGATCAAACAATGAAAACGATGCCAAGTTAAATGTTATTATAACACTACAACAAAGATGTGTATAGGTGCAAGTATGTGTAGAGCGTCGAACACAGGGAACAAGCAGGTAGATCGGGCAAGGAATGCACAAAAATGACTGTGATGAATTTGTCTATATATGTGCTATTTTTTGTGGGTTTTTAATGTTATATTTTTTATTTTTTATTTTATATTTTTATATTTTGATTTTTAACTTTCTGATTTGTATTTTTTTTTATAATTTATATTTTTTACTTTTTTTTAATTTATAAAATAAGATATATATATATATATCTACAATATAGATAAGAAAGAGGTAATATATATATAAAGAGGTAAAAATAGCCAAAATACAGGAAATGAAATCTTTTTGTACTTTTTATGTTTTTTGATGTTTTTGTGATTTTCTGTATTTTTATTATTTTTGGTATTTCTAAAGTTCAAAATACTCAAAACATGGAATAAAATAAATAGTTGAGATTAAAAAGGAGATGAAAAATAGTAAACAGAGTCAAAACTTCTCCAAATTAATTTTTATATAATAAAATAATACAAAGAAAGTTCAGAGGCAGAAAATATATTTTATGATTTTTCATGGATTTTTTATATGTTTATAAAGGTTTTAAGGGTGTTGCAATTTTTATGAGTTTTCTTTTATATTTTTTAGTGATTTTTGGTATGAAGTTGTAAATACTTAAATAAATACGAAATATATTTTTTTGGAATTTTTTAAAAAGGTTTTATAAATTTTATGGATTTTCTAATGCAAACAAGGATAAAAGTGCATGTTTTTTATTTTTTATAAATAATAAATAGCTTCAAATATGCAAAATAAAAATATGGTGTCAAAGCACAATGCAACGGGAAGCTAATGATATTTTTGGGATTTTTTCGAATTTTATAGATGCTTGAAATAAATACTAGAAGCAAAGAGAAAATACACTCTTGACAGGGGTATAATTGTAAATAGCATGAAATCCAGGGGCCAAAGTGCAATTTTCACAAAAAAAAATCATAACGTAAACACAAAGTTTTTGAACTAAACGCCAATACCCACAAAGGCAGGCCCTTGCCTGCAAAATAGCCAAGACCACGTACTCTCGCACGTGCGCCTTACTTGCAAGGACGTGAATACAATTATATAAAAAAAGCGGGGTCCTTTGTGCAAATTCGCCAAAACGTTCTTAACCTATGACAATATTTACAAAAGTAAATAATAAATAACAAAATTTGTGGGGGTATGGATGCAGTTTACCCCCATTCAGCAGGCGATCGAACGACTGAGCACCGCCCCTTGAACATGTGGCGTGCCCGAAACGCACGATACCGGTTCGCGGCGGGCAGCTGCGATTAGATCGGCTGATAGGATCGAGCGGTGGAGAGGCGACTGGATCCAACGATGGCTGTAGCCTTGGAAGATCGGGGCGGATCCAACGGCGCCGAAGCTCAGAGGAAGAATAAAAGATGAACTCGCGTTGGCGAGTTTCTCTTCAACTTCGAGAGTTCCTCCGATGGCCTGGGGGCCAAGTGATGGTTGTTGTGCGTGCATCTCACCCCCTGAAGCCCCCAGGCCCTTCAAAAACGTTCAGGTCCCCGGAACGAAGGATCTGGAGCATGCCGAAGCTCAGAGGCACGTGGGGTGTTTCTCTAGATCAATGGGGTTCAGACACACCATTCAGCACTTGCGCAAGAGATAGAAAACACGGTGATGGAGCTGGGCAACTGCTGGCCTTTATTTTATGGAATTTGATGACGATATGGCGGAGAATCACAGGTGGCCGGAGCTCAAGAGCTCCGGCGATGATTTAGATCCTAAGTCTACACTACTAGCATGGTTAAAAGATAAAAATAAAAACTCATAACAAACACCTATGACTACAGCTATCTAAAGCATAAATAAAATGGATGAAAATATCTAAAGCATAAAGAAAATGGATGAAAAACTCGCTCGAACGGCCATGGACCATGAGCGTAGAACCTCACGGCGGAGGTCCGCCGGAGATGATGGGAAGGGGCTCTCCCATGCTCCTTCCTCGTTGTTGAGAGTTGGGAGCTCCTCCTGTCACAAGGGTCTCCTCAACCAAGCTCTCAGAGGGGTCAGGCGATGGAGAATCGAAGCCAAAAATCAGAGGAAGAAGGAGCCCCATTATTTAAAAACGTGGCGAGTGCCCTTATGGACCGGCCGATATTAAAGAATCTACAATACAAACAATGGATCTAATGATCGGGCGGGTATCTATGATGCTCAATGATGAATTTTGCTGAAGGATGCAAGTTCGATTGATCGACCTATCGAGCGAGAAAAAAGGGAGAAGGCACGAGGTTAGACAGATTTGACGTGCTGCAGAGGCTGGAGGACGAGTTGTCCAGGGGTTAACTCGCAGTGCGTCCTGAGTGGGCCAAGTCAGCCGCTACAGGACAAAATAGTCCTCGTTATTCTTATTTAATTAATTAAAAATAGTAATTGATTTTATTAAATTTTATATATAAAATAAAAATGTTTATTATTTTATGTAATATTTTATTATGATTTTTATTTATTTTTTTGGTTTATTTTATTACAAGTTTATTTTTAATGGCTTTTTATAGGTATAATTACCTATATTTTGTTTATTTTTATTTTTATTTTGTATATTTTATTTTATTAATTTATTCTATTATTTTATAAATTTATAGCTTATTTTTGTGAGTATAAATATATTTTTATTTATATTTTGTGATGTTATTTGTACACTTTAATAAATAGATAAGTATATTATGTAGGTATATTTATAGGTGTTCTACCTGTATTTTATGTATGATGTTTTATTTTAATGTATTTTATTGAGTTTTGATTTAGTTTTATATTTTTAGTAGAATCTATATAATATTTACAATATTAGGAAAATATAAAAGATCAAATAATTAAAGAGTATATTCCTCTTTTATTTATGTACATATAATAACATCGGTATTTCGTCTATGTTTTCTCAGGGATTAATTTTATTTTTCATTTTCTTTTTGGTTTTATTTTAATTTTAATATGCACATATGTTATGAATAAGATTTACAAAATTATAAAAATATGAATTTATAAAATTAATGAATAATGAATAAACTGAATATTTTAATCGGTAGAATGTACAATAAGGGCCCAAAACCTAACTTCTACAAAGTAACTCCAAAAAATATAAAACCACCACCATTAAATAGATTATGAAAAGTTATGTACAATTAGAGTGATTTTGCTATGTTTTGAGATTTTGTTTGAAAGATATAGGTCTGTGAAGTTTGATTTTTGGTTTTTTATTTTGTGTATAAAATGCACAGTGTATATTATTTTTGTATAAATTTAATTTTATATTTGTATTTACATTATCATCTACAACTTTTATTTACAAAGTTTCTTCATTTGATGAATAAATAATAAAGAATAAAATAGGTGTCAAAAAAGCATAATTAATGAATAAATAAATGAGGTATTTATTGTATTTTTGGCCCTTATCTCCCCCTACTTTATTCCTTGTCGACCAACTCCATTCTGGACTTGGTCTCGGGTTTAGGGTCATAAAATATTTTCAATATTTTATTCATTTTTCTTTTCTTATCTTTATTCTATAATTTTGGCATTAAAAACCTTATTTTGTACACAACTAATACAATAAATAATGAATGTTATTATGCACAAATTGATGTTATTTACTTGCATTTGCTGGGGTTTTTAAGGCCAAAATGATAGAATAAAGGTGATGAAATGGAGAATCATCACCCGTGCCCAATCTAGGAACGTTTTTTCTTGATCAAATGGTCCTTGTGTCTTCTTCTTCCTCCAACCTCCCACCTTGAAGGGTCGCATCCTTTCAATCACGCCGCCTTCACTAGATCCTCCAGACTTCACCAAGTGTGAACCCCCGAGGATCCGGGTACCCGTTTACGCTATTTTCGCGGTATTTCATTTACATGAGATTGCACAAGCTACAGAAAAATATGGAAATTTTTTGCGCTGCTATATTTGCATATGACATTCACATTCCCATTCATAACCACAAGATAATAGAGACAAATGCCACCAAAATTTTATTTCATTAACTTCCATTTATTTTACATCATGTACAGTGTCTGACAGTACATACAGTATTCCCAAAAAAATCTGACTGAACAGAAGAGAAGCATATTATATTATCAACCGAACCAAAAACTGAAACAAAATAACATACCGTCTAGTGTAAACCTTATCGCCTGTAATCATAAACAGCTACTGAACAGTAGGCCTTTTGCCTGCCAAAGCATGTTTAGGAAAGAAGAGACGTCAACGGTTGCTGGTACCTCCCAAAAACTTATAAAAATAACATGCATTTAATTATTTTCAAAAGCAAGCAAGTAGAGAGGTATATATGGTGAAAAATCTACCACTACCTGCGTAGAGAATGGTTTTCAACTGTTTGGTACTTAGTTCACCTGTTCACCCCTTTTCTCATTCTTCCCATATATATTTATATAAAGTTTAGATGACAAACCCTAACATATAATGATTTCCTGCGTTTTAAAGATCATGATTTTGGGTATTGGAGATCATGTTGTGGATCTTATATATATAAAGTTGATGGCACATGTAAATGCTAATTGCTTGTCATTGAGATGATGTCATGGTTTTTGATAATGGACTGATATGATGATGATTGATTTGATCATTAATTCTATTTACTCTTTTAAGTTAGTAGATAGTCTGTGGTCTTGGTCTGTGTGTAACCTCACACTGTGACTCTAAGGTATTAAAAGTGCCTTAGGGTTGGGGTGCCTCCGTAGGCATGCGGTGTTGTATAATGCATCCTAACTAAGTTCTCAACACGTCCACTAACTTATAGGGATTTTGAATCAGATAATAGTCACCTCCAATCAACTCAATTTTAATTGTGATTTCCTCCAACCCTAACTGCAATTTTCTCAGATGTGACTCTAAAGGGATTTAGATGTAGATATGGATGATCTGGATGTAGAATTGCCAAGTCTGTTGGCGAAAGTAACACTCAAGCGGTGGGGTAGCCTACAAATGGCTCTTCCGTCTTGCCCTCTAATTGGAAGTGCGGTCCAATAGAGGGATAGGTCTACTCCCAAACTACGCCACTGAGACGGGTGAGAGAGACTCCCCGGAAGAGTCGCTCTAGAAAACAGCCCGACCGGTAACGGGCAACCGAGCTCGTACGAAAAATTAAAACCGAGGATCCCCCGCCTGGGTGTCCTAAAACAGAGGGTCAGCGGAATTGGTCTAAAGTCGGGATCCCAACGATGTTAAAATACTACGAGCTCGCGTAAAACCGAAAAGGGACTGAAATCCTAGACCCACGCACTTGGCGGACGCTGCCCTAACCGGACTTCCTTTCTTCCGCCTAGTTGAGAGTCACCACGCTCTCGCACGATCAGGTGTAATGGCCACCATGATCGGCACCATTTATTTGTTGTCATTGATTCGTCATTCCTTGTTTGATTATTCACTTCTTTCATGATGTCTTGTCTACTTAACATTACGGTTTCATGTCTTGTCATGATCATCGGTAGTAATCCCTTCTTATTGGATGATTATATCATATAGATTATTAGTTATAAGAAATATGAATTTTCATAGATTGATAATTCTAGCCGATGTTTATAGTCCATTTTCCTCAGATTGAGACATCTTCCATGACTACCGAAGAGCTTCTTTTAAGAGTATCAGAAACAGAAATATCATGGAACTTGCCAGTAATGTAAGATGATTTGTTACTTTCTGTTCCTTCTGAATCTTGTGAAAGTAAATTCACTTTATTTGGAGCATGACTTATGTTGCGTGTGTGTATAGATATAGCCCGAAAAGGTTTCGAAGGGTCTGAACTAGATACTTTAAAAGACTTACTTACTAGTCCCATTCATGGAGAAGATAATGAGCTGATACTGAAGAATTCCATTGGAAAAAAGCATTATGATTTGTGATTGCTGATCCTGGACGTCTGTCCATGGAAAGGAATGCCCTCAGATGGTGTGTCAAGAAGTAAATTTCTCTCATTGCTAACATGTGGAGAACAAAGCCCGGGAATTTCAATTTCTCAATGAAAAGAGAATTTCTATTATCTCCTGAGCTGGAATATCCTAAGTTGTACTTCCCATATCTCTATTTGTGTTAATATATATTGAACCTCCGTAATTGTAAACTCATGTACTGAACAACTTCCCAAGAGAAACTACTGAGCCATTCATCTCTTAATTTGACACCATCATCCATCTTCTTTAAATGTTGAATTATTTCCCATTGGTTTGAATGGTTGGACGAATTATATCCTATTTTCTTCTCTCTTTCCAACACATCAATGCTCCTAGTTTGCTACAGGACATGATAGTAACCTAGTTTTGAAATGGAAAGTTTAAGACATGAAGGAAATCTTTCTCAGATCTTAAAGACATGGGTTGCTTCTTAAGAAGCAGGTTGTAGCAATGAGGAAAGGTACACATGTAAATCTACGGGTGCTAAACTCTCAAAACATGTTGTAATAACACTAATCTCTTCCCTTTTTACCCAATGTATTGGACAACACAGAAGTAAAAAAATGGTCTGAATTCAAATCCTTAAAGTTATAAACAATAACTTTTCTGCCCTTTTAATTACTGTTTATTTCCCCTATATCATTCCAAAATTTGCATCAATGTTGATCTTCAATTCTATTAGCCAAAATACTGTGTAACGACCCCTGTAAATAACACCCCCAGCTTTTCAGTTCATACTATTCATGATTTCTTCTAGTAATGGAAATTTATAAATTCTACCATAATCTTCTTCTCATCCAAATTCTGAGATGTGTCAATATTACTCCTACTCGCTATTTGAAAAGGAATTGTTATATCTTTATCAGTAACACAAGACTTGGTGATAATAATCTTTCCCCGACACCAGATAAAACCCCAAATACTCATCATGTTTTACTCAAACAAAAGCACTAATCATGTGTATGTTAGCATGCATGGCAGCAAGGAGGAGGGGAGGGAGGTACCTTCTAGATTTCTCAAAATGGGGGCTAATTAGTTTGCATGCTATGTTTCTATAAGGTGTGGTAGCTCCCAATTGCTTGCTTTTTGGGAGAAGGAAGAGCACAACAAGGGGATGAGGGATGCAACAACTTCTTTAGCTGCTGGAGATGTCAATAACAAGGGGAGGGAGATGCTTCCAACAACTTTGACTGCAACAACTTGCAGCAGAAAAGGAGGACTAGAGTTGAAATCTCCTTTCGTTGGAAATGCTAGAGAGAACAAGTGGGAAGAGTAAAAAAAGAGAGAAATGTTTGGTATAAATAAGGAAGAGAAAGTCTCCTTTGATTGACAAGTGGAATAGAGGAAGACCCAAGTGGAATGGAAGAGAGTTTTCTTAAAAAAAATTGGCCGACTGATGTAGCAGTGCTACGGCTACTGTTCAACAGAATTAAATAAACTTTTTTTTACAATCTCTCTTTTTCTTTGAAAAATCAAAATCGACCGTATATGCATCTCGAGTAACGGATTTTGACGCGAAATATCTCGTTTTGACCGTCTCTAAACGACGATGAATGTGAGTATAATATTGATATGCTTCCGGTCGGGTTTTGAATACCTGAAATTTTCGGATACGGTTTTTGTTTAAGATTAAATTTTGTGATTTAAAAATATCAAACGACCTCCGATTGACAAACGGTCGATTCCGTTGGTCTTGTTTCGTCAAATCGGATTTAATGACGATCTCGGTTCGTTTTACGATTTCCGAATTTGTGTCGTGGTGTTTTCGCGGTGCGCATTACGAAGCTACTGATTTTTGGTCGATTTCGTCCGAACGACTTTTGATTCACGATCAATTGATCGATTTAGGTTGTTTAGCATTGACCAACAACTTTATTGGGTTAATCAGATCCTAATCGGGTCGGGTTCAGTTTTAATTGGAACTCGGATGTTACAAATATAAAAATCTCAAAGGAAGTCTCGTCCTCGAGACTCGAGTTAAGTCATTATGTGTCTTGGGTTTCATTTAGCCATTGAAACCTCAAAGGGTTTTGAACCCATAAAAACCTCAAAGAGAAAACAAGCCATATATTTTAACATATATCTAATTACAAAAGCTTGTTTTGATTTTTACCTCAGAAAAGCTGCGGATATCATGCTCGCATGTCGTCTTTGGTCTCCCACGTTGCTTCTTCGACGTCGTGTCGTTGTCACAACACCTTGACCAATGGAATCTCTTTTCTGCGAAGTTTCTTCACATCACGATCAAGTGTCTGTATCGGCTTCTCCTCGTATGTCAAATCAGGCTCCACATCTAAATTCTCGTAGCTGATGATGTGTCGAGGGTCGTGGACATACTTCCTCAGGTTGGGTACATGAAAGACATCGTGAATAGCTGATAGATGTGGAGGAAGGGCTACTCGATATGCAACCTTCCCCACTCTAGCCAAAATCTCAAAAGGTCCAAGTATCGCGGCGCCAACTTGCTACAAACACCGAATCTCTGCACTCCCTTCATGGGGAGATACACGGAGAAATACCCAATCTCCAACCTACAATTGATAGGAATGTCATTAATATACGATTAAGCTAAACATATATAAATCATAATTGAGTGTATGAAAAGGAAAGAATTAGATTACTTGAAATTCTAAATCTCTTCTCTGACGGTCCGCAGAGCTCTTCTGGCGGCTTTGTGCCGTCAGAAGCCTCCGTCTCACAAGATCAACAGCTCTCGCAGTCTCCTCCAAGAGATCTACAGAATATAAAGCATGATCACCTACCTCACGCCAACTGAGAGGTGTGAGGCATCTCCGTCCGTATAGGGCTTCGAATGGTGCCATGCTAATACTGGAGTGATAGTTGTTGTTGTACGTGAATTCCACTAATGGCAGATGGTCCTTACAGGACCCTTTCCACTCCAAAGTGCAAGCGCGGAGCAAATCCTCTAGTATTTGTATGGCGCACTCACTCTGTCCATCTGTCTGTGGATGATAAGAAGAACTCATCTTCAGCTCTATCTGTAGTGCTGACATGAATCGATACCAATAGTGAGATGTAAACCTCGAGTCCCTGTCAGACACCACTTCTCGTGGTATACCATGTAGCCTAATGGTATTCTGCACATAGAGTTTGGCCAATCTGGATGGAGTGTAAGTCGTGTTGACAGGTATGAAATGGGCTGGCTTGGTCAACCTATAAACAACGACCCAAATGAAATCATGGCCACCTTGTTTCTTCGGCAATCCTGTGACAAATCCATAGAAATGCTCTCCCACTTCCACTCAAGAATGGGGAGAGACTGTAGAAATCCTGGTGGTCTCCTGTGCTCAGCCTTTACCATCTGGCAGGTCATGCATCTGCTGACATGTTGCGCCACATCGCGCTTCATCCCATCCCACCAGAAATGTCGATGCGAATCTCGGTACATCTTCGTGCTGCCTGGATGGGTAGATAACCGTGAATTGTGTGCCTCATCCAGAATGTCCTCTACGAAGCTGCTCGTCGTTGGGCACAATGACCCGTCCTTCCTTCCATAAAATAGACTCCATCACAACAAAGTCATCAACCTCATCCTTGACGGCGCGCATGTATCTATCTTGGATCCAAGGATCTATCTTCTGGCCTTCGACAATACGATCCCAAAGACTGCTGTATCGAGGAGGCATGGTGGTAGAAATGGATGCGCTCTCCTGAGGATGCCAATCTGTCAAAGATGCAAGCATATCCCACGTGTATAGCCAGTTCAGCGTACCACCTGCATGAACTCTCCTGCTAAGTGCATCAGCCACCACGTTTCCCTTACCGAGGTGGTAAGAGATCGTGCAATCATAATCCTTCAGTAGCTCGAGTCATCTGCGTTGCCTCATGTTCAGCTCCTTCTGATCAAATATGTATAGGCTTGTGATCTATGAAAAAACTCAAAATTCACCCCATATAAATAGTGGCGCCAGATCTTCAAGGCGAAGACAACTGTCGCCAACTCCAAGTCATGCGTAGGGTAGTTCCGCTCATGCGGTCTCAACTGTCGTATGCGTAAGCAATCACCTGTCCTCTCTGCATCAACACTGCTCCTAGACCTTCTCTAGATGCATCCGTATATACTGCATAGTCCTGAGTGCCTGAAGGAAGAGCAAGAATAGGCGTTGTAGTCAATCTCTCCTTCAGTATCTGGAAGGCTTGCTCACATAAATCTTCCTGAATAAATGGGACTCCCTTCTGCGTCAGTCATGTCAGAGGGAAAACAATGCGTGAAAATCCGCTGACGAAGTGTCTGTAATAACCTGCTAGCCCAAGGAAGCTCCGAATCTGCGTGACAGTCTTGTGTTGCTCCCAAGACATAACTGCATCTATCTTCGCAGGATCAACTTCAATGTCTGCTCCAGAAATGATATGCCCGAGAAATGAGACCTGGGATAACCAGAACTCACACTTGCTCAACTTGGCATATAACTTGTGCTCCCGCAATGTATCCAAAATAATCCGTAGATCATTCGCATGATCCCATTCATTCCGTGAGTATATGAGCACATCATCATTGAACACTACTACAAACTTGTCCAAGTATGGACGGAAGATCCGGTTCATCATATCCATGAAAGCCGCAGGTGCATTGGTGAGCCAAAACGGCATCACCACAAACTTGTAGTGTCCATAGCGAGTCCTGAAAGCTGTCTTCGGAATATCTGACTCGTGAATCTTCAGCTGATGATAGCATGATCGAAGGTCGATCTTTGAGAACACCGAAGATCCCTGGAGCTGGTCAAACAAATCATTGATGCATGGCAAATGATAACGGTTCTTCACTGTTCTCTTGTTCAGCAGCCTGTAATTGATGCACAGTCTCATGGATCCATCCTTCTTCTTGACAAATAGAACCGGAGCACCCCAAGGTGAAGTGCTCGGCCTCACGAATCCCAAATCAAGTAACTCCTGTAACTGCACCTTCAGCTCCCTCAATTCAGCTGGTGCCATGCGATATGGTGCCATAGAGATCGACTGTGTATCTGGCAGCAATGTGATCTCAAACTCGATCTCTCTCTCAGGAGGTAATCCTGGGAGATCATCAGGAAATACATCTGGATATTCTGATACTACTCGGATGTCCTATGTCATTGGCTCCTGATCAAATACCTCCCGAACAAATACAAGATATGAATCACGACCCTGATCAACAAGTCGTTGAGCTCACAACACTGAAATGTACTCCATGGTGAAGTCATGCAAAGTACCCTCAAAGGTGAACTTGGGTAAATATGGAATCCTAAAGACAACTGTCTTCCTAAAGCAATCAACAAGTGCATGATGAGCAGATAACCAATCCATGCCCAAAATCAAGTCAAACTCATCAAGCTGTGGGAGTAGAAAATTGCGATCATCTCATGACCGCCAATCAGTATGGGCAAGTGCCTGATTATCAGTGAAATAATGAACAACTGGTCACCTGGCCCTTGGATGTGATATGAGGAAGAAAGAGTCTCAGCGGCTCTACCTAAAGAAGCAAGTAACCTCGAAGCAAGAAAAGAATGTGTCGCACCAGGATCAAATATAACATGAAAAGTTCAGCCCAAGACTGAGACCATACCTTCACCACAGTAGCCGCTGAACATGCCTACTCCTCAGTAACTACATGTAACTGCCCCTGTCCGGCTGGTACAGCACTGGAACCTACCACACTTTGCAACTTTCTCTGTTGCGGTCATCTGAAGTTGGAGTTCCTTTCACGGAAACTCCCTGAGCGTTGTGCCTGAGGCTGCGACTGTGAAGGTTGCGACTGTGGGCGAGGCTCATCGGAAATCTGTGGGCACTATGATCGATAATGTCCCCACTCGTGACATCGATAGCATCGAACTGTCCTGATAGGTGGAGTGGATGTGTCTGTGCTCCGAGCTGGTCCTTTAGGTGGTCTGTCTGTTCACTGCGACCCAGATGGTCGAGTGGAATCTGTGCCACGTCTAGCTAGTGCTCCTCCTAAAGTAGTCGATGGAGATGAGTGTGCACTGCTTGAGAAGGACGGACCTGTAGATCGGAACTGTCTAGCTGACCTCTGTTGTTGAAATGGTCGGCGTATCGGTCCAAAAGATCACCGCGGTCTTGGTGCTGCTCCATATGAGCTCCCGAAATGCCTCCCTCTAATGTCCTCGAACTTCTCCACAGCATCGGTAGCCTCGAAGATGGAAGTGATGTGTAGCCCTGCCAACTTCTCTTGTACCTCCTCTCGCATGCTGTTGATGAATTTTTCCAGATTCTCCTCTGGAAATACGCCAGCTGCTCGTGTATTTCGTGACAGCTCTGTGTATTGAATAAAGTAATCTCTGGCTGTCAACTGTCTCTGACAAAGCTCTGCAAAAAGTCAGCGTTGGGATTCCTTCCACTTCGTAGAAAAGAAGTGGGCTCTGAACTTCATCTCAAAATCGTCCCATGTAGGCTCTCGGCCTAACTCCAATACTACGGCATCCCACCATTTCTCGGCAAAGTTCGTCAATGAATACTCCATGAAAGACAACCACGCATCTCGTGGCGCGTGAATCATCCTGAGCACCTTCATCACTCTCTTCAGCCACTGCTCAACAACATCTGGTGTACCGGTGCCCTCGAACAAGGGTATGTTGGCCCGCCGGTAGGATGTGAAAACGGACTGGTGCTTGTAAATAGTTGAGTACTCGTGTGCGCCCTCGTCTGCTAAGACTACAGGATCCTGCTCCCTGTCAAGGTCTGCATCATCTTCTCCATGCCCAGGTACCTCCTCAAGTGGATCATCAGGATGAGGCTGCTCTACCTCAACAGATTGGTGCTGGTCCTGCCATGTTCCATCCCGTGATGGATGGTATGTGAAATCTGATAGGTCCTCAAACCTCATCTCTTTGTCTGTCTGTCTGTCGGTAATCTCAGTCTGCTGGGCCAATATCTGCTCCTGCTGACCTCGCATGGCAGTCTGTTGTTGCTGGAGGTCGGTGAGGGCAGTCAGTATACGTGCCAACTGGTCAGTCATCTCCTGCCCTGGTCGGGATGCTATGCCTCTGCATGAGAACCACTTATTAGTCATAAAATTTATTGTTCACAGATACTATGATATATATTTTTTTCTCTTCTTGGGATATAAAATGAAAATTAATGAAATTGGTGACATCTGTGTTGGTTGAATATGAATGTCATATTTCCCTTCTCGGACTCACGACAAGTCGGAAGACTGTCGTTATCCGAAAACCTAATGCGATCGGAATTGTAATACCGCGAATGTGCGTATCAGGGTACCACTACTCTGATACCAAAAATGTGAACCCCCGAGGATCCGGGTACCCATTTACGCTATTTTCACGGCATTTCATTCACATGAGATCGCACAAGCTACAGAAAAACAGTGAAATTTTTCGCGCTGCTATATTTGCATATGACATTCACATTCACATTCATAACCACAAGCTAATAGAGATAAATGCCACCAAAATTTTATTTCATTAACTTCTATTTATTATACATCATGTACATTGTCTGACAGACATACAATATTCTCAAAAAATCTGACTGAACAGAAGAGAAGTATATTACATTATCAACCGAACCAAAAATTGAAACAAAATAACATAGCGTCTGGTGTAAACCCTATCGCCTGGAATCATGAACAGCTACTGAACAGCAGGCCTTTTGCCTGCCAAAACATTTTTAGGAAAGAAGAAGCATCAGTGGTTGCTGGTACCTCCTAAAAACTTATAAAAATAACATGCATTTAATAATTTTCAAAAGCAAGCAAGTAGAAAGGTATATATAGTGAAAAATCTACCACTACCTGCGTAGAGAATGGTTTTCAACTGTTTGGTATGTAGTTCACTTGTTCACCCCCTTTTCCCATTCTTCCCATATATATTTATATAAAGTTTAGATGACAAAACCTAACATATAATGATTTCCTGCATTTTAAAGATCGTGATTTTAGGTCTTGAAAATCATGTTGTGGATCTTATATATATAAAGTCGATGGCACATGTAAATGCTAATTGCTTGTCATTGAGATTATGTCATGGTTTTTGATAATGGACTGATATGATGATGATTGATTTGATCCTTAATTCTATTTACTCTTTTAAATTAGTGGATAGTATGTGGTCTTGGTCTGTGTGTAACCTCACACTATGACTCTAAGGTATTAAAAGTAACTGAGGGTTGGGGTGCCTCCGTAGGCATGCGGTGTTGTATAATGCATCCTAACTAAGTTCCCAACACGTCCACTAACTTATAGGGATTTTGAATCAGATTATAGTCACCTCCAATCAACTCAATTATAATTGTAATTTCCTCCAACATTAACTGCAATTTTCTCAGATGTGACTCTAAAGGATTTAGATGTAGATATGGATGATCTGGATGTAGAATCGCCAACTCTGTTGGCGAAAGTAACACTCAAGCGGTGAGGTAGCCTACAAATGGCTCTTCCGTCTCGTCCTCTAATTGGAAGTGCGGTCCAATAGAGGGATAGGTCTACCCCAAACTACGCCACTGAGACGGGTGAGAGAGACTCCCCGGAAGAGTCTCTCTAGAAAACAACCCGACCGGCAACGGGCAACCGAGCTTGTACGAAAAACTAAAACCGAGGATCCCCCGCCTGGGTGTCCTAAAATAGAGGGTCCGCAGAACTGGTCTAAAGTCGGGATCCCAACGAGGCGTAAAAACACTGCGAGCTCGCGTAAAAACCGAAAAGGGACTGGGATCCTAGACCCGCGCACTTGGCAGCCGCTGCCCTAATTGAACTTCCTTTCTTCTGCCTAGTTGAGAGTCACCGCGCTCTCGCACGATCAGGTGTAATGGTCACCATGATCAGCACCATTTATTTATTATCACTAATTCGTCATTCCTTATTTGATTATTCACTTCTTTCATGATGTCTTGTCTGCTTAACATTACGGTTTCATGACTTGTCATGATCATCGGTAGTAATCCCTTCTTATTAGATGATTATATCATATAGATTATTAGTTATAAGAAATATGAATTTTCATAGATTGATAATTCTAGCTGATGTTTTTAGTCCATTTTTCTCAGATTGAGATATCTTCCATGACTACCGAAGATCTTCTTTTAAGAGTATCAGAAACAGAAATATCATGGAACATGCCAGTAATGTAAGATGATTTGTTCCTTCTGAATCTTGTGAAAGTAAATTCACTTGATTTATAGCATGACTTATGTTGCGTGTTTGTGTATAGATATAGCCCGAAAAGGTTTCGAAGGGTCTGAACTAGATACTTTAAAAGATTTACTTACTAGTCCCATTCATGGAGAAGATAACGAGTTGATACTGAAGAATTCCATTGGAACAAAGCATTATGGTTAGGGATGAAAACAGATCGGATACGGATCGGATATGCCTATTTCCATATCCATATTCGCTTCATCTATATCGATTACGAATACAGATACAGATATGATTCGGATATGCATTATGGAAACCATATCCGTAAAAATACAGATACGAATCCGAATCGGATATTTATCGAATCCGAATACGAATCGAATAAAGAGCGGGTCCGAATACGGATTGAATAAAGAGCGGATCTGAATACGGATCGAATAAAGAGTGAAATCCCAATATGGATCCAATATACATGAAATCCGAATACGGATTGAATAAAAACCACATACGAATATGAATTAATTTTGTTATCAAAGTTCATAATGATTTTAAAAATAAAAATGGAATATAAATAAGTTGCGTCATGACAAAAGGGAGTGTCGACGTGACATGTATTCTTGAATGTAAGCAAAAAGGGGATAGGATTTCATATATTTTGTAAGCGCTCATACCCAAATAAATAGAAATTTATTAATATTGTTAATATATTCTATTATATAATGTATAATACCAATATAATAGCATAAGGTTGTAGCTTATATTATATTAACTAATATATAAAATAATATTAAATATTGTATTCAGATATCCGGATCCGAATCCGGATATTCAAGCTATTACCATATCCGTATCCGTATTCGGAAAATTTTTACAACCTATATCTGTATCCAATCCGTATTCGATTAATATTTGGATGCGGATATCCATATCCGATAATTTTTTGAATACGGTAAGCGGATATTCGGATATATCAGTATCCGTTTTCATCCCTAATTATGGTTTGTGGTTGCCGATCCAGGACGTCTGTCCATGGAAAGGAATGCCCTCATATGGTGTGTCAAGAAGTAAATTTCTCTCATTGCTAACATGTGGAGAACAAATCCTGAGAATTTCAATTTCTCAATGAAAAGAGAATTTCTATTATCTCTTGAGCTAGAATATCCTAAGCTGTACTTCCCATATCTCTATTTTTATTAATATATATTGAACCTCCTTAATTGTAAACTCGTGTACTAAGCAACTTCCCAGAGAAACTACTGAGCCATTCATCTCTTAGTTTGATACCATCATCCATCTTCTTTAAATGTTGAATTATTTCCCATTGGTTTGAATGGTTGGACGAATTATATCAAATTTTCTTCTGTCTTTCCAACACATCAGTGCTCCTAGTTTGCTACAGGACATGATAATAACCTAGTTTTGAAATGGAAAGTTTAAGACATGAAGGAAATCTTTCTCATATCTTAAAGACATGGGTTGCTTCTTAAGAAACTGGTTGTAGCAATGAGAAAGGTATACATGTAAATCTACAGGTGCTAAACTCTCATAACATGTTGTAATGACACTAATCTCTGCCCTTTTTACCCAAAGTATTGAATAGCACAGAAGTAAAAAAAATGGTCTGAATTCAAATCCTTAAAGTTATAAACAATAACTTTTATGCCCTTTTAATTACTGTTTATTTCCCCTATATCATTCAAAAATTTGCATGAATGTTGATCTTCAATTCTATTAGCCAGAATACTGTGTAACGACCCCTGCAAATAACACCCCCAGCTTTTCAGTTCACATTATTCATGATTTCTTCTAGTAATGGAAATTCATAAATTCTATCCTAATCTTCTTCTCATCCAAATTCTGAGATATGTCAATATTACCCCTACTCTCTATTTGAAGAGGAATTTTTATATCTTTATCAGTAACACAAGACTTGGTGATAATAATCTTTCATAAAACCTCAAATGCTTATCATAATTTATTCAAACAAAAGCACTAATCATGTGTATGTTAGCATACATGGCAGTAAGGAGGAGGGGATGGCACCATTTGATGCACCACAAAATAGGCCCTTTAAAAGTGTGTAATTAGCACTTGAAAATATCGTAGCAGTCGGGCCAATTCGGGTCATCAAAAGACCATCTCATTTAAATATATATCAATCAATATGAGATGGTCGTAATTTTTTTAACTTGGCAAGATACCAAGGTCGAACTCAGGGACACGAGCCTCTCTCGTATTAGTCGGATTTTTTATCTATCTAATTAAGCGTTGATTTAAAGTCATATAGGTCAAATTCATGGATGCAGACACACAACAATGTATTAAATAAATGAACATGCATTTTTTATTTTATTTTATCATGCAGATAAATGCAAGGAAATGCAATGCAAATAATATGCCCGAAATTATAATTACTTGAGCCTTAAATAATTGCGAGTCAAACGGAGTCGAATAATGAAGCACTCTACATTGATATAGCATCTAGGCAAGAGAAACATAGAAATCTTGACACTTAGTTAATCAAATAATGCATTACATATCACATTGTCAAAACTAAAATGTAAACATGCCATAAGAAAGATGACGAGAAGAGCTTCAAAATGAAACTCAAATCACTTGAAACGGAGTTACGGTGCTCAAGATATGAAATAAAGAAGACAAGGGCATAAATGAAATAAAACATGAAATAAAATTGCAGACAGGTCCCTGGGAGGACTAAAAAGTAAATACATAAAAGAACGAGGTCTTACCTGTAAAATACCCACACGCACAAGGGCATTTTTGCAATTATAAAAACCCGCAAGGGTATAATTGTAAAATACCCAAGTGCACGTGGACTGCACGTGCTCCAGGGACCTTTCTACAAATTGGAGAAGACGGCGGGGGCTCCCTGCAATTTGCCCAGATGGCACGTGCTGTGCACTTGCTATCTCTAGGCTCGGATCAATCTGAAGCTCGGAGGAGGCTCGGCTGCTTCAGCTAGGCTCGGAGAAGGGTCTGAAGATACGAGCCTCCAGGCTTGGGCTCGGATGAGGCTCGGGTCATCCAAGCCTGGAGCTCGGGAGCTGAGGTTCGGGGCGGCTCTGGAGATGACATGTGGCCGAAGATGGACCATCCGATCGCGGCGATCGGATGGCTGCTGTAGTCGTGGGCGTGTCCTCCTAATGACCGTTAGATGAATTCTGGGAGAGATTCATCCAACGGTGGCCAATCTTTCTCCTTCTCCGCTGGCTGGTGGCGCGTTCAGGTCTTCGGCGACGGGGACTCTCCTCCGCCTCTCATTCTCGACTGCTATGGATCTCCCCGAAGCTTCTTGGAAGTATGTCGAGGTCGATCGAAGCTCGGGGAGGACAACATGCCTCTTGGATCGGCCCATCGAAGCTCGGAAGTTGAGAGCGAAGGGGATTAAGTTAGCTCCTGTGGAGGTTCCGTTCATTGACGTACAACGGACCTGCATCGTTAATACATAGCCGAAGCAACAATAGGAAGCATCTGTGAATGGAATGGGAGCTCAGGGAACGCAGAAGATGGGAGCTCAGGGCTCCTCCGCCGCTTGGGCGGAGGAGATGGGTCGGACGCGGTCTGGGGGTCTGGAGGAAGAGGAAGATGATCTGGAGGCGGAGCGTGGATGATGAAAGCGTGGCGGAGCTCGGAGGGGGGTTAATGGAGGGAAGGATTGACTGAAGTGGCCTAAATAATTACGCAAAGCAAGAAGAAAAATCAAAGAAGATCTGAGAGAACTTACCTGACCGGAGATGGAGGAATTAGCTTGGGCGTGGGGTTCCAGAAGATCCCCGGGTCGTCGCTGGACCCCGGCAGCTAGGCGGAGCAACTCGAGCGGTCGCAAGGCACCGCAGCTCCGCCGTGAAGGTCGGAGGGTCATCACCGGGGGAGTGGGTCATCTTCTCTCGATCCTTCCGCCTCCCCCTGTCACAGGGAGGCGGAGGAGGGCTGGGCCCCTCCCCTCGTAAAGGTGGACAACGATGGCGGGCGGTGGGAGCGGCGTATTTGAAGATCGAGCTCGACAGTTGGTGAGGTGATGGCCATGGTTTTCGAGGGGAGTGTGGAGCAACTGGAGGAGAGTTAAGGGCAGTGGAGATGCTGGCGAAGACCACGGATGGTGGAGGTTGAACGTGAGGCAGTTGGCGAGTGGAGGAGGTGGCTGGAGACGCGGGGAAATATGGAAGGGTGGAAGGCGTGCGTGAGATGGTGAACGTGAGGAAGAGGAGTGCCTGGAGGAAGACGATGAAGCTCCGCCGTTGGATCTGGAGATCCAACGGCGTGGATCGAGGCGCTAAGGAGCGATCGCGATTAAATCTAAGGCGCTGGATCGGGGGTTTAGATTCAGCCACGTGTCACGCTCAGGGTGCAGCGCTAACGAACGGTGGTGATACGAAGGAGGCTCTGATCGAAAGGACGAGAATGCAGTGGGAATGTGAGGTGGGGATTAAAGCTCCCAACGCTGATCTGATGGTGAAAAAGGTGACACATGGCTCACGCAGAGCGTGGCGGGAATAAGTGGCGGAGATGAGATCAGTGGAATGATCAGACGACTATGATTTAAGGCGGTCGTGGAGAGCGTTTGGCCGTTGGATTCAAGACGAAATCCAACGGTCGAGAATGCGGGCGGATAAGATAAAGGGAAGCGGGCCACGTGGCTCACCCAGAACGGGCCACGTGGCCCAATCACATTATTCAGAGAGAAATATTGATTTTTGAGGGTCAAGATGACCGAATTTGAGAAAACTCAAAACATGAAAGTTGTAATGATGATATCTACAAGTTTCATGTTGGCCAAAACTGGAGATGAGATCAAATGAATGCTCGAAATATTTTTAATAGTATTTTTAAGGCTAAAAATACCACGGATTTTAGTTTTGTCATTTTTTTGTGGTTTTTAATTTATTGAGGACTTTGATAATTATAAGACATTAACTGGGTATTATTGACAAAGATTTAAGCAAGGGGGTTAATAATAGAAAATTAAGATGATGAAATTGGGTTTCATCACCCCCCCCTATACTTAAACTATGCTCGTCCTCGAGCATCAAAGAGAATGACTAAGTTGGATTAACCCCCTTGTGCATGTGAGTACAGGATCCAATCCGATCAAGTTGACTCAACTTTAGAGGTCCAAAATTCTAGAGTTCAACCCAGCCTTAATCAAGAGGCATCCAATTCCTCTACTTCTCCAGACTCTCTCTGATGTACATATAATCTAAAGGATATGACATTTTAGTGTTGACTGCGATTCTGAGAGTAGAGTCACATCGTCACCCAAAGTCTTGGTCCGAAAAAATCTCCTAAGGACCCAATCCTCAATACTAGGGAATAAATTCCATCTTGCATCCAGTCCACTGTTGATAAACGCAGAATTGAGTACGGTTGTATTGACTCACAAGGCAAGTCAACAGTCGGTGTTTGACCACACAAAATCCTGAATTTTGTCAACAATTAACCCACACTAAAGATCAATGAATTAGAAATAATGTGGAGTTAAAAATTATTTTTAACTCTGCACAAATGATGTAAAGGGCAAGTATGCAGAGAGTTCGAACACAGGGAGCAAACAGGGTAGTTCAAAATAATGTGCACAAGTGAATGGGTGGTGAAGTGTCTACACTAAGCAAGGAATCAAAGGAAATTTTTGTGGGTTTTTTAATTTTAAATTTATTATTATTATTTAATTTTGTATTTTGATTTTTAATTTTCTGATTTTTATATTTTATATTTTATATTTTTTTAAATTTTTTTAAATATTGGAATATAAAGACAAAGTACTAAAAAACTAGATAAAGTATTTATAAAAATGTGCAAAAATAACCAAAAATTCAGAAATAAAATGTTTTGATATTTTTAGGATTTTTTACTGTTTTTGTGATTTTTGGGGATTTTTCAAAGTGTTTTTGGTATTTTTAAATACTGAAATAAGAGAAAACAGTGAAAATTATGCTGGCTGTGAGTAAAATGGGAATTAAAATTAGCAAACAGCAACCACAATTTTTCACACTAATTTTAAAATAAATAGAACAAAATATAGAACAAACAGAAACTGAGTTTTGATTTTTGGAGTTTTCCTTGATTTTATAGCTTTTTTTTGAAGTTTTTGAGTGTTTTTAAATTTTTAGTGTTTTTCTTTTGAGATTTTTAGTGATTTTTGGATTAACACTAAAATATAGTAAAATAGACACTAGGGAATTTTTTTAGAATTTTTCGAGGTATTTTAATATTTTTTTGGCATTTTCTAAGTTAGACAGTGAATAAAAAGCATGTTTTTGATTTTTGATAAATACAAAAATAAAATAAAATTCAAAACTAAAATTAGGGCGTGGAAGTACAAGTTACCAGGAGCTTAAGTTCAAAATTTGAGAATTTTTGGGTTTCAAATGATAAGTTAAATAATTAGAACAAGCATCCAATCATTAATCAGGCCTGGCAGGGGCATACATGCAATTTCCAAAACATCCAGGGGCTACTTGCAAAATTTCCACAAAGTTTTACACTAAAAATTGCATTTACTGGACTAAAAACAAATTACAAAACCCGGCAGGGCCTTAATGCAAAATGTCCAAGCCAAGCACGTGCGCTACACGCGCCTGGCAGGGACCTAAGAGCAATATCCAAAAAGATCCGGGCCTTGTATGCAATAATCCCAAACTTTTTACACTACACGACAAAATTTTGGGATTAAACTGAAATATCCCAAAGTTCGAGGGTACCCGTGCAAAATGCCCACACCTCACGTGAACAGGTCACGTGAGGTGACGTGGCAGGGGACTTGTATGTAAATATGAAAAGCTTGGGGGTCTTTTAGCAATTTTTACAAAATTTTTAAACTACAAATAAAATTTTCTGGACTAAAATATAAATGCAAAAGGCGCGAGGGTGTGGATGCAAAATACCCTCGCTGGGACGATCCGACGGCGGTGCGGGCGCTGGTGACGCGTGGCGCGAATCCAACGGCTGGCATCTAGGCGTGATCCAGCGGCAGGGAACGTGCCACTTATCCACGTGGCAGCCTCTCGGAAGGCGATGACGGTTCGGTGATGGACGTCCACGATTAGACGGATCTAGGCTGATCTAACGGCCGAGACGCTCGAAGATCCGATGGCTGAGGTGCAATCTGGAGGGGCTCCAAGATCCAATGGCTGGGGAGGCAGGTGGAAGAACACGGAGGAGCTCCGCCTGGGCGAAGTTCCCCGAGCTCCTCCGTCCAGCTCCGGCGGCGTTAGGGCTCGTAAAAGGGTCGTGGGGCTCCCGGGGGTCCTTCTCTTTCTCCTGGAGGCGTCAAAAGACCACAACGACGGCCGTGGCACTCGCAAGCGGTCGGCAGAGCTGGAGGGCTCGGCTGAACTCCGACGAGCGACAAAATCGCGCCCAGGCGCTAGTCAACGCACTTTGACCCTGCAAAAATGGTTAAGAGGTCCAGGGAAAATTGCCTGGACCTTAGGTGGACAGAATCAAGCGAAAGGCGAAGTGGTGATGGTGGCCAGAGGTGCGCTCCGGCGAGGGGGTATGATTTGGCGAAGGAGTCGACGAAACTCAAAATTTCTTGGGGGCTAATGTTCCTAAGACTATGGCTACACTAATGAGCAAGAAATAAAAGGGGGAAAGGGCCCTCAATGGCCGGAGCCAGAGGGAAGAAGATACCTCGACCGCCGAGGTTGCGGGAGGTGGCGGAGTCGTCCTCGACCTCGTTCGCCCTGGCTGAGAAGCACGCGGTGGAGCTGTCACCTCCTGCAAGGCTCAGAGCACCAGAGAGGCGGAGAGGGGTGGACCAAGGGGACTCGAATTCAAAATGAAAAATGGGGGGTCGTTATATCTGGGTTGACCCCTGACCGAGATGCTCCAAAGATCAAGGTGCCTTGAGCACTACACTGATCCATGGCCCGAGGTAATCACATAGCGGGCTAGGTGGATGAACAAGGAAGAGAAATGCAGAAGGATTCGAGGCAAAATGGTGCAAGTTTCGGCCTAGAAAAATCCGCCAAAAGTGGTCGAAACCAGGCCTGACAAGGGCTACAGAGGGTAGGGCGTCCAGTTGACCGAAGTCAACTGTTGACGCCTCCTGGTTGGTCTACGTGGACCAACCAGGAAAAACCCTGATAATTATTTTGTAAATTCAATTAAAAATAGAATAAGGCCGAATTAATTAATGTTTATAAAATAACAAATATTCATTATTTTATGTAGTATTTTATTATGATTTTTAATTTATTTTATGAGGTATATTTTTACAAGTTTACTTTTTAGCCCTATATAGGTATATTATCTATATATTGTATTCTTTTATTTTTATTTTGTGTATTTTAATTTTATTATTTTTATTTATTATTTTATAAAATTGTAGAATACTTTTATACATGTAAATATATTTTTATTTTATTTTTTTGATATATTTTGTATATTTAATAAAATATAAGTATAGAATGTACATGTATACTTATAAGTATCATACCTATGTATGATATATACAAGTATTTTTATCTGAGTTTTATTTATGTTTTTATTCTAATTTTAATGCATATAATTATTATAAGTAATATTTACAACATTGTAAAAATATAAAATAATAAAAATAATGAATAAATAATAAATTGAATATTTTAATCTGTACAATTGTACAATGAGGGTCCAAAACTCAACTTTCAAACCGTAGCTCCACCAAATGCGAAACCACCACCATTGGATAGATTATTTTATTCTATATATAATTAAAGGTGAGTTTGATGCATTTGGAGTTGTCAGTTGTGAGATACGGGTCTGGGAAGTTGGGATTCTGGATTCTTATTTAGACCATAACGTTTTATCTGTACATTCTTTTTCTGTGAAATCAATTTTGTATTTTTCCTTGTAATATTATCTACAACTTTCATGTACAAAGTTTCTTTATTTGATGTATAAAAAGTGGAACCAAAAATAGGCCCCAAAATGAATAAAGAATGAATAGAATGTATAGGTATTTTATCTGTGTTTTGGCCCTTATCTCCCCCTACTTTATTCCTGGTCGACCTATTCATCAAGATGCCTAGGTCTCGGGGATTTTGGGTCATAAAATATTTACAATATTTTATTCTTTTTCTTTTATTTTATTTATTCTATAATTTTGGCTTTAATTACAGTATTTATACACTATTTAGATGCACATGCATGAATGCTAAGATGATGGAATTAATGCTATTTTCAGGCATTTGCTAGGGTTTTTGGTGCCAAAATGATAGAATAAAGATGATGAAATGTGGATTCATCAACCGTCTCTTTAGTTGTCAGACTTAGAAAATGAAGATGGATGGCCAGTAATGGAGGGCATGGGATTGTGTCATTTCTTCTCTCCCTCTCATTGGAACAAGGATTCTCTCTAGTGCCCTTTTATGCAACACATTTTTTTTGGTGTTGATCAGTGCATCCGTCAAGAGAAGTTGGAGCCGTCTGCACTTGTTTTCCTGGGAGTACACCGGGGTGTGTCTCTTTTGAGTACCTATCGTACCTTCGACACCCAGACTTGTAGCATTTACGATGCAGAGCCCTTTTTTGGTGCAAGCCCGACTCCTGGTCCTAATAGCGGTGGTCCAAGTGGACACTTTGAAAAGTTTGGGAGCGCTCGCCTTTGGTGGAAGCTCTTTGATATTCGACTTTGTGGAATGAGAGCTTTTCTTTGGAATTTCACTGACTTGAATAATTTTTGGCTAGCTCCACTGCTTTTACCAAGAGTTGGCGCACGCTGATCAACATTTTTTATTTATTTCACACCCTGGCACTTAGGTCAACATCAAGAGATTAGTACAAGAACCAAGTTCTCATACTGACTAATATTGCTGACACTCAAGTTTCATGAAGCCTCCAAAGATTTTATCCCATCCTCGAGCATCATTAGATCAAATCCAAACTCGACTTCCTCATCCCAATCCCTCAGGTGAAAAATCAACTCATCTCATCAAAAACTGCAGTCGTGTATGTGATGTGTTGATCATATTCTCTTTGTCTGAGACTAAGCATGGAATATAGCATGCAAATCTAGAAACCTAGGGGAATGTGGATGATTAAGTCTAAGACCCTTATGGCTAAGGCTGGTTAACCTAAAATCTCAAAGACCTCAAAAAGCTAAGTCTCCTTGATCATTTCAGATCCTGGGTGAAAGTGTAAGTGTAGAGGATTAATCCAACTCCTTCATTCGAAAAAAAAGACTTTTTTTTGAACTTCAAGAGATATTAAGACTGCCTAAACTCAATTGAGCGTCTGCATTCAGCCAGTATGGATGTAAGTACATGTGATGAGCCGAAAATCCGAGCAACTAAGGTAAAGGAATATCTAAGGTCGTTGCGACCTCAGTCGCTCGAGGATCAATCGGCTCAATCAAGAGAAATTATGAGAGCAGACCACCCAAAACAAGATAAAAATCAAAGAAAATCAATAGTGACCCTGGCTATTGGATTAGCCTGGTATAGCGACCAGGGTCGAACTCAAGGAGCACGGGTTGGCCTCGCGGCCTACGAAGTAGTCTAAAATAAAAACAAATAAAATAAAAGGATTTTTGGTGGGTTTTTAGTATTTTTTATATTTTTTTGAAATTTTTTAATTATAAAGAAAATAGGAAAACAACAAAAAACAAGCAACTTGGACTAATTATTTGAATGCTCAAAATTAATCTAAAAATTCAAACAAAAATATTTTTAGGATTTTTGTATTTTTTTACTGTTTTTGATTAATTTTTGATAATTTTATGATTTTTATAGGATTTTATAAAAATGAAACAAGACAGGGAAACAGTGTTGCTATCCAGCCGGGCTTCAAAGGCCAAAAAATATATATATATATATATATAATGGCCTTCAAATATCCTGGAAGTATTTTTCCTATAAAATATAAACAAAATTGAAAATTTAGAAGCTGAGTTTATTATTTTTGGGTTTTTCTATTAATTACTAGAATTTTTATGGGTTTTTAGGGCTTTTTCAATTTTTAGATTTTATATAAATCAAAAAATGACCAAAATTGGTCAGAAAATCAAACACCTCAAAACAAATAAAACCTGATTTTTTTAAAATTTTTGAAAATGTTTTTATATTTTTTTGTGAATTTTATAACTGGACAGGGACAAAAAGAGAGGTTTTTGATTTTTTAAAAATAACAAAATGGCTCCAAAAATTTCCCAAAATTCAGTGAAAACTCTACACAGTGGCAGGAGCCACGTCAAATTTTCACTTGATTTGGAGTAGATTTGATATTTTATTCAAAACAATAAAGAGCCCACAGTCATAGGGACCTGATCGTAATAAAAAATATCTCTGAGGGCCTAGAAATAATAAGAACAAAAACGCAGGGGGTCCAGGTGCAAAATGTCCAAGATCTCACGTGCCACGCGCGTGATCTGGGCACTCAGGGACCTTTTTGTAATTAACTTAAGTCCCTGGACCTATTAGTAACACATACTAAAAGTCCAGGGGCGAAAGTATAAAAAGCCCAAGAAATTTGGCACGTGCACAATTAAAACACTCACAGGGGCATATATGCAAATAGCTAAAAGATATTTCCATTCATTAACAAGCAGAAAACACAGCCCATAGAGTGCAATTTCGCCAAAAATACACGTGTCGATGCACGTGACCACAACAGGTAGGGGTAGAAATGCAATTAACAAAGACCACCAGGTCCACTATGTAATTGTACCAAAATAAAATGAACTACTTAAAATATTTACAGGAAAAAAAAGTAAAAACAAGAGAGGGGGCCTAAGTGAAATTACCCCTTATTCTAATCCGAGGGCTGCGATGGCGCCGCATGGCGGATCTGACGGTGGTGGTGAGCTGCGCCTCAACGAAGAAGCCCTGATCTCGATCCAACGGTGGAGGATGCGCCACGTGGGGGAATCAACGGTCGAGACGCAATGTGGCTAACCCTCGCTGGATGGAGGGCAGAGAAGAGGCCACGTGTCGCGTCTACGGTGGCTGCTGGGCCTCTTCTTCGCCCTGATCTAACGGTCCGCGTGAGATCTGGAATGTGAAGGCGGAACGGACGGTGCTGGAGGGTCCAGGAAGAACAGTCGGCCGGCGAACTTCGCCGGCCCGGTGTGCGCACGGTGGTCCTCCTCGGGGGCTGCTGATGATCGGAAAAGACTCGTCGGAGCCTCCCGCGTCTGAAGAACTCCTCCGATGGTGCCGAAGAGCTCCGAGAAGCCCTGGCGACAACGGTGGAGCTCAAGCTCCTGTGCTGGATGTGGGGGACCTCAGATGGTCCTCCTCTGTCCTGCAAAACTACACAGAAGCACTCCTGGGTCGAGGGCAAAGTGCCTCGACCCTGTTAGAGGCGATGGGGATGGTCGGTGCGTCGAGATGGGGGAGCTCCGGCGAAGCGACAACGGTAGAGCTCCAACCCCAGTTCCTGTGCGAACTGGGTTGAACGAAGGGGTGGAGAACGTGCGTGGGAGAAGCGCGAAGGTGGAGGTCGACTCCGATGATCGAATGGGTAGCGGGTATGGTCGGAATCGAAGGTCGACGGCGAATGGGTGATTTGGGGGTAAACGGAAATTACAGAGATACAGAAGGAACTAAGGTTACCTGATGGTTGATATCGACTGGGAAGAAGCTGTTGGAGCTCCTGGTCCGTACCTCGAGGGTTGTCGATGCCCGAGGCTCGAGAACCACGGTGGGGGCGGTGCACGGCGGCGCTAGGTCACCGGATCGATGGTCGGGACTCCTCCTCCTTGCTGCGACACCGCCAATCGCTTGCTGTCACTCAGGCGATGATGGTGGAGGTCCTGGGAAGGAAAGAGAGGAACCAAAGATGAGTGAAGGCGCGTGCGGAGCTGATGCTATATACAACTAGGGGTCCGGCTAAAGGCAGTTCGGGCGAGCTGATCGGAGCGCGGATCCCCAAAACCCACCCTGGGCGTGGGTCAGGGTTGATCATGGTCGGATTAGGATCTCAGATCGAGGTGCAATAATTAGGAGAAGTCGGGTCAAAAACTCGGATCTGGAGGACTGTGGTCCAGGGGGGAGTTAACCAGGGGGTCAACATCCCCCGTGGGCCAATGGGATGCAGCCACGTGTAAATGATTTGGAAATTCAAAATAAAATAGCAAATGGCCTATTTTGGAAAAATTAAACATAAAAAATGTTTTTTTATTTATAAACTATTTTTTTGTGATTTTTATTTATTTTTTTGAAATAAAAATAAGGTATATACAATATAGTAATATATACATGGGTATACACAATAATTTATTTTTAATTTTGTTTTTAATTAATTATTTTTGTGCATTTTTATTCCAATTTTATATTTTATTTATTTATAGCATAAAATTTGGAATATTTAGGTATTTTTATTTTATTTTTATTATTTATGTACAAGGGTTAAATAAATAGATATATACAAGTATATACATGGTATATTTACAATATTTATTTTGATTTTATTTTTATTTCTTTTTATTTTATCTTTATTTTTATGGTTTTTATTTTATTTATTTACATAATGGAATATAGAATATATACAATTTTTATTGGGTTTTAATTTATTTATTTATAAGGATAAGTAAGTATATAAGTGAGTCTATGTACATGATGAATATATAATGAAGGGTATTTTTAATTTTTAAATTTTTCCATTTTTATTTTAATTTAATATTTACAACTATTTACAAATATAAATACAAACCCGAATTATTTTTATGTAGAGGAAAATATTTTATTTTATTTACAGGTATGTATGTACACATGAGCTTCCTTATCTCTCTCTACTTGGGTTTTTATGCGGTCAGGCCCATGCTGTGCCCTCTCTTGGGATTAGGTCGCTCAATATTTATTCTAAATATCTCCCTCTTTTTCTTTTATTTCTTTATTCTTTTATTTATGCACAAAAACATGTTAATTATTTAATTTTACACAATGCATGTCAAATGATAATTATTGATATTTACAAGAATGTACATGTGTTTGGCAAAGGTTTTGTAGCTAAAATAAAAGAATAAAAAGTGATGAATGGGTATTCATCACCCCCCCCCCCCATACTTAACTTTGCTAGTCCCTTAGCAAACACTTTTTTGAAAAAGAAGTGAAAAAGAAAAAGAAAAAGAAAAAGAGGAGAATGTACTTGGATCAAGGTTGATTATTAAACTTGCCTTCATTAAATTGAATTATGGAGCTCGATCAGATATTTGGATTATTAATGTGTCGAAACCTTATTTAGACTTAGGTTTAAAACCTAATAGCCTCCAAGATCCACTAATCTATAATCAGGACTCCTCAACAATCCAGATCAGAACAAGTCATCATACACAAACCCTGAAGACTATGAGTCTTTCCTTGTACTGTGAATGTGAAGTATAAGCTCTCCACCTCAGAAGTGGCAACTTGACAACCCTCCCCAACAAGGTAACTCTATGACCTCAATCTGACCACTCTTTCCTCGAGGAGTGGGGTATTCCCTTCTAAGTTCAAGTTCAACCGGCTCAAGAAGAGGGGGAAGAAGAGAATGGACCATGGCCAGTG
The DNA here is from genome assembly GCA_037367405.1 of Ottelia alismoides. Taxonomy (NCBI): domain Eukaryota; kingdom Viridiplantae; phylum Streptophyta; class Magnoliopsida; order Alismatales; family Hydrocharitaceae; genus Ottelia; species Ottelia alismoides. Next base: position 55,339 of record JAZKJV010009970.1, read on the forward strand.
TAGCCATGTATCCTTGGGAGCTCAACCAGTGTAGCTGAGTCTCCCTGTTGCAAGCTACATAAGGTGGGACATGAATCTCAAGCTTTGCTTATTCGCACTATATACATACTCCGGTGGGATTATCATTTTCTATCAGACCCGCCACTTTTTTGGAGTTATTTTATTTTTGCATTTTTTTCAAGTGCATCTATACAACATATACATGTGCAGCATATATACAAGGAGTTTTTCCTCTTGAGCCAGTAGACTATCCCTCTTTTGAAGCATTATTGCAACCCACAACTCCTGTCGTTAGACCTCATGGCAACCAGACCAAGTTGAGATGCACTTCCTTCACTAAAAGAAGAAGAGAGGTTCCGCCTAGAAGTACTACCCTCGTATGCTACCCCAAGTCAAGAAAGACTGTCTCCTCACCACCTCATCCGTAGAGAGCTCGGTGCAAAGTGATGGTCCAAGTCAAGCCATTGTCTATATGAGTCATGTGTGTGTTGTTAAGTGCTCTACTTAGGCTCATTGAGATGACATGTGATCATAGCCTAGTGGACTCAAAGAATTAAGTCACCATGGACCTGAAAAGCCTTAACCCTAAGCCCTATAAGGTTCCTCTTAGAATTAGGTGGATTAAGATCTTAATCAAGCTCTATTTCCCAATTTAATTCCAGGCTAGTTTAAACGTCAACTATAATCCAGGAAAAACTATATACACATATACAAAGATGCTATTTACACAATATTTACAAACATGCAAAATTTTCGAAAAATGTTTTGAAATCATGGATGTATGCATGAATGCAAGTTTTGCAAAATATTTACACAAATTTACACAAGATTTTTTGCAAACTTTTGATTTTAAAAACATTTTGGAAAAATTTTGTACTATATACATAATTTTAATATGCACATATTTACGCAAACTTTACACAAAAAGTTTTTGAAAACATTTTTACAAAAATAATTTGTACACTAGCTATGTATGTGCAATAAAAGAATGATTATTTACAGGGAAATTTTTTTAATTTTTGTGAATTTTGGGTTTTTTAGCCATTTTTATTTATTTGCACACTCACACAAAGTACGAGTTATGGCTAAAGTATATATGAAATATATACACGCCCCCATATACTTAGCTCGAACGATGTCCTCAGAGTCAAGAGTGATGAAGAAGACATAACTCGTGCTCAGTATAGGGAAGTGAAAAGGAAGGCTATATACAAAGATGAATGAATGAATAGAAAATCAAGAGTATCTCGGCTTTTCCCCCTATACTTAGGATCAAATAATCCTAAGTATAGCAGGTTGTACACTAAGGGAAAACCGAGTGGAGAATGTACAGGGTCTACCCCCCCCCCCCATACATAGGGTAAAATATCCCTAAGTATAGGCAGCAAAAACAGGGATAGAAATGAATCAAAAGAACTACCCAAAGGTCCTACATCCCCCCTATACTTAGGGTAAAGTACACCCTAAGTATAGCATAATCAAAAGATGAAGAAAGGGATGTGAGACTAAAGAATGTAATGATATGGACATCTGGATCTATACAGGTCGGGAGAACAGTGATAATCAGGCGTGAGATGCAATAGATGTGAGTCAAGAGACCACATCTCACGCAAAATGAATAGGGGCAACATCAACGACCCGCAGCTCATGATCTAGAAATGGCTTGAGCCGTTGGCCGTTCACTCAAAAGGTACTCTCAGAAGACAACTCAGATATATCAATACTCCCATTGTCGTGTACCTTTCTCACAAGATAAGGTCCCTTCCATTTGCTCTGTAGCTTCCCTGTAAATAGACGAATCCTAGCATCAAACAACCATACTCTCTGTCCAGGCTCAAAATGCTTGTGGCTGATATGAGAATCATGCCACTCCTTCACTCTCTCCTTGTACTGAAGGCTGTTTGAGAAGGCGGTATCACGAAGCTCCTCCAAGGCTGCTAACTCTGCCCTCCTCTGGTCTCCTACACTATCTGGATCTAAAAGTATCTCAGTGACTGGCCAAAGTGACCTGTGTCTCAGCTCAACAGGTAAATGGCACGGCTTGCCATATACGAGGCGAAAGGGAGATGTGCCCAAAGGTGTCTTGAAAGACATCCTATATGCCCACAAGACCGAGTCCAAAAGCTGTGACCAATCCTTTCGGTCAGGGCGGACGACTTTCTGCAATATAGTCTTGATCTCCTTGTTCGACACCTCGGCTAGACCATTCGTCTGTGGATGGTATGGAGTGGCAACTCGATGGTCTATACCGAACTCGCTAGCAAGGGCCTTCACCTGGTCGTTGATGAAATGAGACCCCCCGTCAGAAATGATCCTTCTTGGTGGCCTGGTTGAGTCTCCTGTAATCAACGCAGACTCGCCAAGAAGTGGATACCCGTGTAGCAATCTCCTCTCCAGACTCGCTGACCACTGTAGTGATGCCCGTCTTCTTGGGAACCACATGCAAAGGGCTGACCCACTTGGAGTCGGAGATGGGGTAGATAAAATCGACGCTCCACCATTTCGAAATGTCCTTCATGACAACCTCTCTCAGATTCGGATTCAGCCGCCGCTGGAACTCACGCGGACGGCTTTGCCTCATCCTCGAGATAGATATGGTAGGAGCACATGGCCGGACTTATCCCCTGGAGATCTGCTACGCTCCATCCTATCGCCTTGCGGTTCTTTTCAAGAACCCCCATCAAATGGGATTCCTGCTCTCCAGTTAAATCGGCGGAGATTATGACTGGGTACATCTCATGCTCACCCGTAAGGAACCTATACTTCAGCGACGCAGGAAGTGGCTTCAGCTCTGGACAACTAGGTGCTGGTGGATCTGGCCTCTGAAAGCTCTGCGTGAAGGCTGCCAAATCCGCATGGGAGAACTGAAACTCTCTGTCACTCTCTGAATCTGGAGAAGGCTTCTCTAATGGACTATCTCTGCTCTGCTCGGCATCTACCTCCTCCCTAGTTGCAGGCTCAGTGGAAGTCAGATCTGGTATGTAATCATCAAAATCTGCCCAGTCAACATCTGACTCCGAGGGATTTGTATCATCCAAGGTGGCCTCAGTACCACCATCATCACAAAAATCAGTCTCGCGGTCAAGAACCGGCTCTGTTGCCTCAAAAGTATCCTGGACCAAGAATGTGCTCTCCAAGCTCTCCTCTGCTGGCGGCTCTGCATCAGCAGACTCTGAAAGTGAGAGGATAGCATGTGCATCTGGATCTGCCCATACTACCTCATCATTTGTAATCACAAAGTCGCAGTCCTGGTGGATGTCTGGTCCGGCATCTGTCATCTGCTCTGTATCTGAAGTAGTCTCTGAGCATGCTCTGTCTCTGGCTCTGCTGTCCTCGACCATCTCTATTTGTACACTTTCACCCTCGACGCGAAAGTATACCTTCCCGCTATCATGGTCGATCACTGCCTTTGCTGTGGCCAAGAACGGGTGATCGAGTATGATGGGGGTATCGATCACTGACTCAGGGATCTCCATGTCCAACACTATGAAGTCCACAGGGAATTGCAGGCCCTGAATCGTGACGACAACGTCCCTCAGCAACCCCTTCGGCCTCTAGATAGATCGATCAGCAAACTGAAGGACTATCCTGCTCTGTCGAAGAGTGCCCAACTCAAAGCGGTCGAGAAGGGCTACCGGAAGTAGGTTGATCGATGATCCGCTGTCTAATAGAGTACGGTCGAACCTTTGCTCTCTGATGTGGCATCTGACATATGGGGCTCCTGAGTCTGGCCTCTTGGCCGGCAGACGGTTCTGGATCGTGAAACAAGTAGCTCTCGTCAGCACATGAATCTCTGAATGGTGGTTCCTCCTCTTCCTCCTAACTGTAGTCCTGTCTCTAAGTGAACGCTGGAGTAGAGGGATGTGCTGCAAAGCCTCCTGAAGAGTCAGCTGAATGTGAAAACGGTCTATCATCTGCTGGTTGAACTCTTCCTGCTGCCTTTTTTTTGGATTTTCAATTTTCTTCCCCTTCCCCATCTGAAGAGCTCTAGGAAAGGGGATCACAAGGTCCTTCTCAGATGAAGGACTAGGAATGGGTTTGAGCTGCTCGACTGCAGGATCCACACATACATCATGCACCACAGTGGGACCAGAAGAAAACAAACCCTTTCCTTTATTTCCAGAAGTGTTCCGAGATACAGGTGTAGAAGAAAAAACTACAGGACTCTCAGAAGACACAGTGGCATCAGCACTACCATCGGCTGGAAGACTCGCGGCCTCAGTACCGCGCTCTGGCTCGGCAACATGGGTGGCCTCAGTACCACCTCCTCCAACTGGTGAAACGACGGCCTCAGTACCGCCGGTGGGATCAGCATCCGTGGTGGCATCAGTACGACCGTCATCATCTCTAGCGGCCTCAGTACCGCTCTCCTCCTCGCCCGGCGCTCTAGATGTATCCTCGAGGTGTCGCTCAGACGAGTCATCGCCTACTGGCATCCTACCGCTCCTAAGTGTGACAAAATCAGTATCAAACAAATATGCAGACATATCTCCAAATGTATCACTAGGAGTGGCATACTCAGTACAAACTACCTGCTCAGACTTCCTCTTGAGGTTGTTGGGATTCGGCTCGATCTGGGCAGGGATAGCGGCCTTCCCTCTCACTTTGTCCCGCATCTCCTGGCAGAACTCATCCATCTCCCGTCGAAATGTAGCCTGCTGATCGGTGAGAAGGCGGGCTATGTCATCCAAGGTGGGGTTCTCATAGGATGGCCCATGAGAACCTAATGGGTAGCCCCTCTGTTAGTGAGGCTGCTGTTGCGGCTGCTGTGGGTGAGAGGGGTAAGACTGTAGATGATGCTGCGGCTGATGAGGCTGATCACGCCTCCAAGACTGTCCCTGCTGATAGGGACGAGGACCATACTGCGGTGACTGTTGTGGCTGCTGCTGTGGGTACACTGGGGGCTGCTAGTGGTGGTGATCCCTCTGATGGTTGTGCTGGCCACCCTATCCTGACGGTTGTGGCTGCTGCTGGGGCTGGGCACCTCCGGCCGCCCAACGGAATCCGGATGGTCTCGTCGGATACCAGGCTGGGGGCGGTCGTACCAAATCCCGTCGACATCCATCAACGGCTCTGAATCGTACTGGGGTGGCGGGAGCACTGCCAGAGGCTAATCCGGCTGGTATACCACCATCTGAGTGTCAGTGGATGGTGGTGCCTGGTAGGAAAGCTGTGGCTGCTGGTATGGCTCCGCATGTACAAGATGGACCTATCTAGGCTGGTGGTGGGAGCTGGAGCGCTGGGACGAGCTGCTGCTGCTACTCGGATCGCCTCGTGCCTAAAGACGGGGTTGTGAAGCCGTCTATGCCTCCTGGAGACACATGAGTTGTGTCTTCAGGTCACTCAGAGTTTGTGCCATCTGCTCCATCTACGTGATGCCCTGGCACTGCTTCTTCTCAATAATCTCCATCTGGTCCAGCTTCTCGCTGATAATCCCCATGTTTGCGGCTGAACTCTCTGCCTATGCTGCTGTCGCTGACGAATTGGATGGACCGGCGTCGACCCGTGCTATCCTCTGGTACTGCGATGTCTGTGGCTACTGGGGTCTGCCTTGTGTGTACAATCGGGTCTGGGACATCACCATATAGTTCTCGGCCATCTCCTCGTAGATGGCCCAGACCTGATCGTGATCCTTGGCGAAGTAAGACCCGCCACAAGAAGCGTTCACCAAGCCCTGAAGCTCTGGTGTCATCCCGCTGAAAAAGCTCTGCACAAGGTTCGGCTTGGAAATGTCATGGTGCGGGCATCTGTCGATCAGCTCTCGAAACCTCTCCCATGCCTCGTGAAACTGCTCGTTGGGGAGCATGGAGAAGTTGCTGATCAGGGGTCTAGCGGCGTTCGTCCGCCCGAGTGGATAGTACTTGTGCAAGTACTCGGTGCGGAGCTGCTCCCAGGTGTAGACAAACTTCCCCAGATGCTTCAGCCAAGTGGCTGCTCTGTCTGCTAAGGAGAAGGGGAAGGCAATCATCTGACGGTCGTGGACTGTGCTGCAGATCATCAGAAACTCCTGCAGGTGGAGATGGGGCTCCTCTGTGGCGAGCCCATGGAATCGTGGGAGGAGCTGTAAAGTGTTCGGGGGGAACTTGAAGTCCCCCACGATAGCTGGTAGAACAACCCAGTGATGCATCAAGGTCGATCCGGGGTTGTGTAACTCCCGCATCAGTCTCGGTGGATCTGTTGTTGCTGCTGCGGCTGCGACGGCTGCTGCGGCAGCTGCCGCATGGTCGGGTATCCTCGGCCCGTCTCCGGGCTTGCGCTGCTCGCGAGCGTCTCGCAACTGCTCCATCTCTCGCCTCATGTCCAACATGAATGCTCCCTGATCCCTCAATTGCTGATGAACTGTCTCAAGGGAGGCGATCAGGGTGGAGTTGATCGCACCCTGGTCCATAATGAAAGTCTGATCGTGTTGGGGACCTCTGGTGCGGTCGTCACTGCTGCCGGCCATAGTCTCTGCAAAACCAAAGCATCCAAACTCAGGTGCCGATAAATCATCCGTCTGTCTCTCCTCTGGCACTGGTATCTCGGACTCAGAAGAAGGGGGATCGAGGGGGAACAGGGTGGCGTCGAACTCGGGTTTGGAGAGCGGGTCTCGGCTCTCACGAACCAACCTAGATGAGCGGGTAGACGTGCTGGAAAGCGGTGCAGCCAGAGGCTACCTAAGAGACCGTTTTCCCATCATCTTGATCTGGCGAGTTGTGCGGATGAGATCTGATAACAACTATGATCACAAGCAAACCCCCGATTCACCAACGCAATGCGAGCTGAAGACCGTAAAAGCTCGGTCAATTATCTTGTCAATTTTATTTGGTGATCAGTCAGGATAGCAGAGCGATTACGTGACCTGTTGGGTAACCCGATATTTTCTCAACCGACTGTCCCGTACAGAAATAGCCGATAATCAGTCGAGAAGAATATCGGAGGGCTCTATCCTAGTGTTCGGGTCACTCTCTTGCGCAAGCAAACCAGACAATGAGGGGGTTGCTCTCCCCAAGGCAAATTTTTAGGTGAGGTGTCTTTTAGGGTCAATAGTGTTAGCAGTCTCAATTTTATGATTTCTCTTTTTTAGGTATTTTTCAATAATCAAACAAAATCACCTAACGAATTTTTCGGTTCTCCTGGTTATTAAGTCCAAAAATCAGGGGGGAGAAGTCGAAAAGGCCGACGCGCGATGAAATCAATGATGCATGCAGAGTAAGAGATGTGTACCTGACTCCAGCAGTCTACATGCAATATGATTCGCGCAGAATTGAAAGACAGAAAATAAACTACCTAAATGGTGCAGGCGGAAAACCGAGTCCCTAAGCAGGCAATTCTACTCGAAAGAACAGTTAGTCAACCACCAGCCTTCGATCCAAAAAGTCCGGTCTCGGTCCACCCCTCCTTCTCCCGACAAATCGGGTTCAGGAGCAGCGCTTGGCAGGGCAGGCTGCGGCACGTAGGCTCGAATGAAGTGAGTTAACTATTTTTATTAATCTTTTATTATAGGTCCAATTACCGAACTATAGGAACAGACAGATATATTAGGGTGTTTGGATCCTATATATTACGTCAAAATCAAGTAAAAAAATCCTACGGTTAGGGGCTCGAGAAATCCGCGAGAAATCGGAAAAGGCAGTGAAAAATCAAAACCGCGAAAAATCGCAAAGGAAACTAAGGGGTCCCCCGAGCACACCGGTGCTCGGCGAAACAGACCCAGAAAGTATCTAAGTCTAAGAGGTAGTCCTACTGTCCCTGTATTATTACAATAATTCAAATGGTACTGAAATAAAACCTAGTCTAAAGCTACACTAATCCTTCCACACTCAGATGCTTCCTCGCGCTCTCCTGTGGCTCCGTGCAGAAGGGAGCCGCCTCCGATCACCGCGGTTGCGCCGGCTCCTCGAAAGTAACCGCCTCGGTCCTCGAGCCCTCGCAAGAAAACAAAAGAGTGTCAAATACTAGATAAAAATGAAACAGACAAAATAAAATAAAAAAACAGGGTATATCTGCAAAAATGAAAATAAAAATAAACAAGCAAAAACAATCAAAAACAAAAACAAAAGAAAATAAAATAAAATAAAATAAAACAAAAATAAAAGAAAAATAAAAAGCCGCGAAAAGCCACGGAAAAGAAAACAAAATAAAAAGAAAATCAAAACTGGCTGCTAAGCCATGCTCCCCGGCAACGGCGCCATTCTGATGAGCCGAAAATCCGAGCAACTAAGGTAAAGGAATATCTAAGGTCGTTGCGACCTCAGTCGCTCGAGGATCAATCGGTTCAATCAAGAAAAATTATGAGAGCAGACCACCCAAAACAAGATAAAAATCAAAGAAAATCAATAGTGGCCTGGCTATTGGATTAACCTGGTATAGCGACCATGGTCGAACTCAAGAAGCACGGGTTGGCCTCGCGGCCTACGAAGTAGTCTAAAATAAAAACAAATAAAATAAAAGGATTTTTGGTGGGTTTTTAATATTTTTTATTTTTTTTGAAATTTTTAATTATAAAATAGGAAAACAACCAAAAACAAGCAACTTGGACTAATTATTTAAACGATCAAAATTAATCCAAAAATTCAAAAAAAAAAATAATTTTAGGATTTTTGTATTTTTTACTGTTTTTGTTTAATTTTTGACAATTTTCTGATTTTTATAGGATTTTATAAAAATGAAACAAGATAGGGAAACAGTGCTATTGTCCAACCGGACTTCAAAGGCTAAAATAAAATATATAATGGCCTTCAAATAGCCTGGAGGTATTTTTCCTATAAAATATAAACAAAATCAAAAATTTAGAAGCTGAGTTTATTTTTTTGGGGGTTTTTCTATTGATTACTAGATTTTTTATGGGTTTTTAGGACTTTTTCAATTTTTAGATTTTATATAAATCCAAAAATGACCAAAATTGGTCAGAAAATCAAACACCTCAAAACAAATAAAATCTGATTTTTTTAGAATTTTTGAAAATGTTTTTATATTTTTTTGTGAATTTTATAACTGGACAGGGACAAAAAGAGAGGTTTTTTATTTTTTTAAAAAATAACAAAATGGCTCCACAAATTTCCCAAAATTCAGTGAAAATTCTACACAGTGGCAGGAGCCACATGTCAAATTTTCACTTGATTTGGAGTAGATTTGATATTTTATTCAAAACAATCAAGAGCCCACAGTCATAAGGACCTGATCGTAATAAAAAATATCTCTGAGGGCCTAGAAATAACAAGAACGAAAACCCAGGGGGTCCAGGTGCAAAATGTCCAAGATCTCACGCGCCACACGCGTGATCTAGGCACTCAAGGACTTTTTTGTAATTAACTTAAGTCTTTGGACCTATTAGTAACACGTACTAAAAGTCCAGGGGCGAAATTATAAAAAGCCCAAGAAATTCGGCACATGCACAATTAAAACACTCATAATGGCATATATGCAAATAGCTAAAAAGATATTTCCATTCATTAACAAGCAGAAAACACAGCCCACAAAGTGCAATTTCACCAAAAATACACGTGTCGATGCACGTGACCACAACAGGCATGGGTGGAAATGCAATTAACAAAGACTACCAGGTCCACTATTCAATTGTACCAAAATAAAATGAACTACTTAAAATATTTACAGGACTTAACAGTAAAAACAAAAAGAGAGGGGGCCTAAGTGAAATTACCCCTTATTCTAATCCGAGGGCTGCGATGGCGGATCTGACGGTGGTGGTGAGCTGCGCCTCAACGAAGAAGCCCTTATCTCGATCCAACGGTGGAGGACGCGCCACGTGGAGGAATCAACAGTCGAGACGCAATGTGGCTAACCCTCGCTAAATGGAGGGCGGAGAAGAGGCCACGTGTTGCGTCTACGGTGGCTGCTGGGCCTCTTCTTCGCCCTGATCTAACGGTACGCGTGAGATCTGGAACGTGAAGACAGAACGGACGGTACTGGAGGGTCCAGGAAGAACAATCGGCCGGCGAACTTCGTCGGCCCGGTGTGCGCACGGTGGTCCTCCTCGGGGGCTGCTGATGATCGAAAAAGACTCGCCGGAGCCTCCCGCGTCTGAAGAACTCCTCTGATGGTGCCGAAGAGCTCCGAGAAGCCTTGGCGACAACTGCGGAGCTCAAGCTCCTGTGCCGGATGTGGGGGACCTCAGATGGTTCTCCTTTGTCCTACAAAACTACACATAAGCACTCCTAGGTCGAGGGCAAAGTGCCTCGACCCGGTTAGAGGCGATGGGGATGGTCGGTGCGTCGAGATGGGAGAGCTCCGGCGAAGCGACGGCGGTAGAGCTCCAACCCCAGTTCCTGTGCGAACTGGGTTGAACGAAGGGGTGGAGAACGTGCGTGGGAGAAGGGCGAAGGTGGAGGTCGACTCCGATGATCGAATGGGTAGTGCGTATGGTCGGAATCGAAGGTCGACGGCGAATGGGTGATTTGGGGGTAAACGGAAATTACAGAGATACAGAAGGAACTAAGGTTACCTGATGGTCGATATCGACTGGGAAGAAGCTGTTGGAGCTCCTGGTCCTTGCCTCGAGGGCTGTCGATGCCTGAGGCTCGAGCACCACGCTGGGGGCGGCGTACGGCGGCGCTAGGTCGCCGGATCGATGGTCGGGACTCCTCCTCCTCGCTGCGACACCGCCAATCGCTTGCTGTCACTCAGGCGATGATGGTGGAGGTCCTGGGAAGGAAAGAGAGGAACCAAAGATGAGTGAAGGCGCGGGCGGAGCTGATGCTATATACAGCTAGGGGTCCGACTAAAGGGAGTTCGGGCGAGCTGATCGGAGCGCGGATCCCCAAAACCCACCCCGGGCGTGGGTCAGGGTTGATCAAGGTCGGATTAGGATCTCGGATCGAGGTGCAATAATTAGAAGAAGTCGGGTCAAAAACTCGGATCTGGAGGACTGTGGTCCAGGGGGGAGTTGACCGGGGGGTCAACATCCCCCGGGGGCCAATGGGATGCGGCCACGTGTAAATGATTTGGAAATTCAAAATAAAATAGCAAATGGCCTATTTTGGAAAAAGTTAAAACATAAAAAATGTTTATTTATTTATAAACTATTTTTTCGTGATTTTTATTTATTTTTTTAAAATAAAAATAAGGTATATACAATATAGTAATATATACATAGGTATACACAATAATTTATTTTTAATTTTGATTTTTAATTAATTATTTTTGTGCATTTTTATTCCAATTTTATATTTTATTTATTTATAGCATAAAATTTGGAATATTTAGGTATTTTTATTTTATTTTTATTGTTTATGTACAAGGGTTAAATAAATAGATATATACAAGTATATACATGATATATTTACAATATTTATTTTTATTTTATTTTTATTTCTTTTTGATTTATTTTTATTTTTATGGTTTTTATTTTATGTATTTACATAATGAAATATAGAATATATACAATTTTTATTGGGTTTTAATTTATTTATAAGGATAAGTAAATATATAAGTGAGTCTATGTACATGACGAATATATATAATGAAGGGTATTTTAAATTTTTTTTAATTTTTCCATTTTTATTTTAATTTAATATTTACAACTATTTACAAATATAAATACAAACCCAATTTATTTTTATATAGAGGAAAATATTTTATTTTATTTACAGGTATGTATGTACACATGAGCTTCCTTATCTCTCTCTACTTGGGTTTTTATGCGGTCAGGCCCATGCTGAGCCCTCCCTTGGGATTAGATCGCCCAATATTTATTCTAAATATCTCCTTCTTTTTCTTTTATTTTTTTATTCTTTTATTTATGCACAAAAACATGTTAATTATTTAATTTTACACAATGCATATCAAATGGTAATTATTGATATTTACAAGAATGTAAATGTGTTTGGCAAAGGTTTTGTAGCTAAAATAAAAGAATAAAGAATGACGAATGGGTATTCATCAACAGGCCGAAGCCCGTTGCTTGAGGACGAGACCTTACGCGATGTCCTCTAAACCATCTAATCTGCTAAGGATTCGGTTGGTTGCAGGGTTGGACAGGGTTGGGTTGGCCCAACCCGGGTTACCCCTCCAACCAAACGGTCCAATCCTCCTCACAGTTTACTATTCACAGGGGTACCCCTGCCCAACCCAACCCTGTTCAACCCTGCAACCAAACGAACCCTAAGGGTGAACCCTCACTGAATGCGGCTTACTTAATTGGGCTTAGTAGTCACTAACAGCTCTTAAAGGATTTTGGGTTTTTCTCATTTTTAAGGATTTTAATTTTAAAGGTTAAAACACAAGTTAGACTCAACTTTCCTTTGAGAAGAGATAAAAGATTTTCAAAACCATGTCACACAAATAAAAATTTTCAAAATATTTTCAAAAGAATTTTTCAAAACAAGGAAAAATCATTTTCGAAAATATTTTTATTAAAATAGAGTAACATAGTATTGAAAAGTCGTGAAATCATTTGAGTTCTCTTGGTCCAAAGAACTTTACTTTAGCCAAAAAGTTTTAAATTTTTCAAATTTTTCAGTTTATAGCTAAAGTAAGTATACAGTATATACGGTATACCCCCTATACTTAAACTTTGCTATGTCCTCATAGCACTAGATGATATAAGTACATAGGTCCATTTAAATATATAGGAATATACGGGAGCTAAGAGGGGCTCCCCCTATACTTAGGTTAGAAATAACCTAAGTATAAAGGCAAGGAAAGAAGAGTGGAGAAAAATCACGGGGACTCGGGTCCCCCCTATACTTAGGCTGAGATTAGCCTAAGTATAAAGATGGGAATTGATGCTGGGAGGGACCCAAGGGGAACGAAGAAGATGGATGGATGTACAGATGAGCGGATGAATCTACGGAGATGGATGGAGTGACTAAGGTTTTGGGGAGTGTATCGAAGCAAGCAAGGCTCAATCAAGCAAGCAAGACCCTCAGGTTCACCAACTCACACATGAAATCAACTGAGGTTGGTTTATTATCTTGTCGGTTTTATTGGTGATAAAACATTAGATTTTTACGCGAAGAAAAATGTGAATTGAAAAACGATGCGTACGCGAGGGTGTTGCTCTCCCAAAACCAAATTTTACTCCATTTTTTTGTTGACTTGCAATTAACAATCCTAGTTATTATTTGTGGTTGTCACTGAATTAAGGTTAGCACATAAACCAAGCATTCATCGTCTACCGTTCATTCCCATTTTCCATTAGTCCTAGGTGATCAAGCTAGGAAAGAGAAATCGAGAAAAACCATGTATTCGATAAAAACCTCGATCTAGGCTAAGCGATAAAAATGCAGTGATTTGGCGAAAATCCATGAAAACCCTGGGCTGTTTTGAAGACAAAAACTCATGTATGCAAGTCATCAGAAAACCGCACCTAACATGCTTCTATTAGCGGGGAAAAATTTTCTTTTAATTTGACTAAGTGAAGCGATGCTACGTGCGTCTTGAATTAAGGTGTGTCCTACCTACGAGCAAGCACATAAAAATACAAAAATTAACTAAGCTCGAAGAGCCGCGTGCCTGGTCCTAGGTCGACACTCAAGTGGGGACGATCCCCACACAACCAAGATCGTTCGATTACAATCGCGAGCCTTCGATCGAAGACCGCTGTAAAAGACGAATTATTACATGTATGGAATGGAAATAAAAATGCGACACATTTTTTTCCTTTCTTTCCTATATGCTCCAAACATGTTGCGGTTCCTCTCAACGGGAGACATCAGATCCTCGCCTCCTTGATTGATCAAGGGCCCTGCCACAGAAACAAAGATTAGAGATCAAATAAGAAAGAAAAATTTTATAATGCAAAATATGTGAACAACTTGACCTATAAAAAGGAACACTAAATTAAACAAACAAAAATCCAAAAAATATAAGAAATGAGCCGTGTCTCCGGCAACGGCGCCATTTGATGCACCGCAAAATCGGCCCTTTAATAGTGCTGAATTAGCACTTGATAATGTCATCGCAGTCGGGCCGAGATGGGCTTATCAGAAGACCATCTCATTTAAATATATATCAATCAATATGAGATGGTCGTAATTTTTTTAACTTGGAAAGATACCAAGGTCGAACTCAGGGACACGAGCCTCTCTCGTATTAGTCGGATTTTTTATCTATCTAATTAAGCGTTGAGTTAAAGTCATATAGGTCAAATTCATGGATGCAGATACACAACAATGTATTAAATAAATGAACATGCATTTTTTTATTTTATTTTATCATGCAGATAAATGCAAGGAAATGCAATGCAAATAATATGCCCGAAATTATAATTACTTGAGCTTAAATAATTGCGAGTCAAACGGAGTCGAATAATGAAGCACTCTACATTGATATAGCATCTAGGCAAGAGAAACATAGAAATCTTGACACTTAGTTAATCAAATAATGCATTACAGATCACAGTGTCAAAACTAAAATGTAAACATGCCATAAGAAAGATGACGAGAAGAGCTTCAAAATGAAACTGAAATCACTTGAAATGGAGTTACGGTGCTCAAGATATGAAATAAAGAAGACAAGGGCATAAATGAAAAAACATGAAATAAAATTGCAGACATGTCCCTAGGAGGACTAAAAAGTAAATACATAAAAGAACGAGCCTTCCCTGTAAAATTCCCACACGCACAGGGGCATTTTTGCAATTATAAAAACCCGCAAGGATATAATTGCAAAATACCCAAGTGCACGTGGACTGCACGTGCTCCAGGGACCTATCTGCAAATTGGAGAAGACGGCGGGGGCCCCCTGTAATTTGCCCAGATGGCACGTGTTGTGCACATGCTATAGGCTCGGATCGATCTGAGGCTCGGAGGAGGCTCGGCTGCTTCAGCTAGGCTCGGAGAAGGCTCGGAAGATACGAGCCTCCAAGCTTGGGCTCGGATGAGGCTCGGGTCATCCAAGCCTGGAGCTCGGGAGCTGAGGTTCGGGGCGGCTCTGGAGATGACATGTGGCCGAAGATGGACCATCCGATCGCGACGATCGGATGGCTGCTGTAGTCGTGGGTGTGTCCTCCTAATGACCGTTAGATGAATTCAGGGAGAGATTCATCCAACAGTGGCCGATCTTTCTCCTTCTCCGCAGGCTGGTGGCACGTTCAGGTCTCCGGCGACGGGGACTCTCCTCCGCCTCTCGTTCTCGGCTTCGGCTGCTATGGATCTCCCCGAAGCTTCTTGGAAGTATGTCAAGGGCGATCGAAGCTCGGGGAGGACATTAGGCCTCTTGGATCGGCCCATCGAAGCTCGGACGTCGAGAGAGAAGGGGATTAAGTTAGCTCCGGTGGAGGTTCCGTTCATTGACGTACAGCGGACCTGCATCGTTAATACATAGCCGAAGCAACAATAGGAAGCGTCTGTGAATGGAATGGGAGCTCAGGGAACGCAGAAGATGGGAGCTCAGGGCTCCTCCGCCGCTTGGGCAGAGGAGATGGGTCGGACGTGGTCTGGGGGTCTGGAGGAAGAGGAAGATGATCTGGAGGCGGAGCGTAGATGATGAAAGCGTGGCGGAGCTCGGAGGGGGGTTAATGGAGGGAAGGATTGACTGAAGTGGCCTAAATAATTACGCAAAGCAAGAAGAAAAATCAAAGAATATCTGAGAGAACTTACCTAACCGGAGATGGAGGAATTAGCTTGGGCGTGGGGTTCCAGAAGATCCCCGGGTCGTCTCTGGACCCCGGCAGCTAGGCGGAGCAGCTCGAGCAGTCGCGAGGCGCCGCAGCTCCGCTGTGAAGGTTGGAGGGTCATCACCAGGGGAGTGGGTCGTATTCGCTCGATCCTTCCGCCTCCCCCTGTCACAGGGAGGCGAAGGAGGGCTGGGCCCCTCCCCGCGTAAAGGTGGACAACGATGGCGGGCGGTGGGAGCAGCGTATTTGAAGATCGAGCTTGGCGATTGGTGAGGTGATGGGCGTGGTTTTCGAGGGGAGTGTGGAGCGACTGGAGGAGAGTTAAGGGTAGTGGAGATGCTGGCAAAGACCACGGATGGTGGAGGTTGAATGTGAGGCCGTTGGCGAGTGGAGGAGGTGGCTGGAGACGCGGGGAAATATGGAAGGGAGGAAGGCGTGCGCGAGATGGTGAACGTGGGGAAGAGGAGCGCCTGGAGGAAGACGATGAAGCTCCGTCGTTGGATCTGGAGATCCAACGGCGTGGATCGAGGCGCTAAGGAGCGACCGCGATTAAATCTAAGGCGCTAGATCGGGGGTTTAGATTCGGCCACGTGTCACGCTCAGGGTGCAGCACTAACGAACGGTGGTAATGCGAAGGAGGCTCTGATCGAAAGGACGAGGATGCAGCGGGAATGTGAGGTGGGGATTAAAGCTCCCAACGCTGATCTGATGGTGAAAAAGGTGACACGTGTCTCACACAGAGCGTGGCGGGAATGAGTGGCAGAGATGAGATCAGTGGAATGATCAGACGGCTATGATTTAAGGCGGTCGTGGAGAGCGTTTGGCCGTTGGATTCAAGACGAAATCCAACTGTCGAGAATGCGGGCGGATAAGATAAAGGGAAGCGGGCCACGTGGCTCACCCAGAACGGGCCACGTGGCCCAATCACATTGTTCAGAGAGAAATATTGATTTTTAAGGGTCACGATGACCGAATTTGAGAAAACTCAAAACATAAAAGTTGTAGATCTTGATGTGATCTACAAGTTTCATGTTGGCCAAAACTAAAGATGAGATCAAATGAAGGGTCGAAATATTTTTAATGGTATTTTTAAGGCTAAAAATACCACGGATTTTAGTTTTGTCATTTTTTGTGGTTTTTAATTTATTGAGGACTCTGATAATTACAAGACATTAACTGGGTTTTATTGACAAAGATTTAAGCAAGGGGGTTAATAATAGAAAATTAAGATGATGAAATTGGGTTTCATCAAGTATTCAATAATCGAAGGTTACTACATAGCTTTGATCTCCTGAAACTTCTCTGCTGAGCTTCTATCGCCCAGTTATTTCAGTCATCTCTGTAGCTTCTCGACCATCTAACTTCATCGTCAGAACCTTGGAAGGTTCCTGGGCCTTTAGCAGCCGTAGAGGAGCATAGAAGAGGAAAGGGGACTTCACTGGAGACCAGCCTCGCCACCACCGTGCGTAGAGGAGGAGGACGAGCAGATATCATTCGATTATATCCATAGATCTGATCTGACGATCTAGGCGATTCCATGTAGCGTTGTCTGAACCAACGCTTCATGCCTCAGGATTGGACCACGTGAGCCTGAGCTGAAGCATCGTAGTGCACCACGCGTCCCGAACCTGAGGTGCTACGCAAACTACCATATCACGCTCTGTCAGCACATGAGCATGGGTATTTTATAGAAGATCCCATCCAGGTTTCCTTTATTGCAGATAAGTCCCCACACTGGGTATTTTATGCTTATTTTAATTATAGTTTCTTTGCATTTATGTCCCTGACTTAATTGTTGAATGTCTTGTGAACCATATAATGAAAATGGTCTAGTTTAAAAGGTCTTTTAGTTCTCTTTGATTGCTGAAAATTGTTTTAAATTTTGGTTTAGATATCTCGTATTAAAATCCACATAGCTAAATTGACTTTTAATCCTTAGATCATTAAAAAATAATCATTGCTTTGTTTAACGCTTGAATTTGACCCTGATTTGATTGGTTCATAAAGGATTTATTCATGAGTTTAAATCGTTCAGTGTTAAACAACTTTACTTAATTAAAAATCCCATTAATCATTAAGTGAAACTTTTGTTTAATCAATTATGATTATCAAATGAGTAGATGATTAGCGACTCAATTATTGATCATTGATTTAGATTTTAATTCATCTAGAGTACTTTTAAGGTGCTAAATTAATTAAATCAGGAGCACGTGTATTTATTAATGTTGATGTTAATGTGTATTTGTTTGTCTTATACTTCCCATTGTATTCTCATCATTTTGTCATTTAATTTATTTGCATTAAAAACCAAATAAAAAGAGTATTTCATCGTGTTTGCATTATCTTGACCTAGGTCACACATGTTCTTCACTTAATTAAGTATTTAATACATATGTTAAATCAACTAATTGCTCGTATCCTTGTGTTCGACTCTGGACTTATCCAAGGTAAATTTAAGCCAAGTCCTCTTCACGGAGATCTTCTGACTTGGTTCTGATAAGTTGTTAATTGTTCATATTACAACGAATACAAATTAAAATATCCAATGATTAATCACTTGCCTAGAAGCTCGGTAAGAGATCGTGCAATCTTGCTGAAGTCTTGGATAAATCTTCTATAATAACTAACATGTCCCAGAAAAGACCTCACCTGCTTCATTATTTTAAGTGGCTCAAGTTTAGCAATAACATAAACCTTGGTCAGGTCAATCTCCATACCTCATTTGGAGATGACATGGCCCAACACATTTCCTCTGCGACCATAAAGTGACTTTTTTTCCATGAGAGCACTAAATTCATCTCACGACATATCTTAAGTACTCGGTCTAAATGAGCAAGACAAACATCACATGTATCTTCATAGATCGAGAAATCATCCATGAATATCTCTAGAAAGCTACCCACCGTGTTGGCGAAAACATTCAACATACACCTCTGGACTGCAGCGGGTGCGTTACACAATCCAAAAGGACATCCATTGAAAGGCAAATGTAACAAACGAACAAGTGAATACAGTTTTCTCATGATCTTAAGGAATGATTGCCACATGATTATACCCAGAGTACCTGTCTAAGAAGCAAAAGAACTCTTTTCCTTCCAGTCTTTCGACGATCTGGTCAATAAAGGGTAGCGGACAATGATCTTTCTTAGTCTCTAAGTTCTGGCATCGGTAAATCTACGCAGACATGCCATAACATAAGTACTCAGATGGGAATCTCCTCTCCTTTTTCATTAATACGAATCATGATCTTGGCTTTTTTCGAGACCGCGTGCAATGGGCTTAACCATTTTGAGTTGGAGATGAGATAAATAAAGTCAGCCTCATATTGTTTCATTATTTCTATCATGACATCTTCCCAGAGATTAGGATTCAACCTATGTTTATACTCACATGATGGCTTTGTTGGACGTGTGAGCCCATGGCGAGCCATTATGTTATAAATGTTATTGCAGTTCACTCCTTAATCTGAAATGAAGAATAACTAATGTGCATAATAGGTCCCTTAGTACAACTAGGGTTATGTACCATGGTCATCTTAATTATCATAAAGTTGTTGGTTCAAATGTTGAATCATAGAGGATGGTGCTTGGATGATATCTAAAGAGTTAGACTGAGGACTCATCAAGCATCGTCAAATGATAAGAAAGGATCTCCAGCATGAGAAGGAGATGTCAATCCTTCTCTAAAGGCTAATATCTGACCTACCTCTTGAGGTATGTCCTATACATAGGAATAGAGATTCGAAGATGTTAGATAATTTAGGTCAAAGAGTTAACTTAACGAGATCGAGATAACCAAGACCTATGACGTCTACTATCATGATGTCGGCACACATCCTCTGAACGGAGATAGATGTGTTACTATATGTCTGAGTATGTACATTTATACACCGGTATTTTCTAATTATGGGATCAGAAAATACTGGATCACCACCTACACAAGCAAATTGTTGATCACGAGCTGGTATGCATACACTAGCATATGAGTAATACGATCTCTCAAAGGGATCATACATGATCATTACTGGACCGGAAGACATAAGCTCACTCATGAGATATTGAGATCAAATTTCGTGCACGGTCGTCTCACTTTGGAAGCTTGATTGAATTTGTTGGCATAATATATGCTTTTGAAAAGTATATGATCGATACCTAGGCATGATATATGCTTTTGGAAAGTATGTGATCAATACCAACTCCCAATGATCAAATGAGAAACTTAATGATAAAACTCTGAAGGAGATAGTTAAAATGTGATCTAAAACTTCAGGTTTATTCTAGATCTTCCAGTATGCAGGATGTACATGTATTAGGAATACTCGAGGGGTGATGTGATCGTAAACGATTGTATAACCGTGACACTTCCACTCCGAGGGAGCGATGAAACATGTTTGGATTTTAGTGACACCTCTCAGTAGATCAGTAAATTAATATTAGTCCAAATGTTGGACGTTGATATGAATGTGATTCGGATACAATGAGGTGATAAGATCTACGGTTTGATTTCATCAAACATCTATGAGAGGTCCTCGAGATCTAAATTTGAGATACGATCTCAATATCCAAGTCACTATACATGAAATGTAAATCCTCATGTCCTTATCTCCAAGTATCCTCTGAGAAATCACATTATTCTTGAAAGAGTTTAAGAATAACTATATTTTTGATAATGTGTCTGAGCATTAAGAAAAATTGATAATTAAATGTGATTTAGTTATTACGAATAATATGGATATGATTCATATTATTTGGGCACATAAGAATAGTCATCTAAAATAAATAAATATAATTTAATTATCAAGAATATAATTATTGTGGATATCACTATCCATAATAATCATAAATATTATAAATATGATTTATAATATATTGGAAAGATGTTATTGTAAATAATATTTACGAATTAAATGTCAATGTGAACTAGATTCACATTAAACAATTAATTGTAAATACAATTTACATTTTATATTGAATGTATGAATATAATTCATAATTTATCAATGGCATGATTAAATATTTCACAAAATAATTTCAAAATATTTATGTGAATAATTATGCAAAAATGTCGTTGCACATGTGGAATTTTGGAGAGATGAGGTCTCACCAGTTAGGAAAAAGAGAGCCACCTTCTACTTTTGTTGGGTGGATGGACATGGAATCCTAAATCCAATTGTGGGCGTACACTCTATCAAGGGAAGGAGTATTGTCCTCTTTCCTTATTTCCACATGAGATTGATTTGAACTAAATTGAATGTGTTGTAAATTACTTGCAATAAATTTAATATATTATAAATTGATTATTTGTTGTTAAAAATTTATACAACAAAATCGTGGCTATTGGTTGAAAGCACAAAATAATCTAGACCCTTGATTATGAGTGTACATGGATTGAGATCCATGTACATCCAATTTAGTGTGAAAGGAGGGGTATTCCTAGCATTTTCTACTTACAACAACTACATGAATTGCAAGAGAAATAACTCTCTCTCTCTCTCCATACTCTCATGCACATCCATTCTATGTATCAACATTGTGGTCGTCCATATTGTTGACCTAGAGAGACTCGCAGTCGTTGCGACGTTGTTGCATTGTTGGATCGACTGCCCGTGGATCTCCTCCATCTTTGGTGCTTATTTCTCATGAAGAAGACATCGAATTTCGTGATACAAAATCAGGAGACTCCTCGCTCGGATCATCAACTTGGATTGCGGGAAACACACATCTCGTCCACGCATCCGCAAGTATGATCTGATGAATCCATGATTCATTAACTTTTCTGTCGTATTTTGTTTTAAAACCTTTAACAAATGCATGTAAATATTCATTAATTCCCATCTTTTAACAAAACCTCATTCATAAATATTCACTTTTAAGCATAAAAATCATGTAAATAAATAAAGAACAAAGAAAAAGAAAAGAAGGCAGATTGGATATATGTAAATATGTACAATATGACTTATAGATATAAATATAACTGCAAGGTATATTTATAGCCCAACCCCCAAGATCAAGTCAGCATGGATTGATCGACAAACCAATAAGTAGGGGGAGATAAGGAAAGAAAACCCTAAAAATAAATTAAGACACACCTCATGTACTTCTCACTATTTATCAAATAAATACAAAACTTCAATGAATTTTAATTAATTCATATGTACATATTCTTCACCAAACCTTTTTCCTAATTATTTTTAAAAATATATATAAAAATATAAAAATAAGTTAAAAATATTACCCTGTATATATACCAAGAAATCCTACTTGTAAATTATCGAAATCTCAACTTCCGAACATCATAACTTCTTCATACGAACTCCAATTTCACTCTACTCACCTTTAAAGTTCATAAAATAATATTCTCTAAGTAATAAAGGTCGTTTCATCGAATTCGGAGTCCGTTTGCAAAAAGTCGATTTTGGGACCAAATGACAACGGGGTTTCTGGCTATTTATTTTATGTAGCACACATTATTTACAGTTTTATTAATTTTATAATTTCTAATTATTTTCATGATCTTTTAATTTAACCTTGATTTATTTCAGAATTTTTGGAGCTTATTTATTATTTTAATAAAATCAAAAAAACCTAAATTATAGGTAAAAATGAACTGGTTAACTAATACTTATATTTATTAATATATGTAAATTAATTTATTAAAATTCCCAAAAATTCACACAACCCTTATTTATTATTCTAATAATTAAGAAAATGTAAAATTTATTTTTAGTTATTTATTTATTAAATTAA
Organism: Ottelia alismoides; assembly: GCA_037367405.1. Classification (NCBI taxonomy): domain Eukaryota; kingdom Viridiplantae; phylum Streptophyta; class Magnoliopsida; order Alismatales; family Hydrocharitaceae; genus Ottelia; species Ottelia alismoides. Next base: position 77,644 of record JAZKJV010009970.1, read on the forward strand.
AAATCCAAAACCTATTTATCTATACATATTTAGTAATATAATATTTATATTTCGAATAATATTTATTATTTATAAAAAGTATTTATTCCATAAATTAGATAATTTAATTATTAATATTTCTTATATTTATACCTATTTAAAATAACTTCATTTACTATTTAATACTGAATTTATAAGCAATTTTCTTCATCTGGCCAACCAGGTGCTGACACGTGTCAGCACCTGGTTCGTCCTCTTTAAAAAGCTGGTAATGGAGTTTGTTCTGATCGGCTTTCTTCAACTCATTACCCAGCGCGCATCATAAAGCATTCTGAAGATCTAAACCCTTGATTTGAATTCCCTAACAACCAAGATTCTTGCCAACCCTCAGATCTGACTTGGGGATCACGAAATTCTTCTATAAGAACCTTCAAAGATCCCAATTCCCAACTAACTTTTCCTAACCACCTGAAGCCTCAGCTCCAGTGGTCGACCCCCTATCTTCCCCACCTCGCTCCGCCTCGCTCCAGTGGTGACAACACTCGAAGGCCAGCTAGCGTGGAAGAGGGATCATCGGAGGAGGTTCCAAGGCGCTTGGCTGCCTTGCATCGTCGCCATCGCGTGCGTCCAGCTCCGGTGAAGATCGCCCGTTGAGCAGCTACCTGAGGTTCGTCTTCAAACAGGAGCGAATGCAAAGCCTCTAGAGTCTTTGATCTTCACGGAAATCATCTTCCAAGAAGCCACAACAACCTTTCATCAGAACAGAGCAGTGAGAACCACCGTCTTCATCGAGTTTCTTCCGCCGATTGGAGCCATCTCCGCCTGCCATCTACCGTGGGCGAGCTCGAGGGTTAGAGGAGCTAACCCTCTGGCCCCATCGGAGGTCCAATTGTGTCGCCGTTCGCCTGAGAGAATTTGGAGAAGAAGCCACGTTCGTCAGACATTCAACCGCCCAAGAACACTTCAAGAACAGGCCGCGGTACATGCTGCTGACACGTGTCCTCCACGGACGGCCAGGATCAGTGCCTCATCTTCTAATCTCAACCGTTCAAAATGAAACGGTGGAAAAATTGTGCAAAGAACCCATAGGACTTTCAGATATTCATCCCTGCTCCAGAATTTTCCAGATTTACATTTAGGTCCCTCCGTAGGGACCTAAATGTAAACTTTCTTAGTTTTCTATCAGAACAGTCCCTGTTAAGGACCATTTTGCAAACTTTTTTGTTTCTTTTCTTGCACTTATACCCCTGGCCTGTAGGGGAGTTTTGGACCTTGTTTTGACATAATTTTTCGTTGATTTTTTAGGGTATTTACGCAACTACCCCAGCAAGGTTTCAAGTAATTTTTTGTGTATTTTTCTCGTGTTTTTATCGTGTTTTGATTCGTCACAAACCGACTTCATTTTGGTTTGTTTTCATGTGTTGATCGAGCCCGTTGCTCGACTTTTTATCTACTATATAGTATCACCAATATTCCACTTATATTCCACCTATTATATCGTAAATAAATTGTGTGAAAATACCACTTTGAAAAATAAATAAAAAATGAAAAAGAATAAAATCAAATAAAAAAATTAAAAATCAAAATTCAATAAAAAATGTCGCTTTTCTTTGATCGCTTTAAGAAGAGATAAAATAAATCACAAAACATATTTTCTCTTTAAAAATCAGAGTACCATATTCTGCCTCCTTGTGTTTCGACTCAGGCACACTCACCTGGTAAAATAATTAGTGTAGGTTTTTTTCTCATAAAACCGATCTTTGTTTGATCAGGAGCTAAGATCCTTTTGTGACTTTTCTACACTGACAATTGTTTCTTCTAAAAAGCCGTAAACCGACCTTAGCCTCTCCGCATCATGATCTTCATCGGATTGGACTTGAGACAGGAGGTATTTTACTTTAGAGGCAAGGAATCGCAAACACGCTTCAAGAGGTATTTCTGATAAATTGCTTGTGATGAAATGATTTGAGAAGTGTTCCCTAACATGTGGTTTCATATATTTATTTTTTAAAAATTTATGTTGCTCAATGCAATTAGTATGACTAGTTGCCATAGGTCGTACGTGATACGACCTACATGCTTCCGTAATGCACTAATGCCTAAACCCTATCCTTCAAGTGGTATTAGCCTTGGTCAAAATTCTTGGATATCATCCAACCCCTAAGGAAACAAGGTTTTATATCAGTTGTGCGGTGACTTGTAGTTTGTGCATATGATGTATGTTTCGAATTGTTTTTCGCTAAAATGAAAAGTCTAAGTTTATGTATTGTTTGGACATTTTTTGGGATGATAAAATGTATTTAGAATGTATAAATATTTCATCAAGACAGTATCCAATTGTTGACACCGAAAGTGCATGAACTAAAATTCGAAAAGTTTATGTGATATTGTTTTGCATGTATTCACAGATCTATAAGAAGTTATTTTTTGTTTACTATTTTCCTGTCACGAAACATGAAAAAAACACTTAATTGAATATAGAATTAAACTTCAAAATTGCTCGAATTTATTTCGCATGATTTTGACTGTATTTGCGATAGATATTCCATATTTAGGGAGATGGGTCAGAGGATGATTGGATCATCGAGATCTCTTTCTTAATGTGTTAATCATTCAATGAAAATCAAGAAAATTATGATTTTTTTGATTATTTTGATGCTTAATAATTATGAAAATATTTGATTAAACATCAACGACTATTGAGTGAGAGTTTCACAAAAAACCCTGGTTTATCCTACAATAATTGTAAGACAACTTTTACATTCAAAATCAAGAATATGTTTGCTTGAAATGACTAGAAATTTAGAATCTTCAAAAGTGCTTTAAGATGCCTAATGTTTATGAGTGATTACTATATATGTATCGTGTCGGTCACCAAGAGCATGTGATCGATAAAATCTCTTAGTACAATTTGTACAAAATATGTTATCTGAATTGATTCAGTGATGGTGTTTAAGTCGTGGATACGTTAATGGGTTACTTAATTGACACCCTGTACCACAATGGAAGCCCTCCCTGTTAGCATAATCTGTCTGACCTAGCTTGATCCGTTTCAAGGATGGGTAACATGAGAAATCTCTAAGTACTTTAATCAACTAATTGGAATAATACAATTATACACATGTGATGGTGTATACTATATAGTAATATCAAATAAATCCTAGTTATTTGTCGGTTGATTGATTAGATAGATAATTGATTTAATATGATTAAATAAATTAGATCCAACTAAAATGAACATTCTATTGTGAATGGAGATGGATTTCCTTTGGAAGAATTAATCGTAATGAATATGATTCATAATGATTAATTAATAAATTTTGAATGGGATATAGAGGATCATATAAATGACATCCACGATCTCTCGTCAAGGCGAAGGGTTCAATTACCATGGATTGTATACTGGAGACACATGCCCGAAGTGACAGCTCCTGCATACAAGCGCACGTGGATCGGGCTTTGCTTCTCGAAAGAATAAGGCTGTATTCGTAGTGACCCCAATATTGGTTCCTCATATTATTGAGGCGGCATTAGATTGTGCATAACAAGTTCTGCTCATGTTGTCGATTTATTCAATTAACAATGGGTCAACATCACCTTAGGGTTGGTGGGCTCGGGTGTTAAAAACGCAATTGGGAAATACAAGTTAGACTTGCAAGGTAAAATGAGTTCCCGCTTCTTTTTACCTGGGTTACATTTCTCATATTATTGGGATGTAACAAAGATATAAGGGAGATAACAGATCTTGCTAGAGATATATTAGTAAATATATCTCTTAATTTGAAAGTTTAATAAGGGAATGGACTTTCAGAGTTTAAAAGGAAATAGAACTTTGATTTGAAACATTAACCTTAATCAAAGATATATATATATATTTATGCAAATTATCTTATTTTAAATAACCTTAGTTAAATCCACTCAAATCTATACTCAATCATAACTAGTATCATGGATTGGATCCATGATTAAGATGCAGTACTTGCAGTTGGGCGCATAATATTTGTGGTTGCAATGTGCAAATTTCCTCATGATTATGAGGATTGACCATTAAATAGACAGAAAGAAAACAACCTATGGTTCGTGTGTCTCTAAAGTCTTGATCTCTCATCGAGTGTGCTTTGGAAGTAACATGCCGATGCTGACCGTAATTGCCAAGATCATTCTTAAAAAGAAGATGTTTTGGTAAACATATGTGCTCTCAACATTTAATCATGAATGACATGGTTCGTTGTATTATGCAGAATGATGGCTCAAGAAGAGATGATGTACTCAAAATATTTGAGTACCATCTTGAACCAAAGTCTTTCTAGGTTAAGATGAGTGTGGATATGGTGAATGCCATCATTCTGCTATCTCTACTCAAATCTTTCATCACGCATCATAATATTCATATTGTATGAATGTGATGAAGTAAGAGTAAATGTTAAAATACTCTTATATTTATGTCCCTTGAAGACATGCTCAATTTATGAGATGCTTTATCTTAAGCAATAATTATTTAAGTGTTAAGGAAGCGCAACGGAAGCATGGGTCTGACCCATGTAAGAAGAAAAGTCAAAGAGTTGACCGTACTTCTGTAACTTCCATAAATATGACATCCAAAGAGTTGGATGAATGCCAGTACTGCAACAAGTCGATGTATTGATAGTATGACTACCTAAACTATCTAAGATCCTTAGAGAAGGACCCAGATAGTGCATCGAGATATTCTACATCTACATATCATCATTGAAATTGGCTTACTTATTAGATAATTTTAGTATGATTATTGTATCTCCTTCTTCCAGTGACGCTTACAAATTGGTTATACATGTTTTAGAAGATTGGAAATTTTGATCTTAAGGTTTAATAATCATACACAAGGGAGTTGATGCAATTGTTGCAACAATCTCCATTGGATAGGTAGACTACATATTTTCAGTGGGAGGGCCCTCATTTTTAGAAATTGTCTATATGACCTAGATATTAGAATACATTCTTTGTGTATTTTTAAACTTGTTAGATGTGGATATACATTTTGCAATACACCTATCATAAAGAGATGTGATGGATATATTTTAGATAATAATCTAACATCTAGAGGGCTATGCTAAATTAGAATAATAATAAACGATTCATTAACATTTCTAATACTGGAAATTTAAACCTTAAAAGATCAATAGGAGGATGAAGATCATTTGACAATGATCTGGCATCAAGTCTTGGACATATGTCTATTGATAAGATCAATATACTAGTAGAAGATGGAACTTTAGATTATCTAAACGTTTAAATATTGCATACTTGTGAATATTGTATTCAAAGTTAAAATTTTCGATGCACCCTTATCTGGAAATGGCGTAAGATGTCAATGTATTCAAGACCTGATACATATTGATGTATGTGGATCCTCTATACCATAATGAACACGAATGATATGTGATATCCATTAATGATAATTCATGGTACGAGATTTCTTCCTTTACCTATTAGAAACCTTTGAAATGTTTAAAGATTTCATGATTTTGGTTAAGAACCAAAGTTAGAAGGAAGATGAAAAGAATTTGATCTAATATTGGTAGTTAGTACCTATTAGATGAATCCAAGGAATACCTATAGAGAAAGGAACATCTTTCCTATCTCGCTCCTCCTAATACACCTCGGCTCGATGGAGTTGTAAAGAGATGCAATTTGATCTTGTTAGACATGATTTGGTCAATGATGACACTTAGCATAATTACATCTTAGTTTGCATGTATATATGTAGTAGAGACTGCAATATATATCATTAATAATATTCCATGCATATATGAACCCAAAACTCCTCGTGAGCTATGGTTTAACCAAGTTAGTGTCAAAAACTAGAGGATTTAAGAATTGCTTGGTTCATTCTATAACATAGATGCAAGAAAGTTGGAATCTTGCATTTGAGAGTGCTACTTCATTAAAAATATTAGGATGGAATTGTCTACCTAGTTTATGGCCTTGATATTCTTAAAAAGTTCATCTCCAAAGAATAAGATTATAAGAAGATGACTTTCTTGAGAATCAAGATAAGAATGAAGTAAAGGTACTCGCTGATTCCTAAGAGGATAATGAGGCTCCTAGAATCAGAAATTAAAAGGATAATTAAAGATGAAATACTCATACCTCTTCAAGTCAGTTTGAAGGTGGTAAGACCACCTAAAGTGTATGGATTGCATGTGTCAGAGAATTCTGCCAATGATCAAATTTCATATGATAAAGTTTTTATAGATCATGACATGGAAAGATGGATGTTAACAATAAAGTCTAAAGTTGACTTCATACAAAAGTGTTGTGTATGGTCTCTAAAGGATCCATCTATAGGGGTGAAACCCATCTTGAGTAAATGGATCTTCATGAGAAAGAGGGAACCTGATGAGAAGGTAGAGACCTTCAAAGCACGGCTCGTAGCCAAGAGAAACACACGGAAAGAAGACACTCTTGCGATGAGACTTGCTTTCTAATGACCATGCTTAAATCCATTAGAATATTGCTAATTGTAGCTACAAAACTTGACTATGACATCTGTAAGATGGAAGTTAAGATTACATTTCTCAATGAATACCTTAACGAGAATCTTCATATGAAGTGGCATCATTGCTTCATGGTTGAAGAATGCAAGGTATGCAAGCTAAGGAACTCCACCTATGAGCTCAAATAAGCTTCTGGTAGTTGGAACATCAGATTTGATGAAATTATAAAGGTTATTATTTCAAAAAAAATCTTGATGAACCAATGTAAAGCTTAGTGGGAGTGCCATTGTGTTCATCATACTAAATGTAGATAAAATCCTGATCATTTAGAATGATATAAGGATGATAACAAGTGTTTTATGATCTGGTTGTTCCACCTTGAGATAAAAAGATATCAAGAATGCTTCTTATATCTTAGTTCTGAAGTTGTTCGGAAGTAAAGAGAAGAAGGCATTGGGACCGTTGCATTAGCAGTACACCTTGGACACATTCTTCTTTTTTTTTGGAAAACTCCAAGGAAATCTTCTTTCCCTTGAGATATGATACTGACATGTTTAAAGGGATAGCACCTCAAAGAGCCGAGGATGTAAATGTCAAAGCTGCATGCCATAGTGCATCAGTTAATGATAAAAACTTGAAGGAGACAGTTCAAATGTGATCTAAAACTTTGAGTTTTTTCTAGGTCTTCAGTATGCAGGATCTACGAGTATTAGGAATGCTCAAGGGTGATGTGATCATAAACGATTGTATAACCGTGACACTTCCATTCTGAGGGAGTGATGAAATATGTTTGGGTTTTAATTACTCCTCTCAGTAGATCAGTAAATTAATCTCAGTCTAAATGTTGGACATTGATCTGAATGTGATTCGGATATAATGAGAAGATAAGATTTACAATTTGAATTCATTAAACATCTATGTGAGGTCCTCGAGATCTGGATTTGAGATATGATCTCAATATCCAAGTCACGATACATGAAATGTACAATCATCGTGTCCTTATCTCCAAGTATCTGCAGAGAAAGCGCATTATTCTTGAAAGAGTTCAAGAATAATTATATTATTGATAATGTGTTTGAGCATTGAGAAAATTTGATTATTAAATGTGATTTAATTATTATGAATAATATGGATATGATTCATATAATTTGAGCACATGAGAATAGGCATCTATGATAATTAAATATGATTTAATAATCAATCAAGACTAATGTGGATATCACTCTCCATAATAATCATAAATATTATAAATGTGATTTATAATATGTTGGAGAGATGCTATTGTAAATAATATTTATGAATTAAAAGTTGATGTGAATTGGATTTACATTGAATAATTAATTATAAATACAATTTACATTTTATATTGAATGTATGATAATGCTTTATAATTTACAATGGCATGATTGAAATTATCATAAAATAAGGAATTATTTTATAAATAATTGTGCAACAAATGTTGTTGTACATGTGGAATTTTGGAGAGATATGAGATCTCCTTAGTTAAAGGAGAGCCACCTTCCCTTTTGTAGGGTGGATGACCATGGACTCCTAATGGTTGTCCACTCTATTAAGGGATTGATGCTTGTCCTCTTTCCTTTATTTCCACATGGGATTGATTTGAATTAAATTGAATTTGTTGTAAATTATTTGTAACAAATTTAATTTATTTTTATTTGATTATTTGTTGTTGCAGATTTATGCAATAAAATCACGTCCATTGATTGAAAATACAAAATAATATAGACCCTTGATTACGAGTGCACATGGATTGAGATCCATGGACATCCAATTTACTATAAAAGAGGAGGTAGCCCTAGCCTTCTCTACTTACAACAACTACATGAATTGCAAGAGCAATAACTCTCTCTCTCTCTCCATATTCTCATACACGCCTACTCTATGTCTCAACATTGTGGCCATCCAAATTGTTGACCTAGAGAGATTCATAGTTGTCACAACGTTGTACTACTACGGAATTGACTGCTCGTGGATCTCCTCTGTTTGTGGTGCTTTTTACTCATGAATAAGGTGATGGATTTCACGAAATAAAACCAGGAGACTCCTTGCGTGGATCATCAACTTAGATTGCAGGAAGCACGAGTCTCATCCACACGTCCGCAAGTGTGGTCTTCGTCAGATTAGACTTGAGACAGGAGGTCTCTTACTTTATAGACAAGGGATCGCTAACACGCTTAAAGAGGTATTCTGATAACTTATTTGTGATCTTGATGAATTGATTTGAGAAGTGTTCTCAAATCATGTGGTTTCATCTATTTATTTTTTTATTTCTGTTTCCCGATGCAACTGGTATGACTAATTGCCCTACGTAGTTTGCGATGCGATCTACGTGCTTCAATGATGCGCTGAGGCCTAAACCTTATCCTTTAGGCTTGTAGATGTGGTGTGAACGCAATGTCGTATTTATCCCTTGAAGATCTGAAATTTTCCAACCAAGAGCCTTGTGATTTTTCTCTAGAATCTCTAGCAAGCGAGATTCTTGATCAATGATCAATCGCGAACTGATGATGGTCGGATACTACTCGGGATCACTCGCAAAAAAGGCATACTTTAGATTTGATGGAAGTGGTTTAAGCTCAAGTGGGATCTGAATTAGCTTTTCATTACTTCCGTAACTTTATTCATGTTCGATGTATGTTTTACCAATAATTTTTAGTCCACCTCGGTTACTCTAGGTTTAGACAGTGAAACATGGAAAATATCTACAATAGTTTCCTCTTATTCTGTCTGGGATGGTGATGAATTTGTGATTCATTAACAATTCTGTTGCATTTTATCTTAAAATCCTTGATAAATACATGCAGATATCCATTAATATTTTTTATCAAAAGCATATTCATGAATAAAACTTATTTTTATGCATCAAAAAGATATAAAATAAAAAAGTAAAGAAATAAAGAAATAAAAGAAAACAAGGCGGACTGTAAATATCTAATATTGTACAGAATGACTTAGAAAATATAAATATAGGTGTAAGCTATATTTATATAACCTAATCCCCAAGACCAAGTCTCCATGACTTGGTCGAAAAACAATAAAATAGAGGGAGATAAGGAAGAAAATATAAAAAATAACTAATTGTATTTATTAAATATCAAATCAATTTATTTATTAGATATATATATACTCTTCACATAATTATATTTAATTCGTATGCACATATTTTTAGAAAACTCTTCACCCACGTGTATATAAAAATATGTATAAAAATATAAAATAAGTTAAAAATTCCAACTTGTATATATGTCAAGAAATCTGAACTACAAATTGTCAATTTCCCAACTTCCGAACCTCATAGCTTCGTTTGCGAACCAATTTCACTTTACTCACATTTAAAGATCATGATATAAAATTATCTAATTAATGAATGTGATTTCATCGAAAATGGAGTCTATTTGCAAAAAGTTGATTTTTAGACCTAATGGCAACTGGGTTTCTAGGTTGTTGGATTTATTATGTACATACTATTTAAGTATAATTGATTTAGCAATTTTGAATTAGTTTCTTGATCTTGTAGTTTATTTATAAAATATATTCCAAAAATAAAATCCTTGTTTAATATTTTAAATAAATAAAAAATCCTTAAAATAGGTAAAATGAACTACACAGTATATACTTGTATTTATCAATCTATGTATAATAACTTATTAAAATCCACAAAAATTCCTACAAGACTTATTTAAATAAATAAAATAAAAAATAGTATCCTATTTATTAAAATGTTTAATTAAAAATACAAATGTATATGTATATTACTGATATTTTATTTATATATATCATAAAATATGTATTATTTATTTGTGAATAATATACCATAATTTAGATAATTTAATTATCTATATTTTCATTTTTACATATTTTTAAAATAACATTTTCTACTATTTATTATGTAATTTATTACGTATTTCACTCTTGGCATTTTATGGTGATGACATGTGTCAGCACCATAGCTGTCTTCCTCAAGAAAGCATTCTATCGCAGCAGGTTCAATAACCCATCTTCACCGATTTATTCGATTCTCCGCCCATTTTTAATCCAATCCGTTTATCCTTTAGCCTGATCAACCATTGTCCGTGATAACCCTTAAATCTATCTAACTATCCCTCGATCTTCTCTATTTAAGTCTCTCAAAGTGACAAAATCAATCTAACTCCTCCCATTTTCCAGTTCCAACTGATCAACCTCTGAACTTCCACTGCCCAGAGCCATTTGACAGACGAAGGAGGTGGTTCGTCCGTGAGGAAGAGGGAAGATCAAGGAAGAGTACAAGGTGATTTCTTCACCTTGATTCGCAAGCATCAACTCGCGTTCAGCTCGAACTTTCATTGAGTTCTTGAGCAACGACCTGGAGATCTTACATCTCAAAACTTCCCAGGTGACTTCATCCATCAATTTCCATCTATGTAATCCATTTTTAGCCTACTTAATCCATGTTTTGATACTCTAATCACCTTTTTTTTCAATTGTGATCAAACCCCCCATCCATTTAACATTGTTCGTTGATAATTTTGCATTTGAAATTCAACTTCTGAACCATATTCTATGCCTAAGAATATTCCATCTTCTTAGGTCGATTCATATAGAATCGGGCCTATCGTCGTTATTGCAGGTTGTTCCATCAACTGGAGCAGATTCCCAAGACATTTGTGCCCAAATTCTTTGCCTCATTTGGAGGAATTCATTGATATGATGCCGCGCACAAGTCAGGTCAGACCTAGATCCCTAAAAGATTTTGATCTTTCATCTCTGACGCTACCTCGCGGTAGGAGAGTTCAAAGGGGGGAAGGAGTCCCCCTTCTTGCCCTATCATAGCCATTCCGGCCTCTCATGTCATCGTCAATCACCACATTAGTCGATCAGAGCTAAGGAGTCATCGGTGCTCTTCGATTTTGGGGGAAGAACACGAAGAATGCCAGATTGTACCGCATGTTGACACGTATCCAAAACCAACAGCTTTGATCGCTCTCCACAATTTAATCTTAGACGTCCAAGGTGAATCGGTGGGAATTTTGCATAATTAACCCGTCGAAGTCCTGAAGTTCATTTGTACCGTAGATAGTTTAAGTATTTACATTTATGTCCCTCTGTAGGGACCTAAGTGCAAGACTCTTATTCCTTTTCCAGAAACTTTTATTACAATTATACCTTGATATTATTATAGACTTTTAGACATTGTAGACATCTTATTTTTCTTTGATTTTTATAGGGTAGTTACACAACTACCCTAGCGTGGATTCAATATATTTTTTATGGTTTTTCACCGCTTATTTGCTCTGTTTTGATGTTATGAAGTTTTTCTTGTTTTGATTTTTCTTCATGTGTTTCTTCGAGCACGTTGCTCGATTTTTTCCCTCATTTCTACTATATTGTATGACCTTTACATATATATCACATACCTACTATATAGTATATCATTTTGTAATTATATTCTTGATTTTTGAAAAGAAAAATCATTTCTTTTCTTCACTTCAACCACTATATTAGAATATTACATTACACTATATTCTACCTACTATATAGTATCCTTCTTTTGTCAAATTAATCACTTTTGAAAAATCAAATAAAAAATATAAAATAAAATAAAAATAAAAATTTGCAAAATTTAAATCCTAATAAAAAGAACAAAAACTAAAAATCACACAAAGAGTTTTTGAAAAAGAATTTAAACTACAAAATTGATCTCTAATTCTAGGTATACTTCATGCCTCCTTGTGTTCGACCAGGGACACTTACCTAATAAATATCAAGTGAAAAAAGAGAGAATATTATTTCTCACATTTCTTCATCTCTCTCTCTCTCTCTTGTATTTTATTTGATATGTGCTTCTCTTCCCGGATTGTTACAATACGACGAATTCAAATAACCGCAAGGGGAGGCGCAGTTATCAAAATGGTGTTGTTCACGAGGAGGCACTACTAATACTTAGGATTTAAGATTTTTGTGTTTTTTTTATTTTGATCAGTTTTTCGTGTTTACGGTATTATCGATTTTCTTTTTAAATTTTGATTTCTCTCCATTTTCTTTATGGTTTTTGCCCGCTGACATGTGGTGTAAGGACTGCAGGATCAACCAACTTCTTAAGAAGTCGAGTCAGTTAAGAGTACAACGATCATCTTCTTCTATACTAGTCGGTTGCAAAGGAGCAGTAGGAGTCAGCAGAATTTTTTTACTTGCATTTTTTTTCTCGGTGAGAGAGAAAGAGCCACTTGCATGTTTTTCATTTTGTAGAAGGGATCACTTAAGGACATCACGGCTTTTACACGAACACTAGACTCTTTTCTTCTGGGGTCTGTTTCACCAGTCGGTGCTGGGGGACCATCTCTACGGTTTTCGATTTTTCTCGATCATTTTCTTTTTTTTTTATGATTTTTTTGAGCCTAGAGTGTATGCTTGATTGATTGGATGACTAATATAGAACCTATTATCCTAATCCACACTTAAGCGTAAAATTCGACGATTTTTTTAAATAATTAATTCTCACTCTAGCACTATGTGTTTAGGGTTATGGTTTTATCACTTTTACATGCATTAGAATTAAGTTTAAATTTATGTGTGCATCACTTGCATGTAGAGTGTTGGAGCTAGGTATGACTTCTATCTTCGCATGCATCATGTTTTTACATTGCATTATGTGATTCAACCCTTGTGTGACGTATTTTTCACTAAAAAGGGAAAACGAAGCTCACGTTAGTTTTGTTGAAAATACCAAAAAAGTGAAAACTATAAAATAAAAATCTTTGAAACTTCAACCAAAAGTAAAAGAATAATTTGATTTAATTGCTTTGGGAGAGCAATCCCCTCATTGTTGTAGGTACTTACCTCTAGACAGAGCAAGGGAGGACCTAACCCTAAGGATTAGAGCCAAAAATCCCTGAAATTGTGCACTAAGCACATGTGTATTACTTTTCGATATATAATCGCAGTTGTAAGCACTTGCCTTCGACCATAGAGAGTTGTTTGATGTACTCAGTTTCACATTTCCTTTTGGGTCTGATATAACCTGGCAGCCCGGGCATATTGTTCCAGTGTTTGGGGGAGTGTAAACCGTACCCTGGGCGATAGGGTGATATTACTGCTTGAATCACCTAACTTTAAAACTAAAAAGATAAACAACCAAACTCATACGGTCGTCATTGTGTGAAGTTGGTGAATTGGGGGTTGCCATTTTGTTTCTTGGCGGTTTATGTGTGACTATGTGTCTGACACACCTTCCGTTTGTGTTTTGAATTGACATTGTATTCTTATCTCATATCATTTTGGCATCGAAGATGACGTATTGACGATCTTTATGCTCGAACTTTGCGAGTCATCAATCTTCCAGCATGATATGTATGTCTTCACCGACTCGGGATGATACTCTTCTCGAGTTAGTTTCACCTAGTCATGAGGTGAGTCAGGCCCATACTCCCTCACCTCCCAGCCCTTTAGTCGAGGAAGACCCTCACCTCGACATTTCTTCTTCTCCAGGATATTTTTCACCCAGTGCTTATCAGGCATTTTCCTTTCTAGAGTAGTCAACTGACACAATGGTAGCGAGAGGGAAAGCATCGGTTAAGGACATACCAGCTGATGAGAGGCATGATACATGATCAGATGTGATTGCAGGGATTCTAGACACATTACAATAGATGAGTACATAGCTTAGAGAGAAGCTTAGAGTCCAAGAAGAACCGGGGGCTGAGATTGCGACGCTAAGAGCCAGAGGAGGGAACCCACCAGCTATAGTTGATCTCATAGTCACCTTACGTGATGAGTATGACTCTGGAGTGAGTACGCTGCAACATTGGATTCGATTGTCGATGAATCAGGGTCCATATGATCTTATACCATCATTCATTACACTTCTTCCCAAGTTCTATGGGAACACTATTGAGGAGTTGTTTATATTTTTATGACAGTTTGAGATGATATGTGGGACGGCTAGTTATCTGAATGTTACGTAGGAGGTTGTACGCCTCAAGGCTTTCCCATTTGCATTAGCATATAAGGCGTGCTACTGGTTGGATCATTGAGGAGAGAGATCTCTACTTGGGAGGATCTCAAGTCCACATTCCTGCATAAGTATTCTCCTCTTGAATGAACCAATATGATGAGGAGTCAAATTTTGAATTTCACACAACACTTCCATGAGTCTTTCCATGAAGCATGGGATCACTTCGGAGACATGATAGAGAAATGCCCTCATTATGATATTCCACTGACGGTGCTAGTTCAGAATTTCTTTGGAGGACTACATGCTAATATTCGAGATTAGTCAGTATCACATGTGGCGATCTGAGATACTCTCGACATCAACCTCTCGCCCCCTTCGAGAAGATTCAACGATATTGCTTATGTGAATCATAGCAGTTCCAACAACATCCGCTTCCACCATCAGGTGCATCATTCCAAGGGACCGAGCAATGTTTAATAATAAATCAATTGTTGTAGTGTCAGTACTCATTGCGGGATAGAAGGCGTTCACATGCCATCTACACGTGACACGGATGTTGTACTCCTCTTCCACATATTCAGTAAGGCTACGAACCGTTCCCAATAGCTCCTCGAAAGTGCCAGAGATAAAGAAACCTATCATCTATCCGGTCCCCCCATCATAGCATACAATCCCATTTTCAACAACAATTCTCCCATTCAGAGAGACAAATAATGGGGTCATGTTGGCCATTATCTATGAAATAGTAAGGCCATATTAAATTATTTAATTAAAAGATTATTAATATAGAATTAATTCATATGAAATAAGAAAGTATTATTTAAATAACTTACATTATTAGTAATGTGTGATAAGATGGTTTCATAATACTTATAATATTATTGATTAAAAGGTAAACTAAAAACCAATTATTTTTTTATTAAATGGGTAAGTCATATTAAGTAAATTATTAGAGAATGATTAATGCTAATATGATTTCTTAATAATTATAATATTACTAATTAATAGGTAAATTATATAATAATTAAATTAATTACATTATTAGTAATTAGACATGTAATTTCATGTTAAATCATTAATAATCAAATATTATTAATGTAAAATTAATTAATATTAATTACATTCTTTCATATTAATTAATGTAATATTAGTGTCTCATATTAAAGAATTTATTACGAGTACGATTTATGATAAGATAGTTTCATAATACTTATAATATTATTGAGTAAAAGGTAAATTAAAAATCACTTAATATTTTTATTAAATGGACAAGTAATATTAAGTAAATTATTAGAGAATGGTTATTGATAATATAATTTCATAATAATTATAATATTATTAATTATTGGATAAATTATATAATAATTAAATTAATTACATTGTTAATAATTAGACATGTAATTTCAGGTTAAATTATCAATAATCAAAATATTATTAATATAAAATTAATTCATATTAATTAAATTTTTTTCATATTAATTAATGTAATATTAATGTCTCCTATTAAAGAATTTATTAGGAGTATAATTAATGATAAGATGGTTTCATAATAATTATAATATTATTATATAAAGGGTAATATAATATCGCTTACATTAGTTACATTGTAGTAATTAGAAGGTTTATTTTATGTAAATTTTTTAATGAAATATTATTAATGTAAAATAAATTCATATTAATTACATAAATTATAATTAAGAGGAAAGTCCATATTAATTAGAATTAATTAGAAGATAGTTCCTTTCACTTAAGAAAATACTAATGAATAATTTAATTAGATTAAATTTTACATATTAAGTTATTTAATTACGGGATTATTCATTTAGAAAAACTGCATCTTAATTACGGAATTATAAATTAACGGGGCTTGTACACAATCCTAATCGTCAATGTCTTTCCTAATCAGTATTTATCTGTGTAGTTCTATATAGAGATGTGTATGAAAAACATCTACGTGTATGAAAATAACTAATGAAGTTTTAATTTCAAAAATAATTGCCGACAGTAGGGAGAGTCTTACGGTTAAGATACATTAGAAAGGCACCACAAAACATAAAAAAAGCATTGTACAAAATCTTTAAACGCTTTAGTTCAAACACGGGCATATACATTAATCAACAGTGTGATCCTTTAAATTATATTAGAATTTTACATCATCTCTTTTGCATCAAATCATGTTAATGACGTTAAACTTCCACATGCATTATATGCTTACGAAAATTTTTTAGACAGAGGCATTATATCACACTATTAATATCTAAATGGTAAAATTGAAAAAATAGTGTATAAATATTAAATTATACCTTCACTTGGGAGAGAGAGTTTGCAGGAGAGAGAGAGAGAGTGAGATAGAGAGGGATGTGTGAGGGAGAGAGGGACCTTCACTTGGGAGAGGAAGCTTGCCAACGGAGAGCGAGAGAAGGAGTTCGAGGGAGAGATTGGAAGGGATGTATGAGAAGCGAGAGGGGGGAGGGTCGGCTTTTATAAGCGTAGGGATGGGCTTCAACCGACGAACCGTTTGTTGATCAACGAACGGTTCGCCGATCCCTTTTTTTTTGACAATCGCGGGTCGGGACTTGAAATCTCGTAGTTTGAGTGACTCGGAAATAGAAGAATCAATATACATATACCATCCTAGACCCGGTCTGACATGTTCCGCGAATGCCGGTCACGCGCATTACGCTTCGTGCAGAGCCGCGCCTCGGGAGAGCGCGTTGGATTAGCGTGTAGCGGGTTGATCGGTGAACAGTTCACCGATCGACGAACCGTTTGCCGATCTGTATCTGACATATTGTTCACCGATCGATGAACCATTTGCCAATCCATATCTGATAGACTGTTCACCATTCGACAAGCCATTTACCGATTCATATCTGTTAAGGAAATTAATTCCTGCTCGAATATGGTCAAGCTCTACGTGAGAAAAATCTCCATGAAAAAAATATATGAAAGTAAAAGTCCGCCACCCCGACCCAATATACCCCCGTCCCCACGGCATATAATCGCAGAATAAAAAAATAAGCTCTCTCTCCTTCTCCGAGTCCAATCGCAATCACCCTCCTCCCTTTCGCCACCGCTCGCTCCAAACGCAGACGGAGAGAGAGGAGGGGGATACAGGAATGGCACAGCCGATGGCGCAACCTCGTGCCGTGGTTGGTCCTCAGCCGCAGCGGCAGGAGCAGCAACAGGGCGGGTTCGCGCAGTCTTTGACGGGGATCATAAGGATGGCGGTCTTCTGGTACTTCGCCATGAAGTTCTTCGGCCCCAAGAAGCCCCCTCCGGGCCCTTCTCAGTTCATGACCAACCTGTTCCAGAAGGGCGAGCCCCTGGTTAGTTGACCCCGTTTATCTTCGCTCCTACAATTCCCCAAATCGCTGGTGCGATCCTTACCTTCAGTTTCTATCGAGATCCGGTTTGAGTATCTTCAGGGGAAGCCAAGTGCAGGAATCTCGAACTGCCACTCGATGCTTCCAAAGGTTTTAGCAGCTTCAGGGCGTAAGTTTTGTTAGTCTCGATCCGAGTTTAGATGGTGATCAACGTGACAGGAGGAGATTCTTTGCTTCAGCTCCGCAGTCACGCAGAAACAATGTGCGCGTGGCTGTGAAATCGGGTTGCGACCCGACCTGTGTTTCTTAAGTTTACTTCATCACGGTTGATTAGTTATTCTATGTTTGGGTTATTTCCTTTGCTATTGAGATTTGGTTCGTCTGGAGAAACGAAACATGTTGTTGTAAATGAAACTCGTTTTTGCTGGTTTCCGAAGGCTTTTAGCTGCTTGAGGAGGAATACCGTTTGTTTATATTCAGTTTGAGTGGTTGATGACGTGGGAAGAAAATCCTGCAATCTAAAAGTCTCTCAGTGCAGATGTTATAAAAGAAGAGACATTGCAAATATAACTCCTGAAATTCTAGAAATATCCAGAATTTATTATTGGCGGACATTTTTCCTATTAAAATTAGATCTATCTTGGATAAAAATTGAAATCATAGCATGGTCACCAATTTGTCTCCTACAATCTCTGTGAAGGAGACTAACGCTGAATGGAAAAAAAGAGAGATCATGCACGGTCTTCTTATCTGACAAGTGGAAAGATCTATGTAATTCTTGCACGAAGACTTGAGAATTATGTTTGGAGGTTAGATTTATTAATGGAAGGAAATATCGTGATATATAAATATCGAGATGAGACCAATATCGGTATCGATATGACGATATAGCCTCCTTTTCAGGCCATTCCTTCACAAAAGTGCATCGTATGGGCGATATTTTCGACGATATATCACCGATATATCATGGAAATATTGTATCGACATGATGTCAAAATGATATCGATATCGATATGGCCTTCCGTGGATTTATTTTTATTGATCCAAAGTTCCTAGGTTCATGTAGGATGAGATCAAAGTCGTTAAGAAGGAATCGTGACTCGTGGAAACACCTAAGCAACTTATGTAATGCTGCAACATGGTTGTTTGCATTAGAGGACTTGTTAGCAATCCCTTCTACCAAATTGTCTCGGAGCATGACCCTTCCCACAAGTATGGATTCTCTATTATTTCCATTGAGGAAACTCCCAACGTCAACATGGTTCCAATCTATCACCCAACATGGCGGCCGGCGATGCATGCCCTCAACACGGTACACGTGTTGAAATCTTGCATATGAACAACATCGACTCACCCCCATACCATTCCTTCTTCACACCTTATCTAGCTTATCTTATCAAAGATGCTCTTCATGGCACATCTCTACTGTTTACCCATACCCTTACCTACGAATGAGCAAACACTATTTTTTACCTTTTTGTTTTTTCCTTCATTATTTTAGAGGATGCGTACTATTTAATTGTAATTAATTGATATTTTATCTTATTAATTAATGAAAATATGCATAGACATTTAAGAGTATATGCATTGCACACATTTTTATTTAAAATAATAATATTACCTAGTTCAATATTATGATTAGTCGCATCAATACCATTTATTCTTTATTCAGCGACCCTTCTTACCGAGTAGTGCATATCGACTTGCAACAATGATTGTTTGGAAGAGCTACTAAAGGGTGCTACATTCCATTGGTACAATCGTAATATGCTTCTTTGACATGGCTAAAGGTTTGCTTCCAGATAAATTGAGAAATCCCTATTATATTGTGACTTAAAATTAATATTACGTGAAGACCGAGGAAATCCCTATTACACGTTAATCTTATAAAGGATATGTATGATGAGACTTCATCTTGTGTAAGGATCCAATTTAGGAAGATTGACTATTTTGACATCATCATCGATCTGCATCAAGGTTCAACTTTGAGTCCATTCCTCTTTACTTTGATCATGGACGGGTTGACGATGAGATACCTTGATGTATATTGTTCGTTGATGATATTGTGTTGGTCGATGAGACTAGAGATGGAGTAAATGAGAAGCTTGAGATTTGAAGACTTGCCTTAGGGACTAAAAGATTTTGTATAAGTAGGGCTATTAATTAATATAAGAATGCATATTTGATGGAAATAGTGGTGACATGATCGATTTGAAGATTGGAGATGATAAAATTCTAAAGAAAGATTCTTTTAGATATTTGAGATCTATTTTACAACATGACGAAGAAATCAATGGAGATGTTACTCATAGAATAAATGCATGTGGGATAAAGTGGAGAGGTGACTGTTTTACGTGGTAAGAAAATTCATTTGCAAATCAAAGTAAAGTATTACAAAGTAATCGTGAGATCGCTATGCTTTATGGATCCGAATGTTGGTCCGTGAACCATAGATACATGCAAAGAATGTCTGTAGCGGAAATGAAAATGCTAAGGTGGATGTGTGGTCATACATGAAAAGATCGGGTTCGGAATAATGCAATCAGAAGGAAAGTTGGTGTAGCTCTGATAGAGGATAATATGAGAGAAAACCGCTTAAGATGGTTTAGCCATTTGCAAAGGATGTTGGTTGATGCATTGTTGAAGTATGCAGCCATTATGTGTAGGCGGGTGATTGGATCCCTCCAGGGTCCAATTACCACATCCTCTTATATTTAGTCCCACATCGGTTATTGGTGGAACATGAAGACTCTGTGGGTGCTATATAAGAAATCCCACACCAATTGTACCGGCCGAGAAAAATGAATAGATACACAAGCCCTTTGAGGCGTTCTCCCGTGGTTTCATCCCGCTCATCACAGAGTAGGGTTCTACATGTTTATTCTTTAGTTCTGTTATTACGCTTCCGCATTCTCTATTTCTTACATGGTATCAGAGTGGGTTTGATTCTCGAGGATCTTATGTTCTTGATTTATTCGAGATGCGATTGATAGATAAGATACATTTTTTGCTCGTTCTTGAAGATTTTTTGATTGGTTTAAGTTTAAGATATAGGGTTTCTTATGAAACCCTATTTCAACATATTTCGAAGATCATCGTCAAGTTCTGAAGATTCGTATTCACGATCTGTTCTAGATTCATCAAGATCATCAAGAGCAGATTTCTAGGCCGTATTCGATTGCAAGTTCAGAAGTTCAATCAAAGCAATCGCAGTGTGTGCATCTTCCCTGCACGCGCATCGTTTGTTCAAGGTCGAGAAAATGTTCGTTCACATCAGGGGTTTTCGATAAACCCTAATTCTTCATCGCGAGACTCTAGGTCACATTTCCAGATGCTCCCAACTTGGTCGATGTCATTGCTTCTCGACAAGTATGGGAGATAGGGGGGATATTGTGTAGAGTTCTACGGCTTGGTTTCAAATTCAAATTCTCCAGCCCATATTTCAGACTCTACAGATTTTCAGATTTAGACTCAACATTCAGATTGGTTTCCGAGTCGTCAGTATGTTGCATACGTGTCTGCGATCATTATTTGTGTGGTCCCCATCTTTGTTTTTGGTTTCAAAGTTTTCATATGATCCATAGGGACTCCAGATTAGAGATCCCATTCTTTGAGCCAATATGGGAGAGACCCAGTTCTCCGACGAGGAGACTTTCAGACTCCATTCTCCAATGATAGTGGACTCCGATGAGGATGTTTCCACGGCCTTTTCAGTTCGGTCCTTCAAAGATGGAGCAATTATCCACATGATGCACAATCTTCTAATGTGGCGAGCTAGAGCACTCTGACGAGAAGACTCATTCCAGGTTCAGTGACTCTGACAGATGCAATACCGAGCACATGTTTTCGACGAGGAGACCCAGTTCAACTCACACTCCAACCCTTTTGTTCCTCCTTACCAGCACAACATGAGAAGCAATGTCCTCGACATCAACCGACAATAAGTATGCGATGAGTTGATATTGTCTGTAGTGCTTTGTATTGTGAGTTTGAGATTTCTTTCTATTTGTCTAAGCTGAGCATTGCATGCTCCAACTTGAGGGGGAGTGTTAGAGTATGCATCCATTATGTGTAGGTGGGTAATTGAATCCCTCCATGGTCCAATTACCACACCCTCTTCTGTTTAGTCCCATATCGGTTATTGCGGGACATGGAGACTCTGTGGGGCTATATAAGAAGCCCCACACCCATTGTACTAGATGAGAAAAGTGAATGGAAACACAAGCCCTTTGAGGCGTTCTCCCGGGGTTTCATCCTGCTCCTCACGGAGGAGGATTCCACGTAAAATCCCGGCGTTCTTCATGTTTATTCTTTATCTTCGATATTACGCTTCCGCATTCTCGATTTCTTTAGAAGATGTGAGTTTTGGGATGTTGAGTCGGTTAAGCGAGGGCGATGAAGGCGTAAGAAGTGTTGGAATGAGATTATCCGAAGGGATCTTAGTTATTTGAATCTAAGATCGAGAATGCCCCAATATAAATCTGAATGGAGGCAAAGAATCCATGTAACCGACCCTACTTAATGTGGGAAAAGGCTTTGTTGTTGCATCTCTATTTTGTACAATCCAACAATGTCTAGTCTATGTCTAGTTTGAACTTTGAAGGGATAGTATCATATGTCAAAGTAATTTGTTTGAGGTTGATTTTCTTTCTTGTGAGTTTTTTGACATAAGAAGATATGGCTCGTGCTCAGGATCATGAGGTGACATTGTCGGCAATAAACATGGTAGCATGGTGAATTCGTTGGTTGGTTAGATCGTCGAGATGGGCATGGCTAATTATGCCTAGTCGTCACAGTCTCGTAGTCGTTAAGAGGTCATAGAAAGGTACATCTTTTCCTAATGCTTAGACTAAATTATCGTGGTAGGGTACACGATAGATCTACTCAATCTAGCCACACTTGCCTACCGGTAAATGAATAGCTCAGTTCATATTCACTGCATGATATACCACATCGAGGACACATGTTGGATCAGGCAAGATGTACCCTTTAGTGCCTGATTTAGTCCTCTCGATCATGTTTGATTGGTTGTTAGACTCTAGTGCTTCTCAGATCTTTGTGGAGACAAGAAGCAATATAACATGATCAAACAAATATTGTTGCGTCTGCTACAGTTCATCAGTTGTCCACTACATCCGCTTCCTTATGGCATCAAAGTTTGGGACTTTGTGACCATCCATCCATTAGTAGACTTTGATGCCTTTATCTTAGTTTACTTCCACCACCTAGTACCTAATTGTAGTGAGGTTTGTCAGCTTGGGAAACATCATTGAAATTCACTTCCCGATTCGGATCACCCATATTTTTCCTCACCCTTTGATCTTGTTCATATATATGCTCATCGGCCTTGTCCAATTTTGGTTCATCTGGCCATTGTTACTATTAGTGATCGTGGATGATTTAATGTGTTTGTTATGAATATTTTTATGAGGAATAAGATGGACATTTATGTAAGGATCATTTAGTTCTTGAAATAAAGACACAATTTAATGCTATTGGCAAGATTGTTTTTTTTTGATAATGCTCAAGAGTTTTGCCGTACGTAGTATGTGATTTTTAAGATTCTTTAGGGATCATGTATTAGATTTCATGTGCCTGTACATCACAACAGAATGGGATTGTAGAACGTAGGCACTTGCATATACTTAAGATAGGACTCTGCTTATCTAGATAAATGTCCCATCATTCTTTGGGAAATGCAATACGGACGGCTTCATATCTCAGTCACCTTCCCTCCTTAGTGATTATGAGAATCTCCTATTGAGATCTTATATTCTGATCACACGATTTTCGCTATGACACCCAGGGCATTTGGACGCTTTGTGCAACATCTTGAGAATGTGAGACAAACTTGCTTTATGAGAAATTAAGTGTGTTTTTATGATATATTAGAAATCAGAAAGAGTATCGTTGTTTTAACCCCAACAGTCATTGATATTGAGTTAGTGCCAATATGGCATTTTTGAGGCTATCCCTATCCCATTCTTCTCTACTGCATTGACTCCTGCCTCTTGGGACTATTAATCGTATCCTTGAGACAATATTCTTGATATCTCATGTACCATTGCCTTAAAAGTATTACATATTTTCCATGATTAGTTAACAGATTCATGTCAGTATACATGTCATCCTCCCTATTCCCAGCCACTGACCAAATCTTCACTTGGGGTAACTCCTGGTCTTGATATTTTTTCTAGTAACACATGTATAAGTGAGGTGATAGATAGTATAGTTGACCTTGCTCTTCCAATTGCTGTTCAGAAGAAGTCACACAATTGCACCTTACATCCTTTTTCCAAGGCGACCTTGGACCATGTCAGTGATAGCTATAAATAATTTGCAAGAGGGCCTATTCACTTTACAAACATCAGTATCACATGCCCAAGCCCTCCTTTAACCTTAGTGGAAGGTGGCCATGTAGGAGATGGTTGCTTTGATATCTAAAGGTAATTAGACCTTGGTGGATCTGCTAAAGTGATGTAGGGTGATTGGTATAAAAGTGTATTCACCATGAAGCATAACCTAGATGGAACAATATCGACACCCAAGGCAGTCGTCCGAGGTTTCACCTAAATCTATAGAGGTTTCTTTGATACCTTCTCCTATGTGGACCAACTTTGGATTCTTTGGATCCTTGTATATAGACATTGATCTTTACATTAGCTTGACATGAAGAATGCACTCCTCTAAGGAGATCCTGAGGAGGTCTTCTATAAGTACGATTTCCCATATTGGAGTTTTAGTGGGAGTGTGAGAAGGTGTGCTTGCTGAAGGTCATTTATGGCCCCAAATAGAGCCCCTGGATTTGGTTCCAGAAACTCTTAGAGGTGCTAGAGAGCTAGTTGTCTGCGAGATCAACCTTAGGCCACCCACTATTTACCAGGAGGACATGTAGAGGCGTTGCAGTGATTTGGTCTTTGTGATGACATGATCCTGATTGGTAATGATGATCAAAGAGAAATTGATGCTTGCAAATCACTTCATAGTCAAGGATATGGGTCTATTGTTATATGTTAGAAATCGAGAATGCGGAAACGTAATTTCATAGATTAAGAATACACATGAAGAACACCGGGATTTTTTTACGTGGAACCCTACTCCGTGAGGAGCGGGATGAAACTACAAGAGAACGCCTCAAAGGGCTTGTGTTTCTTATCCACTTTTCTCTCATCTGGTACAATGGGTGCGGGGCTTCTTATATAGCCCCCATTGACTCTCCAAGTCCCATAACTAGTAGATGTGGGTTTAAACCACTGGATGTGAAAATTAGACCCTGGAGGGATCCAATTACCCATCTCTACATATGAGGCCTATGCTCCAACACTCCTCAAGCCGGAGCATGCAATGCTCAGCTTGGACACAGAAAGAAATCTCATACTCACCATACAAGGCACTGCAAACAATATCAACTCAACACATACTCTATTGTCGGTTGCCGTCGAAGATGTTGCTTCTCATGCCATGCAGGTGAGGAGGAACAAAAGGGTTGGAGTGTGAGTCGAACTGTGTGTGCTGTACTATGCCTATCAGAGTCACTAAAACTGAATGAGTCTCCTCGTCAGATTACTCTCGCCCGCCACATGTAGAAGATTATGCATCATGTGGACAACTTCTCCATCTTTGAGGGGCCGAATTGAAAAAGCCATGGAAACACCTCATCGGAGTCCACAATCGATGGAGAACGGAGTCTGGAAGTTTCTTCGTCGGAGAACTGGGTCTCTCCCAAATTGACTCATAGAATGGGATCTCTAATGGTTTCCCTATGAAATCACATGAAAACCCTAGCCCACAATGGCATAGAGAATGAGATCTCTACTCTGGAGTCCTTATGGATCACATGAAAACTCTGAGATCAAAAACAAAGATGGGGACCACACAAATAATGATCCCATACTCTTACGCATCATACTGAAGACTCATGACCCATCTGAACGTCAAATCTGAAGCTGAAAATCTGTAAAGTCTGAAATCTGGCCTGGAGTCCGAACTGAAGAATATGAATCAGAACTATATACCTCTAAGTAATACTCCCCCTTTATCCCATACTTGTCGGAAAACAATGATATCGACTAAGTTGGGAGAAGACAAGAAAATGGGGAGAACAAAAAATTAATAAGCTGTTACATTTTTTTCATTTTTTCTTCTTTTTTTAATCATTTTTTCGTACGGATTCTTTTTGTATGATCCTTTTTTTTACAACTATTTCTCTTTTTTTCTAGCCAGCTCCCTTTTTTTCTCGCTTAGGTTTTTTTTGTACGCATCTTCTTCCTCTCCTTTTTAAAATACATACGGTTCAATTGGGCCCGAAAGAAGCAACCCTCCCTTTATAATAAAAGGACCATCGGGCCCCTCTCTACCCATAAACATTAGGGTTCCCATCGTGGGAACCCTCTGTTGAGGGCCACCACTGCCCGTAGGAGTTGGATAACCGGCCGGAGGTCCCACCAATGCAAATGGGGGCTGGAGATGATCATGTCCCTCATCGTGAGGGACTGATGTGGAGGAGGAGTCATCGCATTGGGTGCTGGAACATGGGCGTCGATGTAGGAGAGCTCAAGTATTGACGGCGATTGAGCTAACCTAGACACTGATTGACGATGTTGAACCGAGGTCTTCGCGAAGATGGCGAAAAAGGGCCATCGCCGCTACTTGGGCGCTGCCCTTGGTTCCAACTGTTGAAGTGCTCGGGGTCACACACTAAGAGGGTGGCCCCGCCTGGAGGGTTGCACCACCGCCTATGTGGTTGCACCTGCGCCTGGGTGGCACTGAAGATTGTGCTATGCAACAAGTTGCTGGAGGAAAACTCCTCGTGCGGGAGTATTTGCCGTTGCCATGAAAGATCGCTGTTGGAAGCCCCATCGCCTTGCGCAAGATCTAAATTTGAACTGTGATGGGGCTTCTTCGATCCGAGGTGCTTCTATTATCGCAGCTTTTGTTTGGAGGATCATGTCGCCCGGAGGTATTCTTGCCTTCGTGATTAGGGTTCCTGGAGAACCCTTTTATGCTGGAGTTGCATGGACTGGAGCGAGGGCGTTGTACCGCTTGGAGATTTTTAACTTTCATCTTCCTCGCTGTAACGGATTCATACTACATTGTACTTCATCGTTGATGTCTCAACAAGAGGCAATGATCATTGCTTGGAGATGGTCGTGGCGCTATGGCTCAGAATCGCAGAACCGCTAGGGCTCAAGAAGAAATCCTAGACAACAAATCATGAAGATAGAAACATGCAACATTAGGATTTCAGAAAACCCTGGACTGAATCTCGATTCTCGATCATGAATGCATAACAGAAATCAAAGAATCGGATCCACTCCTTTAATCTTCACAGAATTAGGGTTTTGTAAAATCCTATAACCTCGAACAAATAACAAATATAAAATACATCCTTGAGAATCGAATCCGCTTTGATACTATGTTAGAAATCGAGAATGCGGAAGCGTAAAATCAGAGATAAAGAATAAACATGGAGAATGTCGGGATTTTTTTACGTGGAACCCAACTTCGTGAGGAGCGGGATTAAACTACGGGAGAACACCTCAAAGGGTTTGTGTTTCCTATTCACTTTTCTCTCATCTGGTACAGTGAGTGTGGGGCTTCTTATATAGCCTCCACTGACTCTCCAAGTCCAACAACTAGTAGATGTGGGACTAAACCACTAGATATGGTAATTGGACCCTGTAATGATCTAATTATACATCTCTACATATGATATATGCTGTGTACATGATGCAGCATGATAGCAATTTAATTTTTTAGTAGACATTTATTTGGTCTAATTAGTATTTGTTTTGTTTATTTATTCCCTATGTAAAAGGCTCATTATAAAAGGCCTTGTTACCCTCTTTTTTTATTTTGTTTCTTTTTATTTTTCCTAGTTTTTAGGATTAGTTGTTGCTTAGTTTGAGGGGAATTGGCCTCTATAAAAGGCCCCCTTTTGTAATTGAAAAATAAGTTGAATTGAGAACATTTTTTTCCTACCCCTAATTCTCTCTCTCTCTCTCTCTCTCTTCCTCTCTCTCGGCCCCGCGCCCTTTCTCTCTCCCTGACTTCTCCCTTCCCCCCGATTTCTCCCTTCCCCCCCGTAACCCTACCTTCCCCAGCGCCGCCCTCTCTTCTTCTTCCCCCACGCCGCCACGCCCAGCGCCCTCCCCTCCAGCCACTTCTCGCGCCGCCCTTCTCCCCTCTCCCTCTCTCGAAATCCCTCTCTCCCCGATACCCTCTTCCCGCAACCCTAACTCCCCGCCGCCGCCTCTCTCTCCCTCCCCCGCCCGCATCTCTCGGCCCCGATCCTGCTCGTCCAGCCGCCTCTCCAACTCCGCAGACCCGCCCCTCCCTCTCCTCTCGCCGCTCTCCCGCTCCCCTCCTCCCCACGCCATCGCCACTTCTTTTCCCCCATCTCCCACCTGCGTTTCCCATTCCCAAACCGTATACATCCAGCACCGCCCCCCCTCCTTCCCGTGCGCCGACCTCGCGACGACGCCTGCCTCGCCATCGTCCGCCGCAAAGCCCTCCCGCGCCAACCTTCTTCCCACACCGGCCCTGTTCCCCTCTCTTCTCCCGCACCTCCCTTTCTCGCGACCTCAACCCGCCGCCACCGCCCCGACAAAGCCGCTGATCTGCCGCTACAACGCTCGATTAGTTGCAGCCGCACTCACATCTCTACGGTTAACGACCAGATCTGAAGTGCGCCGAAACTCCCTTGCAAATTGTGGTAAGAGCGCCAGTTTACCATATTTCTACTGCAGAATTGTTAGTTTGCGGATTGGTATATTGCTGGTTTAGTTTGGTGAATCGTTGAGACTCCTATTCGTGCAATATTGTGATAATTTTCTAGGAACTTTTAACTCATCAGTTTGCCCTGAAATCGTGGAATAACTTGTGCTAGTATCTGCCTAACTACTGCCATCTGTTGCTGATTTTGCGCGTCTCATATCATTTTAGTTGTTCTTGTCGTCGATTCCATTAATTCCACATTTAGAATTGTTCATTTGATCCGCTATCTAAGTAGGTTGCATCAATTTGGTATCAGAGCCTCACGATTCTGCATTTCGTCTACATCCCATTGCATAAAAAAAAACCACAAAACAAAACCACAAAAAAAAATCCCAAACAAAGACAGCAGAACCCTAGGATATCCATGGCCGACAAACCTAGTGGCTCTAAACCCCCCTACACCACACACCCTGAATTAACCTTAGAAGCTTTGTTTGCCCAATTACAACACATGAACAATCAACTGAGTACCCAAATCGCCGGACTAGATCGTAAAATCACCAATGCCCATGATTAAATTGCTACATTGAATAGTCGCGTGCTAGGACCTGACATTAGTGATGAGAACCCCAACAAAGGTCGACGCACTGGCCGGAAATCACGCTCCCGGAACAGCACTTCCCGTGACTTTAGCTCTTCTACTTCTGACGGATATGGTAGCGAGTATCATTCACAGGAGAGTGAAGAAGAAGGACCCAGAGAATACACCCCTTTCATTCCCAAGACTCCAGATCCATACACCTTTGGCTATACTCCACAAACTACTGGTGAACATCAATTCCAACCACGAAATGGAACCAAGTCCGACGATGGATGGGATCGAGGTATCCGTCTCGATGTCCCAGAATTTGACGGAGGACGAGATCCTGACGTTTTTTTGGACTGGCTCCAAGCCGTCGAACACTTCTTTGTGTGGAAGTCCATGCCTAGCGAACGTAAGGTCCAATTTGTCACCATCAAATTAAAAGGACATGCTCTCCTATGGTGGGACCGTTTGCAGTCTGAACGCAAACGGAAGGGAAAAAGCAAAATCCGCAACTGGAGCAAGATGAAAGCTAAATTGAAGACCAAATTCGTGCCTGAAGATTACAGACGCGATCTGTACGCGCGACTGCAATCATGGAGGCAAGGTACCATGAGCGTGAAGGAATACACCGAAGGGTTCCAATCCCTAGTCCACCGCAACCGTTTGCAGGAGACTCCTATTCAGGAAGTCACCCGCTACATGCAAGGCCTCCGCCAAGTCATCCAGGATGAACTCTACCTCCACAATTGCCGCGATGTCGACGAAGCCTACAAGCAGGCTGAACGAGCTGAGATCAAACTTGCTAAAGCCCAGACGAGGAAGATGCCTTTTTCTGTGAACTCTGCTCCTCGTACCAGTACCACGACGTCCTATTCCAAACCCATGGGTTCCTCATCTGTCATGGCGGGTAAAACCCAAGCCAAACCAACAACTCCTGCCGTCGCCCGACCACCTACTGGAAACCCCGGCCAAGGCATCTTGGGAAGCCGATCTATTGTAGGACCTGATACTTGCTTCCGATGCTATCAAAAGGGCCATCGTGCCGCAGAGTGCCCAAACCCTAAGGCTAGACCCGTCCATCTATGCACCACCGACGACCTTGAATACCCCGACCCTGACCAACAAGAATCCCCTGAAGAAAATCCGACTGCGTTGACCGCTGACACCATGGGAACCGATGACTATGAACCTCTAGGAGTGGATGGAGACGACTCCGGTCCATTCCTGGTGATTGAACACGAAAACTTTATCGCTCCCGACAGCGCACCTACAAACATTCTGCTCACCCCCGCTGTCCACGATGCTGATAGCTGGCTGCGACGTAGCATCTTCCGAACCACCTGCACCTCAGGAGGACGACGCTGTTCGCTGATCATTGATGGAGGAAGTGTTGAGAACTTCGTTTCACAAGAGATGGTCGACAAGTTGGGTCTGCCAACTCAACCACTCGAGAAACCGTACAGTGTGGCATGGTTTCGTGGTGGTACCCAACTCCCGATCCACCGTCAAAGCCTCGTTAACTTCTCCATTGGTCCTTCATACAAGGACGAGGTGTGGTGCCATGTAGCCCCTATGGATGTCTGTCACATATTTCTAGGGAGACCATGGCAATTCGACCGAGACACTGAACACCGAGGAAAACTGAACACTTACACCTTTCTCATCGACAAAGTTCGTGTCACCCTCAGGCCACAACGTGAAGCCCTTAGCCCTCGCCAAGTGGCTACACTCCGAGCTGCGACCACCCAAACTGGTAACAAAACCCCACTGGCCAAGCCTGCGACCACGGGCTCCGTGTTGTTGATGGAAGCCCAAACATTCCAACGTGAAATTCTAGAGAGCTCCACCATCTATGCGTTAATGGGACGTGAAGTAGACGACCAAGGGACAACTACACCTGAAGTCCCGCCTGAGATAAAGCCCATAGTCCAAGAGTTCTCTGACATCATGCCTGAAGAGTTGCCTGAAGGACTACCCCCGTTGCGAGACATTCAACATCACATTGATCTAGTCCCTGGAGCCAGCCTGCCTCACCTACCCCATTACCGAATGAGCCCAAGTGAGCATGAAGAGATGAACCGGCAGGTTACCGATCTGCTGCGACGAGGGTATGTTCGAGAGAGTATGAGCCCCGTGGCGGTTCCTGCTCTGCTGACCCCGAAGAAAGACGGCACATGGAGAATGTGCGTAGACAGTCGAGCTATCAACAATATAACGATTAAATATCGTTTTCCCATTCCACGCCTTGATGATATGCTTGATATGTTATCAGGTGCCAAACTGTTCTCCAAAATGGATCTCCGCAGCGGTTACCATCAGATTCGCCTCCGACCTGGAGATGAATGGAAGACAGCTTTTAAAACCAAAGAGGGCCTGTATGAATGGACGGTCATGCCCTTCGGCTTGTCTAATGCCCCAAGCACCTTCATGCGGACAATGAATCATGTTTTGCGACCCTTTATTGGCAAGTTTGTGGTCGTGTACTTCGATGATATCCTGATCTACAGTTTGACCAAAGAAGACCACCTATCTCACTTGCGACAGGTCCTGGAAACCCTGAGAGACCAAAAACTGTACGTCCACCTCAAGAAATGCTCCTTCATGTCTGACACGGTCCTCTTCCTAGGATACATTGTCACCGCTGATGGACTTAAGGTTGATCCCTCCAAAATCCAGGCCATTCAGAGCTGGCCCGTACCCAAAACACTCACGGAAATTCGCAGCTTTCTGGGATTAGCTTCTTTCTACCGACGTTTCATACGGAACTTCAGCACTTGTGCAGCTCCGTTGGTAGATTGTACGCGGAAAGACGCACCCGCCTGGACTCTCGAAGCAGAAACGAGCTTTCAAAATCTAAAACATCAATTGACGCATGCTCCTGTTTTGGCACTCCCCGACTTCACCAAGATTTTCGTGGTCGATTGTGACGCCTCACATGTCGGGATTGGCGCTGTCCTCAGTCAAGAAGGACGACCTGTCGCCTTCTACAGCGAGAAATTGAACGATGCCAGATCACGGTATTCCACTTATGATGTTGAATTTTATGCCGTGGTCCAAGCTCTCAAGCATTGGAGACATTACCTGATCCAGCGTGAATTTATCCTTAACTCTGATCATGAAGCCCTGAGATATTTGAACTCCCAGAAAACTCTTAACAAGCGTTATGCCAAATGGGTTAATTTCCTCCAAGAATACACCTTCCATCTCAAACACAAAGCCGGAACCCTGAACCGTGTGGCCGACACGTTGAGCCGGCGAGCACATGCCCTGACCACGATGACCGTCAGCACGACAGGATTTGAAACTCTCAAGGACCTATACCCCACTGATCCTAATTTCGGTCAAATTCATGCCGACTGTGTTGGTACTGGGCAGGACCCAACATCCACTTTTGTTCTTCATGAGGGTTTCCTATTCAAAGGCCACCAACTATGCATCCCGGCCACGTCCCTTCGAGAGAACTTAATTTCAGAACTACACAATGGAGGTTTAGCTGGACATTTTGGACGAGACAAAACCTTGATCCTTCTCCAAGAACGCTTTTATTGGCCGCAGTTGCGAAAGGATGTGACAAAATTCGTACAGAAATGCCAAACATGTCAAAGATTCAAAGGCCACCGGCAGAACACTGGACTATACACACCCCTACCCATTCCTCTGCGACCCTGGGAAGATATCACCATGGATTTTGTGCTAGGGTTACCCCTCACTGTGCGAAAAGTTGACTCTATTTTTGTGGTTGTGGATCGATTTTCTAAAATGGCACATTTCATTGCATGTAGGAAAACCTCAGATGCATCTCATGTCGCGGATTTGTTTTTTCGTGATGTCGTCCGTTTGCATGGAGTCCCTCGTTCTTTTACTTCAGACCGTGATACCCGGTTTTTGAGTCACTTTTGGCGCACGCTTTGGTCTCGTCTTGGTACTCGTTTGCAGTATAGCACCGCTTATCATCCACGAACAGACGGGCAAACTGAAGTAGTTAACAGGTCATTAGGAAATTTGTTGCGATGTCTTGCAGGGGACTCTCCGTCCAAATGGGATCTAATTCTTCCCCAAGCTGAATTCGCATATAACAGTTCCACTAATAGGTCCACCGGAAAATCACCCTTTGAGAGTGTGTACGGCTTTCCACTTACCCAATTTCTTGACCTAAAAGCCACAACCATGCAAGGGAGAAGTAGTGCAGCTGCTGAGGATCTGGTCGAACACCTAACTCACATCCATACTGAAATCCGA
The DNA here is from genome assembly GCA_037367405.1 of Ottelia alismoides. NCBI lineage: Eukaryota > Viridiplantae > Streptophyta > Magnoliopsida > Alismatales > Hydrocharitaceae > Ottelia > Ottelia alismoides. The sequence goes on from JAZKJV010009970.1 coordinate 110,920, forward strand.
GCCAAACTCCAATCCATGACCCAGAAATACCAAACCCAAGCCAACCTACACCGAAGAGAGAGCGAGTTCAGAGTTGGAGAATTAGTGATGGTCCACCTTAAAAAAGAGAGGTTTCCTTTGAGAGTCCACCAAAAATTGAGTGAACGAAAGATTGGTCCATTCCGAGTCCTCAAGAAGATTGGGACCAATGCTTATTTACTCGACCTGCCGCCAGACGTCCAGACATCGCCAGTATTCAACGTATCAGATCTCTTCTTGTTTCATGGAGATGAACAGACGGATGCCACTACTCCAGCAGTTCCTGATGATGATATGCGCCATCCGCCAGCCGCAACCGATGCCGATCAGATTGAAGATATTGCAGATATCCGAGATATGACGACTAGACGTGGTCTCTTCCGACGATATCTAGTCAAATGGAAGGGACGACCTCTTACCGATTGCACCTGGATCGACGAAGACGAACTCCAACAACTCCGCCCCGATATACTTCAGAACTTCCACGATGCCATCTCGACGGAGCGAGATTCTTTTCAGCAGGGGGGAGTTGATGCAGCATGATAGCAATTTAATTTTTTAGTAGACATTTATTTGGTCTAATTAGTATTTGTTTTGTTTATTTATTCCCTATGTAAAAGGCTCATTATAAAAGGCCTTGTTACCCTCTTTTTTTATTTTGTTTCTTTTTATTTTTCCTAGTTTTTAGGATTAGTTGTTGCTTAGTTTGAGGGGAATTGGCCTCTATAAAAGGCCCCCTTTTGTAATTGAAAAATAAGTTGAATTGAGAACGTTTTTTTCCTACCCCTAATTCTCTCTCTCTCTCTCTCTTCCTCTCTCTCAGCCCCGGGCCCTTTCTCTCTCCCCGACTTCTCCCTTCCCCCCGATTTCTCCCTTCCTCCCCGTAACCCTACCTTCCCCAGCGCCGCCCTCTCTTCTTCTTCCCCCACGCCGCCACGCCCAGCGCCCTCCCCTCCAGCCACTTCTCGCGCCGCCCTTCTCCCCTCTCCCTCTCTCGAAATCCCTCTCTCCCCGATACCCTCTTCCCGCAACCCTAACTCCCCGCCGCCGCCTCTCTCTCCCTCCCCCGCCCGCATCTCTCGGCCCCGATCCTGCTCGCCCAGCCGCCTCTCCAACTCCGCAGACCCGCCCCTCCCTCTCCTCTCGCCGCTCTCCCGCTCCCCTCCTCCCCACGCCATCGCCACTTCTTTTCCCCCATCTCCCACCTGCGTTTCCCATTCCCAAACCGTATACAGCCAGCACCGCCCCCCTCCTTCCCGTGCGCCGACCTCGCGACGACGCCTGCCTCGCCATCGCCCGCCGCAAAGCCCTCCCGCGCCAACCTTCTTCCCACACCGGCCCTGTTCCCCTCTCTTCTCCCGCACCTCCCTTTCCCGCGACCTCAACCCGCCACCACCGCCCCGACAAAGCCGCTGATCTGCCGCTACAGCGCTCGATTAGTTGCAACCGCACTCACATCTCTACGGTTAACGACCAGATCTGAAGTGCGCCGAAACTCCCTTGCAAATTGTGGTAAGAGCGCCAGTTTACCATATTTCTACTGCAGAATTGTTAGTTTGTGGATTGGTATATTGCTGGTTTAGTTTGGTGAATCGTTGAGACTTCTATTCGTGCAATATTGTGATAATTTTCTAGGAACTTTTAACTCATCAGTTTGCCCTGAAATCGTGGAATAACTTGTGCTACTATCTGCCTAACTACTGCCATCTGTTGCTGATTTTGCGCGTCTCATATCATTTTAGTTGTTCTTGTCGTCGATTCCATTAATTCCACATTTAGAATTGTTCATTTTGATCCGCTATCTAAGTAGGTTGCATCAGTACAATTTCTGGATTTCCAACTGATGTACCCTTTTGTTAATTAATGGATATTTTGGTGTGGTGACTCCCGACTTGGGAGGGCTCCCCCTCTTTTCTATTCAAAAAAAAAATTCCTTGAGCTAGACATAGCCTATAATCGAAAAGGATAGGTTTTGTCGTTGAGGAAATATGATTTGACCTTTTACAGTAAGTCGATACATATTCCTATGGATTCAAAGACTCGTTTATACGAGGAAGACAAGCTTATAGATGAGGGGATGTATAGACGAGTGATGAGAAAACTCCTCTTTTTCAGTACTACTAGGCTCGACATCTTCCTTACAATTAGAAACTCAATTAGTTTATAAGCATGCTTATGCATGTCCAGTGGAACATAACCACAAAGGTCTTGAAACACATCAAGTCCACTCCTGGAAAGGGCCTATTCTTCATAAACGAGATACTACTCGATATTGCAACATATCGTGTGGACATTATGCAGGGTGTCTTGCAAATAAGAAGTCAATCAATGACTTCTGCACTTATCTCGTGGGTAAAACTTGTCACTTGGAGTAGTAAGAAACATTGAAACAAGCAGTGGTATTCACTCGAGTTTAGAGAATAAATACATGGTGGTAGCTCATGAAACATTCGAGATGTAGTAGATTTGGGCTATAGTCATTGATCGCCACAATCTACTAAACACAATGTTGAAGTTAAGATGCGACAACACCACTGCCATGCACATAGAAAAGAACCCCATGTTTCATGAGAGAAGGAAACACGTAGAGGTTGATTGCCATTTCGCCAAGGATCTTATCTAACAAGGGCTTTCTGCAAACTTCCACATATATGCTTATTAAAGATCTCTCTAGAGTCTCTTTTGAGTGGTGTTGTCACAAGATTAGCATGCTAGATATTTATGCAGCTATGCTCCGGCTCGAGGGGGAGTGCTAAAGTAGATATGAATTCTAATCCTTAGGTGTATTTTTGTATCTTTATATTCACGTGTACTCTCACTAACCCTAGCCTCCCCTTATATATGGAGAGCTAGAGTTCATTTATCAATATGTGTATTTAATTCTTATGATCCTTTTCCAAAGGTGGGAAACCACTTCTATCTCACTATTACCAGGCCTAACATCTCTCTTGCAGCATGGAAACTTAGTCAGTTCATGAGCAGGGCTATGTGAACCTATTGGGGTGTAATTGTGGTGGTCTTGAGGTATATCAAGCTTGTAAGGGGGTTGTTTTTATAATCGTGACACCACTGAATAACACAATATATTGTAATGCATATTATACATGGCACCTTGTAGATAGGAAATCAACCACTGTCTTCAATACTTAGGTCGGGGGCAATCTTATCACATGGAGGAGCAAGAAAAAAGCACTGGTATCCCACTCGAGTGCGGAGAGCGAATATGGGCAATGACACATGCAGCAACAATGATGAATCGGATTCAAGATGTGCTTACTGACCGTCATCCTCCACTAAGTTGATGGAGTTGAGATGTGAACAGACCTCTACTATGCACATAGAAGACGACTTCATGTTTCATGAGAAAATGAAACTTGTAAAAGTTGATTACCATTTCATCATGGATCTCATCTAGTGATGACTTGTGCATATTTCTAGTGTTTTTTTTGCAGACTAGATCACATATATATTTACCAAGACACTCTTATAGCCTCGTTTAAGCGATGCTATCATAAGCTGATCATATTAGATATCTATGTTCCAACTTCGGAGGTAATGTTAGAGTCTTTTAGAATTGTAACCCCTGGGGGTAGTTCTTTATTTTTTACTCATATGTACTCACCTTAATCCTAGAAAATGAAACTTGTACAAGTTGATTACTGTTGGAGTATATGTCGTGCGCCACTCATATGTAGAGATGGGTAAATGGATCACTCTAAGATCCATCTACCACATCCAGTTGTTTAGTCCCACATCTACCAGTTGTGGGATGTGGAGACTTGGTGAGGGCTATATAAGAAGTCCCTCACCCCCTGTATCTAGTGAGAAAAGAATAGATGCATCAACCCTTTGAGGCGTTCTTCTGTGATTTTATTCCGCTCCTTAGGGAATAGGGTTCCACGTTAAAATCCATTGTTCATGTTTTATCTTTATTTCTTTGATACGCTCACGCATTTCTATTTTCTAACATGGTATCAGAGCGGGTTCGATTCTCGAGACTTTTTTATGTTTGTTTTTGGTTCGAGATTCGATTATCAAGTTCTTGTTCTAGGGTTTGGATGAAACCTTAGAAATTATTCTGCATTCATCTTGGCTGTGCAAACTCCATTCGAGTTCCAGTTCTGCAAATTTTCAGACTGGAGCTCCTCCACGACATCTTTCAATCTGGAGGATTGCCTGTCGAAGCTCATCCAGGTCACCTCCCCAAGCCACATATCCTGACGGCAACTCCTCTCCGGTGCACCTCAACTTCCAAATCTCCTAAAGGCGAGCCCCATGCCGCTCTCTCCAAATGCTGGCAGTGGCGCAACTATTCTCTCGTAGGGTCGCACCTATCAGTGAGCCCTAACCTCCCTCAAGCAGTGTGAAGCCCCAATCTCTATCTCTCAGATCTTGTACAGGCGACGCGAAATCGAACCCCAAGCGGAGCCCTATCGAAGAGGAAAAAACACGGCAGGCGGCAACGATGTCCTCCAAGAAGTATGCAGCAGCCCCTAGCGGCGAAACATCTCATCTCAGGTAGCGACATGCATGGCCTCAAATTTCAGCAAAATTCGGTTGAATTTCTGTCGAATATCGATATCCAGTCGAAATTGAAATTCGACCGAAATGACCGAAATGACCGAAATATGGTGGTCCTAGTACAAAAAATGACCGATGACCGAAATTTCGATCGAAATTCCACCGAAATTCTGTTTTGGTCAATACCGAAATGGTGACCGAAACCGACATATAGGGCTTTGGCGACATGATCAGGCCCTTGTCGCGCGTGCGCAGCCATCCAGGTGCGCATCGCCTTCGCGCTCCCCAGATCCGAAGCACCACCAGGCGGAGGCACCTTCTGAGGACCTCCCAGGCGACGGCAGTCGCCCTCCACGAGCAGCTCGAGGCGACGGATTCAGCCGATCCTCTCAGGCTGCACCTCCTCTCTCCAGATCGGCGATGTCACCTCCTCCCGTATGCCGCTCCCCTCCCAGACCTCCTCCTCTCCGGCGATCAAAAGCCCTAGGTGGGACTCCTGCTCCAACGACGGCTCGAGAGCCGCCACATCCTCCAGCGGCAGCGAAAACCAACCTTAATGGGTTTGAAAAGGCGATGTCCCCTTTTTTATTTTAAAAAAATTCTGTAAGGCCCAAATGGGCCATCTTTAAAAAAATTGAGAAAGAGAGAGAGAGAGAGAAAAGTCTATTTGGGTATTGCTTTTAAAAAAAAGAGAGAAAGAAAGAAAGGGGAGGGGGGCAGCTGCAGAAAAGGCTCAAGTAAGCCGCTGGTTTAAAAAAAAGACAGAGGTCTGTTTGAAAAAAAAGAGGTGGATTGCTTAAAAAAAGGAAAAGTAGAGAAAAAATGAAACGGCTTTGAAAAAAAACGATTAAAAAATGTTGCAAAAAAGGAGAGAAGTGAAAAGACATATAAAAAAATCATTTGAAACGGCTTATTTGGTTTTGTTTTCCCCATTTTTTTGTCCTCTCCCAACATGGTCGACACCATTATCATTCCGACCAGTATGGGAGAAAGGGGGAGTATTGTGTAGAGTCACAGGTGTCGGGTTCAAATTCCAGTCCAGATGCATGTTCAGATTTTAGACTCTACAATTGTTCAGACTCGACATTCAGATTTCGAGTCTTCAGTTTCGGACACACATATGTATGCGGTCTTCAGTTTGATGAGCACATGTTTGCCATCACTTTTTCAGTGGTCTCCATCTTTTGTGTTTCGACCAGGGTTTTCATGTGATCCATAGGGACTCCAGAGTAGAGATCCCTTTCCCTATGCCATGTGGGCTAGGGTTTTCATGTGGTTTTATAGGGACTCTAGAGTAGAGATCCCTATCCCTATGCCACGTGGGCTAGGGTTTTCATGTGGTTTCATAGGGACTCCAGAGTAGAGATCTCATTCTTTGAGCCAGATGGGAGAGACCATTTCTTCGACGAGGAGACTTCTTCAGACTCCATTCTCCAACGATCGTGGACTTTGACGAGGATTGCACTCCATGGCTTTTCTGTTCGGCCCTTTCAGAGATGGAGCAGTTGTCCACATGTTATGGCGGGCCAGAGTACTCCGCCAAGGAGACTCATTTCAGCTGCAGTGACTCTGACAGGTGCAGTATAGATCACATGCTCTCCGACGAGGAGATTCAGTTTGACTCACACTCCACCCCGTTCGTTTTCTTCACCTGCATGACATGAGAAGCAACGTCCTCGACAACAACTGACAGTTGTGCTCGTTGAGTTGATATTGTCTGTAGTGTCATGTAACGTGAGTTGAGATTTCTGACATTTCCGTCTGTTTGTCCAAGCTGAGCATTGCATGCTCCAGCTTGAGGGGGAGTGTTGGAGTATATGTTGTGCGTCACTCATATGTGGAGATGGGTAAATGCATCCCTCCAGAATCCATTCACCACATCCAGTTGTTTGGTCCCACATCTACTAGTTGTGGGATGTGGAGACTCGGTGAGGGCTATATAAGAAGCCCCTCACCCCTTGTATCCGGTGAGAAAAGCAATAGATGCATCAGCCCTTTGAGGCGTTCTCCCGTGGTTTCATTCCGCTCTTTAATGAGTAGGGTTCCACGTTAAAATCCCTTGTTCTTCTTGTTTTATCTTTATTTCTCTGATACGCTTCCACATTCCTATTTTCTAACAATTACCATTTCAACAGGGATCTCGTCTAGTGATGACTTGTGCAGATTTCCAGTATTTGCAGATTAGATCACATAAATATTTACCGAGACACTCTTATAGCCTCGTTTAAGCGATGCTATCATAAGCTGATTATATTAGATATCTCTGTTCCTGCTTGGGAGGTAATGTTAGAGTCTTTTAGAATTGTAACCCCTTGGGGGTAGTTCTTTATTTTCTACTCATATGTACTCACCTAAATCCTAGTATCTTGTATACAGAGAGATATGGTTCAATATCAATACATTATTCTCTCGTTTATCTCCAAAATAACCAACCCCACAACCTGTGTTATAAAACCCATATGCCAAAGTTCGCGAGTATGCAAACTTGATTGAACCTCTCGGGGATATTTGTTTTGAAATAAAAGAGGGTGCAACTCGAGTTGGGACCCACCACAAAAATATATTAGTAACTCTTAAGGATAATCATCATAAATGACTCAATGAATTTCTCTTAAGATTTGAAGCAAAATCAATAAAATCAAATTAGTATTCCGATCCTCTATTTTAGCATCTATATATCTAATTTAGAAGCAATTTTTTTTAAAGCAATCTAGATGCTCTCTTAATTTTATGAGTACTCTTTTACATACAAAGTGAAAATAAACATTGCTTTAACGATACTTTGTTGGTTAGATACTTCATTATGTAAAGACCCTCTAGTCTCAATTGCAGACTTGCAGCAATGATCTGCGACCTCCGTGATGATCTCGTCCGCGTATAAACCACAATAGTTGAGTGCATCTTTTCTTGTTGCACCAACAACATAGAGAGCTCGAGTCCTCTCAATCTTCTGATTGTGCGACACCGTTTTTTATTTGCTTTCGACAAACCTTAAAGCTTCAGGACCAGCTCTACACCGGTTTGTTGCATGCATTGGAAATAATATCCGGATCAAATGGTTAAAAAGCCAACACACAATAACCACAACACAAGCTTTACGGGGTTTACCCTCAATTGGACTACACTTCGGTGGTGGCAGGAAATCGCTCTTTTAGGTGGTAAAACAATAATATAGTTGATGTAGAGGGCCTACCCTAAGGGGGTTTATATAACATTCTTGTTCAGATGGATCTCCATTAACACGCGGATGCACAAAACCAAATACAAACATGATTCAAAAATTGAATGTTGTTTGACAGGATCCTTGTTTTAACATGACAGGCTTTGTCCACCAGTAATGCAGGAAGGTCCTGTAACGGGCTCTGCAATGTATCCGGTTGAGCAAATTTGTTATTGTTTAAGATGTATCAACACACGGCCAATAAATTATTATTCCACTTTATTGTTGGGTTGGCTACATTTGATTGCTTTCATGCATTGCTTTATAATCATTTTATTGTGTCTGCATTTTAAATTTTTTAGACATATCTTTAAGTTTCTCAAACTTTCATTATGGTTTTGGCCAGGACATGTGGCTGTACGTCTCGGAACAACAAAATTTTAAGGACTTCACTAATGAGGAGGCCCTCATTTGGCATGAAGCAAATGTTCCATATGCAGTTTGGAGTCCTGCTAGTACCCGTTCCCGGACTGTCAAATACTATCCCTCAGAGGTAGCTTAGATTGTAATCGTTATCTTCCATAATAAAATGGGCAAAAATAGTCATTTAAAGCATAAATTTACGATGAAAGTATAGACATGTTAATGTTTATATTTGTTATGACATTTACTTTTTTTTGGGTTTGCTTACGTGCAAACATTCCACAGGCTCTGAAGCACAATGGGACCCTTTATGCTCATGTTTACTTTGCTCGCTCCGGCTATCCTCCAGATCCAAGCGATCCTGAGTATCAGCCGTTCGCTGCTTTTAGACACATACATTGTAATTGCGAGTTATCAAGACTCACAGGAAGCTGCGTTTAATTGTCGAAAATTCATTCTAGTTATCTAGTTGACTTTCATGTTCTATTGTTTTCAGCTATTGTGGCATACTTACCAAAGCCGAAGGGAGACACAAAGAAAAGTCTCCTTGGAAAACAGGAACCTATAGAGGAAGCAGCTTCGGAGGTTCATTTGTGGCTTATGCCATTTGATTGTTTTTTCAGTTACAATATTGCGTATTGTAAAAGTGATTTTAAGTTGTTAATAATTTTTAGATTACCAATGTACCCATTAATGTTCTTTTGATTTCCAAAGAATTAGTAAGAAAGAAGATGACATCTCATTTTAATACCGATTCACATGATGGGAACTATACAGTATCCACTTTATAGGTTTTGTTATTCATTCGTTTGCTTGGCATAATTAATTTTTTATCCTTGTAACTACTAAACTGACACATAATTATTACTGTTTGAGGTCTTTATCTTACATTTAGATGACATTCTAATTAGCATGATTAGAATGAAGATGTCGTTTAACTGTGATAGTAGTTTGGTCTAAAAATCTTTATTATAGGAGTTAGCTTCTCCACTATCATGGTTAAAGGACAGGTTAGCTTCTCCACTATCATGGTTAAAGGACAGGGACCTACTTCGTGGTAATCCTAGAAATCTTAGAAACTAGAAGAAACTCTAGGGACCTTATTTCTATAGTTGACCTTCTCACTCTTTTTTGCCATATCTAGATTGGGCTTTGTAGAGAATCATTGTAATTTCTTTCCGAAGACAAAGGATGACCACTAGAAATAGCTATCATTCCTCCACGTTAATATCAAGAAAAGTTTGGAAGGCCCTTAAAAAGATTACCTATGTCCAGAAAGCGCTGTGCTAGGCAGAATGGCCAAATTACATTCTCAACATTCAAAGACCCTTAATGACTGCCATACATGGCAACCATAATGCCATGCTAAGTGGAGGAACTTGCTCGACTCCAAGAAGTTTGAAAACCGCTTCCCCGCTCACCGATCTAGCTCCTGAATATGTCTCTTTTCTAACTTTCAATGTGCCATTTTCATTTGTCTTTTATTCTTGATTAATGGGTTATCTTTGTAGGAGTATGGATAAGATTGGGCAGCACAGGTTCACATATCTTTTTATGTTGTTGCTGCTTACAATAGAGCGCTGGTAGGCTGTGAGAAATATTCCCTATGTGATGGGATCTGACTAGTGGCTTAGTGTGATTGTGTATACTTGTTTGTCTAGGCCCTCCGTTGGCCTCGGTATATGGGTGCCCACTTTCTGTCCTAAGCTTTCTATATAACCTTTGGTGTGATGATTTCATTCGTCTTCTATCTTTGATTGGTGGGCTGACTTTGTTAGAGTCTGGATGAGACTAATTGGTATGAGCCCATGGGAATCCCTACAAAAGAGCATTGGTAGGTTGGGTGGAGATCTTCCCTATGCTGATGGATCTGATAAATCACTTAATGTGATTGTTGTTGGTTATTCTTCATGCCCTCCGTTGGCCTTGGTATATGGGGCCCACTTTCAATTCTATGCTTTTTAACTTTTTAAGAGGATGCGGAGGTTGGCGATTTATCACAAGTTGGAGGGGGCTAAGAGTGGTGAGGTTCTTGCGGGCAAGGCGTCGCCAGCTGGCGGGTCTGGAGGTGTGGTGATGGTGCCGTTTGCGCGTCAGGTGGAGGGGGTGTGCAACATCTGCGAGGGGCGGTTGGGATAAAGGAGGCGGATGAGGGAGGTGTGGAGTTGGAGGAAGGAAGGGTTGTCTTGGAGGTGGGAGAGGGGCTGGAAAGGGAGGTGCTGACACTGCTCGGTTTGGTGTCGCCGACGGGGATCTCGTAGGTCTCAAGATGAACCTGATCACGTGGAGCTTAAGGGGCTTGGGACATGCCGAAAAGAGGGTGGTGGTGAGGAAATTGCTGCTAGTAGGGATGCAACCGGATGCGGATATATCCGTATCCGTCTGCTACCATATCCGCTTTTAAGCGGATACTGATATACATTTTCGGATTTTAGCGGATACAGATACGGATACGGATACTAGTTTTAATTTTTTTGCGGATACGGATTCGGATACGGATATCATTATAGATTTTTTTCGGATATGGATATGGATACGAATGTATATATTTTTCACGGATACGGATACAAATATCTGTATTATAAGGTCACTTATGACATGTACATCTATATGCTAATATAGATCTCCTGATGGGCATATATGTAAAATTTTATATAAAAGGAATAACCATCCTGTTGGAGTATAAGTTGTATGCGCCTATTGTGTTGTAGCAGGGTAAATGGATCCTGGAGGAGATCCATTTACCTCACTCAGTTGTTTAGTCCCACATCGTCCAGTGGTGGGACTTGGAGACCCTGTGGAAGCTATATAAGGAGCCCCAGGCCTCCTGTAACAGATGAGAAAAAGCAATGCATAGCATGCCCCTTTGAGGGCTTCTCCCGTGGTTTCATCCCGCTCCTCACGGAGTAGGGTTCCACGTAAAATCCCGTTCTTCTTTTGTTGTTTATCATTTTATCCATGTTTACGCTTCCGCTTCCGATTTTCTAACATGGTATCAGAGCGGGTCGATTCTTGGAAAATATCATTATGTTCTTTATTTTTTTTTCGAGATTCGCTCTTTTTTCATTATTCATGATACAAGAGTTTGTTCTGTTCGGGAAGATTGTTCTGTTCGGGAAGATTGTTCATTATTCATCGAAGATGTTGTATAGGGTTTCTCACAAAACCCTAGCCGCATATGGTGGCACACAGAACCATTCAAAACCCTCCAGATCCCTGTGCCTTCCTTCTACATGTGGAGATCTCATCCTTGTTCTCGAGGCTTCGGGGTTTTCTTCTCTACTGGATGCTTCGAATCTCGTGTCTTGTTTGCAGTCGCCGTCGTGTTTGCCTCTCAAGGGTTTCCTGTGGAAACAATATTTACAGCCTCAAATACTCAATCGAAGCTACCAGGAGGTAGCGCATCTCCCATCGCGCGGGTGAATCCTCTGCCCCTGCGCCGATGTCCCCCCTCGCGGCACCTCGCCTCCTCGCCACCAACCAGTGTAGCGCGCGATGCACCCCTGGCGGAGCGTCATGACCTCTCAGATCTGCTGCGCTCCCTGGAGACCTACCGTTAGCGCGCGAGGCGGCATCACGACCTTCCAGGCACAGGCGGCTTCATCTCCTCCAAGTCCCAGGGGCGGCGGGAGCAGCAGATCGAGAGCACCATCGGCACCAGCAACAGATCGGGGCGACACACGTTTGAAGAAGTCACGTTCGAAGAAGCCCCTTGGTGCGGTGAGAGCCTCAGACCGGGGCCCCTCCAATCTCGCGCAACCCTCGTCCTTCTCGCATTGGCGATCTCCTTGGCGGCGGCTTCTCGAAGAAGCCCCGAAGGGGGCGACAATAAAGATACCCCCAGGGGCGGCGGCTGTTAAAAAAAAAAAGAGGGGTTCCCATGTAGGAACCCTAATATGAGGGCGGGCCCGCCGTGTAAAAAAAAAGGTGTTGAAAGCCCAACAATGGGCTGAAAAAGGGTGGGCCTCATTGAAAAAAAAGGAAAAGAAAGAAAGAGAGAGGCAGTGAGTTTTGCGAAGAAAAAAAAAGAAAAGAAAGAAAAAGAGAAGGCGCGTACAAAAAAAAAGAGAAAAAAAACCGTACGCAAATTGCAAAAAAAAGAGAAAAAAAACTTGATAAAAAGCCAGAAAAAAATGTCTACGGCTTATAAAGAAAAAAAAACGTGTTTCGAAAAAAAAGAAAAAAGGAAAAAAAAGAAAAAAAGGGATGATGAATGTTTTTTTGGAAGCCGACAAATTTGTGGACGGCTTATTGGTATTTTGTACCCCTATTGGTCTTGTCTTCTCCCAACTTGGTCAATGTCCATGTATTCCGACAAGTATGGGAGAAAGGGGGAGTATATATGTGGAGTCACAGGTCTAGATCCAGAATCCAGATTCAGATATCAGTCTCCAGACCAGCCAGATGATCAGACTCTACAGTTCGGTTTCAGACTTGACGATTGTCTTCCGAGTCTCCAGTTTCAGACACGCACGAGTTTGCGGTCAGTTTCAGATGAGCATATGTTGCCATCATCAGTTCGAGGTCCCCATCATTCTTGTTATTGTTCGGCCAGAGTTTTCATGTTAGCCATAGGGACTCCAGAGCAGAGGACCATTCCCTTGAGGGTAAGGGTTTTCATGTGGTATCATAGGTACACCAGAGCAGTGCACCATTTTCTGAGCCAGATGGGAGAGACCCAGTTCTCCGACGAGGAGACTTCAGGCGCAAGTTCAGACTCGATGGTCAGGTTCCGAGTCTTCAGTCGACTCACACTCCAGCCCGTTCGTCCTCCTCACCTGCACGGCATGAGAAGCAACGTCCTCGACTGCAGCAATATGCGCGTTGGGTTGATGTTGTCCGTAGTGTCCTGTAGCGTTGAGTTGATTCTCTTTATGTTTGTCCAAGCTGAGCATTGCATGCTCCAGCTTGAGGGGGAGTGTTGGAGTATAAGTTCTATGCGCCTATTGTGTTGTAGCAGGGTAAATGGATCCTGGAGGAGATCCATTTACCCCACTCAGTTGTTTAGTCCCACATTGTCCAGTGGTGGGACTTGGAGGCCCTGTGGAAGCTATATAAGGAGCCCCAGGCCCCTGTAACAGATGAGAAAAAGCAATGCATAGCATGCCTCTTTGAGGGCTTCTCCCGTGGTTTCATCCCGCTCCTCACGGAGTAGGATTCCACGTAAAATCCCGTTCTTCTTTTGTTGTTTATCATTTTATCCATGTTTACGCTTCCGCTTCCGATTTTCTAACACATCCTGATCCGAATCCCACGCCCAACATGCCTTGTGTTTCCATTTCTATATTTACTATATTTAATTGGAATACGAAACGACATGCATTGTGTTTCCGTTTCTCTCCCGAAACCCCATCTTTTACAAAATATATTTTCGGTATGAGATTGTTTCTTATTTATTATGTAACATTATAAGTTTATTGAATTTAAGATTAGTCATCCATCAATTACAAGTTCGTAAAGACATCATTTCTAATTAAAAGTACGAGGAGGCACTTAATATTTATAGGATAATCCGTATCCGTTTCTTAAATATCCGTATCCGAATCTTGATTATCCGATTCCAAATCCGTATTCGTATTTAAGGATACGGTATTCAATTTTCGACATCCTTGCGAAAAACGGGGATGGGAAACGGTTTGGATCATCGCGGGTGATTTCAATGTGTCTGCCGCCGGAAGACCACCCTGGGGATCGCGGTGGGTGTGATAGTGGTTCTGCGGTTTTGACAGAGATGGTGGATGACTGGGGTCTTCAGGTGGTAGACGCTGTGGGGTGTCGCTACACGTGGTGGAGCTCGAGATCTAGATCCAGTATTGATAGGTTTCTGTTGGCCACCGAGGCGTTGGAGGCGTTTCCTTTGACGAGGGCTCGAGCCCTTCTTAGGACACAGTCGGATCACATATCGCTGCTTTGGTATTCGGGGGAGGAGGATTGCCCTCGCACGTTCTTCAGATTTGAGAGGGTCTGGTTGTTGGAGGAGGGATTTCGAGAGGCAGTGGCTGAGTTTTGAACTAGATACTGGCCGAGTGGGACAGCGACGTGTAGGCTGGCGTGCAAGCTAGCGAGCACTCAGGAAGTTTTTGAACTTAACAGAGTGAACCGTGTGCAACATGGTGCTAGGAGGTTGAAGGTGCAAAAAGGTGTGTAGGTTGGACATACTGGAGGATGAGAGGGTGCTGACAGCTAAGGAGGTGTTGATGAGGAGCGGTCACGTGGACATCATTATTCGGGAAGACTAGAATGAGAGGGTAGCTTGGAGGAAGAGGTCTAGGCAATGGTGGTTGAGGGACGGGGATGCGAAGACGGGATTCTTCCACACTATAACCAGTGCGAGAAGGCGTAGGAATTTAATACACTCGATTTCTGTTGGCAGGTGGTCGAGGGGGACCAAGAGGTGGGGGCGGCGCTGTGGACTCACCTTCAAGCTTTTGGTAGATGACATATAAGGGCATGTTGGGGATGGCAGATGAGAGGTGTATCACGGATTTTTGATTCCGACGCAGGTTCTTTGGTGAGAGATTTCACGGAGGCGGAGGCTAAGCGGGCGTTGTTCCAGTTGAATGCCGATGGGTCACCGAGATCGGATGGCTTCTTCCCAGTTTACTTTTATCGGGAGTTCTGGGAGGTGGTCAAGCATGATGTTACAGAGGTGATGGCAGAGTTTTGGGAGGGTAACCGAGGTTTTGAGAGGTTGAACAAGGCTCTCATCTTTTTGCTTCTGAAGAAGGATTTCCTGACCAGGGTGGAGGACTACATGCCGATTGCGTTGTCGAATGCTATATACGTAACTGTCTCAAAGATCCTCGCAAATCGCCTAAAGGGAGTGCTGGGCCAGTTCATTTCGCCTGAGCAGACGACATTTGTGCCTGGGAGAGCTATGGATGATGGCTTAGTAGTGGCTTCCGAGGTGGCGATGGACTGGAAAGTAAATAAGGCCAAGAGTGTGTTGTGGAAGGTGGACTTCTCCAAGGCATATGACAATGTTGATTGGAGGTTCTTGTGGACCTCTTTGGAGAAGGGGGATTTCCCAGAGGTATGGATTGCTTGGATCAGGTGGTGTGTGATGACGACTTCCCATGCAGTGTTGGTAAATGGCAAACCGGAGGGGGGCTTCTTTCAACCGCAGAGGGGCATTAGGCATGGATGCTCTCATGGAAACCCTCCACACAACACTGGCTCCCTCTTCTAGACCCAGCATTATCGTGGATTTGCCTTCTTCATCCATATTGTGTAATGGTGTCCACGCTTTCCATGATTTAGCCCCATCTTCTAGGCTGAGCGCCACCTCCCCATTGCTTGACGTTTGAACACCACTCATTCTCCTCTAGCTGACATTGTAGATCATCATCGCCTCCCTTCAGGTTCATCCAACAGGTTGAGGTGCCTTCTTTGGCAATACAGGTTTACCAGATTTGGAGCCTTATTTATTTAACAACTGCCAATTCTATGGACTTTTAATCTTGTTTATCCCTTTTTTATTTTTTTGTATTAGCCCAACACGGTCCTAGTTCTTGTCCAAAAAAACTAAAAGCAAGCAAGCAAGAAGAAGATAGGCTGTAAAGAAACAGAAAATCAGTCTAGAAAAAAGATGGAGAGGAAGGATTGATAAAAAAAGAGAGCATACCTGTCAAAAAAGTAGAAAAGTGGACTGTTAAATTAGAAGGAAGAGAAGAACATGAGAGAGGAAGAAGAAGTTTGCTTGTTTTCACCCAATAGATATTTATCTTCTGTCCAGCATCCTCTATTCATGGCACCCAGAATAAGCTCTCTTGTTTGAAGTTCCTATGCAAGAACTTTTCTTGAGGTCTATATGAGGCATGCTTACTCTTTTAGGTCCTTATATGAGAAGTTACATGGTTTTGTTTCTCCCTTCACCCCCAACTTCTTTCATCAAGTTTCATCAAACCTCTCTTCAACGATCTCGAAGCTTCCATCTCCAATTCTTGAGGCTTCTGTATGGGTGCTTGTTCTCCAAGTTTGCAAATACGAGAGGTTTACTTTTGAATTCTTCATATTGAAGATGACCACACTACTATTGCAGTTTGGGATTGATTACTGCTTGGACGGATTCACGCTAATATTACTTGGGTTAGTCTCATACTTATGCTGCCTGTCATCTTCTTGCATGAAGTTGAATACTCCATCCATCCTCCTCTAGCCAATCATCTTCATTGGGCATCTCCTGCAAACACAAGTCTCCTAGTGCTGTCTCCTCCAGGTGGGTCTCCTCCCAACATCTCCTTATTATGGGTCGCCTCCTATCTCTTTAGAAGATGTGTCGAGGGAAGATGCATTAATGGTTTCTTTTGTAGAAAGTACAACTTCATGCTTGATCTTGAAATTGAGTGTTAGAATTATGTATTTAGATTGGTAGTTAGATCTCTGTAAGATCCAATTATCCTACTCTAATATTGAGTCCGCATTTTTCAATGGTGGGGACTTGGTTGTGTTGGAGAGGCTATATAAAGAGCCCTGAATCTCTTATTCCCTTCACAAGTTTATAATGAAGATTTAAATTCTTCTCACGTGGGGTAGAACGTTTTACTGGATCGTTACTGATGACTTCAATAACTTTTGTTCTTTATGCTACACATTCTTCAACAATATATGACAAGACTAGCATGATTGGTGCATGCGAAGATTTTTGTGGGGGCGGGCGGACGGCAGCGGCAGAGGGATTCATTTGGTTGCATGGGATGTCGTTACTCGGCCCAAGAAATTGGGCGGCCTTGGCGTTCGCTCCTTGGATCGGGTGAATGAGGCCCTGCTCTTGAAATGGGTGATTAAGATATGGGGCAAGGATGATTCCTTCTTTGGCAACGTGCTGCGTGCGATTTTGGGTGAGGACTGGAACTCCTTCATGCGCGGGAGCCGCCCTGTTCACTCTTCCCCCTTTTGGCGCTACATCTTTGATATTTATCAAAAGAATTGCTCTTTGTTCTCTCCGGTGCTGGGATCGGGTTCTATTTTCAAATTCTGGCTGGACGACTGGACGGGGTGTGGCGCATTCCGGTCTCGCTTCCCGCGGCTTTTCTCCTTGGCGTCTAACCGCCTGGCCACCATAGCCGACTACTGGCTCAACGACGGCTGGTGCCCCACTTTCTCGGGGTTCCTTTCGGACCAACGCGCCAACGACCTGGCATCCCTGCTGGAGGCTCTTTCCTCTTCCACCTCCCCCTCTGGCGGGAGGGACCACTGGGCTTGGAGGGATGCTCCGTTCTCCTCTCGCAAGGCCTTCTTTGCTTTGCTTCCGACTCCTCCTCCCCTGGATGCTTCCTTGGTTCGTGACTGTGCTCTCTTTTGGGGGCTCCGCCTGCCCTCTAGGATCACCTTCTTCTTCTGGGTTTTTCGGCATAGGAGGCTGATGACTCGTGACCGGTGTGCTTCCTTCCTCCACACTCCAAGCATGCTGTGCCAGCTCTGTGGGGTGTCTGATGAATCGGCTGACCACCTGTTCTTCCTTTGTTCATCGGTGTCTCGGGTTTGGGACGAGGTTGCTTGGGCTCGCGCGGCCGATACGGAAGACTTCTGCAATATCCTTTGGGCCAACAGAAGGAGACCCCGCTCGCATCTGCTGGGCCCTTTGGCGCGCCTTTGGTCGATCTGGAGGGCTCGCAACGACTCCATTTTCTCGGGCGCGCGCTTCTACGAGGAGAATGTCACTTCCGCGGCTACCATGTTAATTACTGATTGGTCTAGCTAGTTAGGCCTCGGGGCCGGTTGTCGCATTCCTTGTTTTTAACTTTGGTCTCTCCTTCTTCCTCCCTTCTTCCCCCACTCACGTTGTAAGTATCTCGTTCTCTTTAATAAATTATACTGGGGTGAACACCATCGAGTGTCTCCCCCTTCTTTGAGCTTTCAAAAAAAAAAAAAGACTAGCATGATTGATATATGTGCCATTGTGAGGTGGCGTTCATTTGTTATGTATTATTAAATGATGTTATATTTGCCATTTCCTTTTGTATTTGGAATTCTTCCTAACCCTTCGTATGTGTAAGAAAGGGTCAACATTACATTAAAAAATATTTTTTCCGAGTCTACATGCGATATGCCTGCATGATTTTTTTGATTGTTCATGGCTTATTAATGATTTTATTTATTTGCAAGGATAAAATATCTTAATGTGGGAAAAGGCTTTGTTGTTGTTGCAAGGATAAAATATGGTGCAATCGTCAGCCTTTGCAGTCTCTCCTTTTTATGGCTTAATAATGATTTCATTTATTTGCAAGGATAATATATTTTGCAGTCACCACCTTTTTTAAAATTTCTTTTCATGCCTCAGGAGAAGGATGAAAGTGCTACCAATGCAAAGGAGGAGGTAAAGGTTGAGTGGGTATCATATTGGAAGCCTAATATAACAATAAATCTTGTTGAAGATTTCACAAGGTATGCCAGTTGCTATATTGATAGTTTCTTTGATGCTTCGTTTGATATAATGTGTCAATAGGTTGTTCCAATGAAGACAAAGAAGTCTTCATACATGTTTTGAGATGTTTCTATGGGACATGGAAATTCACACATCTGAGGATGAAAACTCACACCCGAGGCTTCTATGTTGAAATAACATTCGATAGTTAGAATAAAATGTTTAATGACTTTTAACGCTGCTAGCTTGCCCGTCCTTTGCATGCACATTTCTGCATCCTCACAAAAAAATGGAACAGAGGTTGGATTTCTTGGGAAAGAACTATATTTGGAGAAATTGACTAGTCTGCCATTTTTGGACAGATGCCTACCCCTTGTATATATATCATTGTGGATGGATTACGAGATTGTTTGTGTTGGACGTTTTATATTGACAATGATGGAAAACTGTTGGGATGGACCAGGTGGTATTCATTCTTTGGTTTGTTTTACTGCTTATATTTATCTCCTCTCTTTCATAACAACAAGAGGTGGACTACTTCTATCCTAGTAGTCATCTCTAGTACATGATACACTGAATGTTGGAGAGGTTTCCTTGGATTTATCTTTTTTGGGTTTCGGTTAATATATACTATAAACACTTGAATATTTATTGATTCAGATATGTACAATGATATCCAAATTTGTTTTCGTATGGTATTTACTGACTGCACCTATCAGAATTTAATATGGGAGGTCAATGCAATAGCCTATCTGTTTTCCATGCCAAGTGGGGCCAGTGAAACACTTTGTTTCCTATTTGGGCTATTTTATCTCCCTTTTTTTGGGGGACACTCTTAGCATATACTTTGGAATGAGAGGCATCTAGTGACATTTGCACGTCCAAAGAACTCATTTTGTCTTCTAATGGTGCTGTACCAAATTTGCTTGATAGTCATGTTAGGTACACGATTGTTTGTCATTCCCTGATCCCCTATGTTAGGTAAGTGGTGGAGCCATGTGGCTCGGTGCAGAACATAGATGGAGTGGCTGTTGCGGTGGGTGGGTGCACTTCCGCACAATAATGTGGATCTTGACCATCATATGAGTTGGGTTTGTCAACTAAAGATGTGAGCAAAAGCTCAACAAGGATTTATAAAATATATAAATATGATAAAATATTGTATCTCTTGAAGAAGAAATTCTGAATATAATATCAGTTTATGCACCGCAAATTGGTTTAGATGAAATGACTAAACAAACCTTTTGGGAGGATCTAAATAAGATTTTACAAGGAATCCCACAAAGAGAGATGATTTACATAGGTGGAGATCTTAATGGACATGTGAGAAAAGATGCTTCACGGTATGCTATTGTTCATGGAGGACATGGTTTTGGGGATAGAAATGAAGAGGGAAAAGTCATCCTGGATTTTGCAACGGCATATGATCTTTGCATAACAAACACTCTCTTCAAGAAGAGGGAGGAGCATTTAATTACTTATAAGAGTGGCTCAACTAGAGCACAGATAGGTTACTTTGCATTGAGGAGAAGAGATCGATTGTGTTGTAAAGACTGCAAAGTAATCCCAGTAGAGAGTTTGACAACCCAACATCGCTTGTTAGTCTTTGATGCGCAAATAAAAGGGATGGTAAAGAAAAGGAGGGTTCCTAAGATCACTAGAACTAGATGGTGGAATCTTCCAGTGAAGCAATCGAGCTTCAGGGAGAAGGTTTTAGAAGACTTATCTTGGGATTGTAGCGGAAGTGCAAACGAGATGTGGGAGGCAGTAGCATCTTGTATCCGAAAGGTAGCCAAAGAGATGCTAGGCGAGTCAAAGGGAGGATCCCCAGGTCAAAAGGAGGCTTGGTGGTGGAGTGAAGGGGTGTAAGAGAAGCTAAAAATTAAAAGAGCATGCTTTAAAGCTATGTCTAAGGATAGAACAGTGGAAACTGTCATAAACTACAAAATAGCGAAGAAGGAAGCAAAGAAGGCTGTAAGCGAAGCTAAGTTAAAAGCTTATGAAGTTTTATATAAAAATCTCGACTCTAAGGAGGGCCAGAAGGATATATTCAGGTTGGCTAAAGCAAGAGAAAGAAAGACCAAAGACCTTTCTCAAGTGAGATGCATTAAGGACGATGAATGTCACGTGCTTGTTACTCAGAAGGATATAGAGACTAAATGGGAGCAGTACTTCCATAAGCTTTTCATTGGGGAAGGAAATAGAGATATCACTTTGGGTGATCTAGCTAGTAGTGAAAGTTACTTGAATCGTACAAGCTATAGACGGATACAAAGAAAGGAAGTAGAGGAGGCTTTGAAGGTTATGAGACCTGGGAAAGGTGTAGGACCGGATGACATTCCTGTAGAAATATGGAAAGTTTTAGGTGAGCACGGTTTGACTTGGCTTACGAATCTATTTAATGTTATTTGTCGAAGTATGAAAATGCCTGAAGATTGGAGGAGGAGTATCGTGGTGCCTCTTTATAAGAATAAAGGAGACATTCAAAATTGTTCAAATTACAGAGGTATCAAGCTGATGAGTTACACTATGAAAATTTGGGAACGTGTGATCGAAATAAGGTTGAGGCAAGTTACCAACGTAAAAGAAAACCAATTCGGATTCATGCCGGGTCGCTCAATTATTGAAGCCATCCATTTGCTGAGGAGAACAATGGAGATTTATAGAGCTAAAAGGAAGAACCTCCATATGATCTTTATTGATTTGGAGAAGGCTTACGATTTTGTCCCACGAGAGATATTGTGGAGAGTTTTGGAGAAGAGACAAGTGCGTATCCTATATATTAAACTCATAAAGGACATGTATGATATGGCTTTATCTTGTGTAAGGACCCCGTCTGGGAAGATTGACTATTTTGACATCAACATTGGTTTACATCAAGGTTTAGCTTTGAGTCCATTTCTTTTTACTTTGATTATGGACGAGTTGACAAGTCACATTCAGGATGAGTTACCTTGGTGTATGTTATTTGCTGATGATATTGTGTTGATTGACGAGACTAGAGATGGAGTAAATGAGAAGCTTGAGGTCTGGAGACATGAGTTGGAGAGTAAAGGATTTCGTATAAGTAGGGCTAAGACATAATATATAGAGTGCACCTTTGATGGAAGCAATGGTGAAGGAATCGAGGTGAAGATTGGTGATGATAACATTCAGAAGAGAGATTCTTTTAGATATCTGAGTTCTATTTTGCAACATGATGAGGAAATTGATAGAGATGTTACTAACAGAATAAATGCAGGCTGGTTAAAGTGGAGAGGAGCCTCTACTGTTCTCTGTGATAAGAAATTTCCTTTAAAAATTAAAGGAAAGTTTTACAAAACAGCCGTGAGACCTGCTATGTTCTATGGATCTGAATGTTGGCCTGTGAACCATAGACATGTGCAGAGAATGGCTGTAGCAGAAATGAAAATGCTAAGGTGGATGTCTGGACACACACGTAAAGATCGGATTCGGAATGATGCAATCAGAAAGAAAGTTAGTGTTGTTCCGATCGAGGATAAGATGCAAGAAAACCGTTTAAGATGGCTTGGTCGTTTGCAAAGAAGATCAGCTGATGCACCAGTTAGGAGATGCGAGTGTTGGGATGTTGAGCCGGCTAAGAGAGGGCGGGGACGGCCCAAGAAGTGTTGGAAAGAGACCATACGAAGGGATCTTTGTTTTGTGGATATAAGCCTGGGATTGACCCAAGATAGATCTGAATGGAGGGGAAGAATCCATGTAGCCGACCCTACTTAATTGTGGGAAAAGGCTTTGTTGTTGTTGATAGTATTTTATGGTAGTAAATTATTCTTTTTTTCATCTTTGCTTCTTTTAGTTCTTATCATTCGCCCTTTAAGCTTTTATTGCCCTTTTTAGACCTGTTCTCGGGCGGGGGGATTCCTTCGCTTTTTGGACTGATGATTGGTCGGGGGGTGGGGCGCTGCGCTCTCGTTTTCCCTGGTTGTTTGCGATTGCAGGTGACAAGTCTTGCTCGGTTGCGTCTTGCTGGAGCGATGGCCTCTGGTGCCCCATTTTCGCGGCATCCCTTTATGGATCAGAGGTTCGACGAATTCCTGGCGTTACTGGAATCCCTACGGGAGGTGCGTCCGCTTGGTGAGGGCAGGGACCACTGGACGTGGAAGGAAGGCTCCTTCTCGGTGAGAGGGGCCTATGGTGCAATTTCGAGACCACCCCCGGCTGGCTCGGAGTTGCTTTCCAGATATTGTTCGCTGATCTGGGGTCTGAAGCTCCCGGAGCGGATTGGATTCTTTCTGTGGCTCCTTAGGCGTAAGAGACTGATGACGAGGGATAGATGCATGAGGCTGCTCGGGGTTATTTCTGAGAGGTGCCTTCTATGTAACGCGGCGATCGAATCGATTGAGCACTTATTTTTCTCGTGCCCCGTGGTAGCTCAAGTCTGGCTGGAATTGGGACCGACATGGTGCAGCAGCGGTGACTTCCTCTCTTTTTGTGATTCGGCCCATGCCAACCTGCATAGACCTCGGAGGGAGCGGATTATCCCGATGGCCATCCTCTGGGCGGTTTGGAGGGGAAGAAACGACCTTTTTTTTCGGGCCAACGTTTTTACAAAGAAAATGTGTGTGTGTTAGTTAATCGGTTGCTTGGCGACTGGAATCTGTAATGGGTGGGGTACGGTCCTTGTTGACTCGGTTGTTCCTGTTATCTTTTTCTTTCGTTTTTAATATATTTTGGGGCGGACACCACTGAGTGTTTCCCCCTACCTTTCAGACTTCAAAAAAAAACTTTTATTGCCAACAACGTAGTATTGGTTGTGGTCATTGTTGTTATTGTTGTACAACCCCTCTCAACAATTCCCTAGAGGTTGAGATTAATTGTACCTAGCAGGTATCTCGACCAACTAGCGGTCCTTTGATTCGTTAACCCTCAAATGTATAGCATGTTTCCATTATAAGGACGAAGGGAGAAGTCGTCACTTCTCTAGTGACCATCCCCTGAGTCACTTATTTCTCCTTTGTTTTCCCGTCCTGTCATTTCCTTGTGACCCTGTCATGGACGAGTTTCGATCCAAAGGATTTACCCTGACCCTCAGGGAGCAAAGTCCAGAAATCATGGCCTCAAATTTCACCGAAATTCGGTCGAATTTTTGTCGAATATCGATATCCAGTCGAAATCGAAATTCGACCGAATGACCGAAATGAGCAAAATATGGGGGGTCCTAGTACAAAAAATGACCGAAATTTCGGTCGAAATTCCACCAAAATTCTATCGGAATTCTATTTTGGTCGATACCGAAATGGTGACCGAAACCGACATTTAGGGCCTTGCCAGAAATATCGTTTCTTTTTCTTTTGTCTTTTTATTTCCACGTTTTTTATATTCTATTTTCCCATACTCCATACTAGAAATCAACTACATCTCTCGATGTAACTGATTCCCACAAAAATTTCCCCACGTGTCCTAATATTAGCTAAATAAATAGGTTCTTCACATGAACACACAATGCAATTACTTAATAACAAAACCAACATAACAATAGGTTTAGTGAAAAAATATATTTATAGCTAGAAAGTCCTCACCTCTGGTATGTGCAGTTTTGTCTTCCAAACTCTCGGAGATTTCGTTTGACTTCGTGGTAAGTATAATCAGGATTGTATTAAAGTGGATTCTTTTTATCAGTTGAAAAATGTGAATGAGGATATGAATATCCTCCACGAGGAAACTTATTCCTTTACATTTTCTGTCAATTTTCTTACCCCTTTCCCAATTCACACATAAACAACTTTCGTTATCACTTATATTGATACAAATACATTTGTTTCCTACCTTTCCTTTTTTTCACTCATTTCCTCCCTCAAATCCTCATAACACCAATGATCTTATTTCTCACTAACCGACATATTTCTCCATTTATCTCAATAAGCGTATTCTAAAATAATTTTTGTTATATTCATAGAATAACTTTTGTTATATTCATACCATTCGTCTTTTTCTTTTCTTTTTTTGAAAAGAAACGGGTGAGATCCCAAGCTGGGACTCACCACGAAAATGCATTAATGTAAGATAAGGCATGTCCTACAGAAGTCCATGCTGAAGCAAGGAAACAAAAATGAGTATGTACATTTTCTGCGTAAAAATGTTGGTTCCTAAAAATCCTCCCGTTTCTCGCACGTCAAATAGCCCATAACATGATAAAAGTTGAAGACGCATCCTCCTGCGAGTTCCCACAGAAAGATCTAACCACAACATTGGGAAGCATTCCCATATTTCTTGCTTCCATCAAAATTTTGTATTCTTGCATACACCAAAATGAATATATTTTATGGTGGAAAAATCTTTATATTAAATTTTCTCATATCAAAATCCACGCATATGGTATGATCCATAGTTTGTCATCTTTACCCCCCTTTTAACCACCAAATGTAACCACACACAATGGCGACCCCCAGGGCTTCCGTGGGAGGTGCCTCCGTTGTGGAGGCTGGGGCCACCGTGCGACGGAATGCAGAGACCCGGTGGAGGTGCTTCCGCTGCGGGCAAAATGGTCGTAGGAGCTTCAGATGCCAGCGGCGGTGCTTGGGCCAGACGAGGTCGGTTGATCGGGGGGGGGGGGGAGATGAGGGTCATGTTCTAGTGGGCTTGTGCCACATAAAGAGCCGAAGCTCGACGGACACTATGGAGGACATACGTAGCGCAGTGGGTTTGGGATTGAAAGGCGACGCCGTCATGATGGAAGATTCCCTGGTTTGTGCTAGTGGACTGCCACTTGTGGAGGCCCGAAGGCTGGTCGATCTCTCCCTTCGCGCGACGGAGCTGGTGCATTGGCGATCTCCTTTGTTACGTGACGACGGGGGAGGCGCACGGCTGAGGGAGCAACGCTACTCGGTCAGGGGGGTGCCTCTGGTGGCACGGAGTTTGGAGGCGGTTCGGGATCTGTTGAAGCCTTGGATGGAGGTGAAGGAGGTCATCTCCAGTGGCCTTCGCCGAGGGCAGCAACCATGGATGATGCTGAGAGGTATTGGCTTGGAACGCTCATCTTCCGTGTTCTTGGAGGCTGCTTTTAGGGGCTTCCTCGTTTCCTGGAGGTGCGCGATGAGGGAACGTACGGTGAGTTGGGGCGGGCAGAGTCGTGGCTGGTTCCAACGGTAGAGGCGGATGCAACTGGTTTGACGATGGAAGCTGCTGTGTAGGCTTTCGGGGACCCCGAAAAGATGTTGCCATTTTTGGCAAAAGGTGTGGCTTGTAGGACACGCCAGGGCTCAAAGCTGAGTACAGAGGTTTTCGAGACTCGGGCCACTTATGCGGAGACGGTGGCCAGCTTGGCGAGTCGGGTCAAAGATTCGTGTCCGTGAACAAGTGTTGCTGATCCAATAGAATGACGGGATCCGACTCCATGCAGGGAGGGCACACGAGCTGTGCTTTGGTCCGGATGGGGCGGATTCAGATCCACTGGTGGCGTGCTTCTGGAGTGGTGCGGGCATGGGGGCGACCCTATTGGTTCCTGGAGATCAGCCCCGTGTGGCAAGCCACGACCTGATCGATTTAACGGGAGAGAGTTCCTGGGTCAGGGCGGTTGTGGCGGGACCACATAAATCTCTGCTTCAGGTCTCAGCGCAAGCGGCGGAGGTCTCTCAGTCTATGGAAGGAGCTGTAGGGGAATGTGCCTTGGATGGTTCCTTTATCCCGGAGAGTTTGGAGGTATTGGCGGAGGGGTCTACGGGGGCGAGGTGTTTTGGAGGGTTGCAGGGGCTGAGTAGGTTCGGAATATTCTATGAAAAATGTCACTTGAAGAAAAGGAGGGACCGTAGGTTGGCGGCTTACGAGAGGGCAGAGAGGAGTGGTGGGGGGCGTAAAGTTGATGGGGGGGGCAAATGTAGAGGGAGGAGGGGACGAGGCCTGCTGACCTGTCGCTGGAGGTGCAACACGGACAAGATGAGTCTGGCTATGGGAAGGTGAAGGTGCTGGGCGAAAAGGAAGGGCAACCTCGGGGACTGGCCGAAGGATTGGGGTGAACATGCTTGGAGGTAGATGAAGAAGTGGGTGACTGGGGTGGTGGAGGAAGGGGAGAGCGGAGTTGTTCTAGAGGAAATGGAGAGGGAGGCCTTGAAATGTAAAAGTGTGGTGTCGCCCAAGTGGTCTCTACTGGTTGCAAATGAATGTGATTTCATGGAACGTAAGGGGATAGGGGCGGGCAGACAAGTGGATGGCAGTGAGACATCTATTATTGGACCATAGGGCTGACGCGATGATGTTGCAAGAAACCAAAATCTCAGGGGCATTGGCGGATTTGTGGATGGAGATCGGGGGACATCGCTTGGCGGAGTTCAAGGCGATTGCCTCGGTAGGGGCCACGGGAGGCATGGCGACGGGATGGGATGGAAACAAGTTTTCGCTTGAGAAGGGGGCAACATTCTCTCTCCGTCGTGTTGCGAAGAAAGGTGGATGATACCATGATCTTGGTGATGAATTTTTACGGCCCATGTGGTGGGGGTTGTATTACCACCATGGTGGAGGAGATGGTTTTGGTCATGGTGAGTTTCCCGGATATGGCTTGGATCATGGGTGGGGATTTCAATGTTACCTTGCGCCTAGAGGATCGACCAGGTGATCGGAGGGGTGGGGGGTGGGGGGAGAGATATCGACTTTACGTAGGTGATGGGGATGGTGGAGGATCTTGTGCTGTAGGTACACATGGCGGAACTCCAGAACGAGATCTTTGATTGACAAATTTTTGTTATCTGTTGAGGCACTCTATTTGTTTCCTCTAGCATGAGTTAGGGCATTGCCGAGGGCTCATTCAGATCACACACCTATATTGTGGTACTCAGGGGATGGGGATCACCATCATACGTTTTTCAGGTTCGAGAAGGCTTGGTTGTTGGAGGAGGGTTTTCGCGAAGTGGTGACAGATTTCTGAATTGGACGCACTCCGTCAGGATCAACGACATACAGACTTGCGTACAAGCTGGTGACGCTCAAGAAGTTTCTGAGTGATTTTAACAAAGCTAACCGGTTGAAGCGGTGGGATAGACGTACCTCGACGCAGGAGGAGGTCAGCAAATGGGACATGTTGGAGGATGACCGAGCTTTATTGGAGGGGGAGATGGGGGAGAGAAGGTTGCACATGAATGTGATTCTTCAGGAGGACAAAAAGGAGAAGGTTGCTTGGAGGGAGCGGTCCAGATAGGGATGGGTAAAGGAGGGAGACACAACCACAAGATTTTGCCATGCGGTGGCCAGCGAAAGGAGGTGTATGAACCTCGTACACTGTATCTAAGTTGCTAGGGAGATGGCGGTTGGGGATCGAGAGGTGGGGGAAGCAATGCAGACTCATTTCCAGGAGTTTAGCAGACGCCGTAACAGAAGCGGTTGGGGTTGGAAGGGTAAAGGCGTGTCACACATATCCAATGAGGAGGCCGATGCTTTGGTGAGGGAGTTCACTGAGGCCAAGGTGAAGAGGGCTCTCTAGCAACTGAATGCGGACGAGGTTCCATGCCCGGATGGTTTCCTGGTGGGTTTCTATAGGGAGTTTTGGGAGCTGGTGAAGGAGGATGTGTTGTGTGCGATTGAGGAATTTCGGGAGGGGAACCGTGGCTTTAAGAGGTTGAATAAGGCTCTCATTTTTATGTTGCCAAAGAGGGACGTGTCAACAAGGGTGGAGGATTTCAGACCCATTGCGCTGTCCTATGCAATATACCTTGTTATTTCGAAGATCCTTGTGAATCGCTTAAGGGGGGTTTTGGACCGGATCATTTCTCCGATGCAGACGGCGTTTGTGCCAGGGAGAGCTATGGCAGATGGGTTAGTTCTGGCATCGGAAATGGTAACTGACTGGAAGAGGTGCAAGGCCAAGGGAGTGCTGTGGAAGGTCGACTTTTCTAAAGCTTATGACTGTGTGGACTAGAGGTTTCTGTGGACATCCCTTCAAAAGAGGAGATTCCCGGAGTATTGGATTTCGTGGATCAAGCGACGCGTGATGACAACTTCATTGGCAGTTCTCGTCAATGGCAGGTCGGAGGGGAGTTATTTTCAGCCCCAGAGGGGCATCCGTCAGGGATGTCCTTTGACGCCTTTGCTTTTCGTTAGTGTGGCTGATGCGTTGGCAATTATGATGAGATTGGCTGCGGCCGAGGGTTGGTGTTCGAGATATATAAAGGAGGAGATTTCCATCCAACTTTTGCAATATGCGGATGATACGATTTTCTTCTTTGGTCCGGAGGAGGTGAAGATGGAGAGGACGTTGCGAATCGTAAACATCTTTGGGGAGATTTCGGGTCTCCAGATTAATAGAGAGAAGTCGACGGTGGTTCCTTTTGGGCTATCGGAGCAGGAGATACAAGGGGCATCGAGGATTTTGAGGCGCACTATTGGCGATGCTTCCGATTTCGTATCTGGAGTTGCCTTTGGTGGCGGGGAGACTGAAAGCAAGGGATTAGGGACTGCTATTGAGGAGATTAGAGGGCTTGCTGGCATGATGAAAAGGCGAGGACGTTGTCCAAAGGTGGAAAGTTGATACTGTTAAAGCATGTCTTATCAGCCATACCGATATTTTTTTGCTCTACGAGATAATTGCCGGTGGGGGTTCGGTCGAAGATTGAGGCGTTGATGAGAATATTTTTTGGTCGGATGACATGCAATCTAGAAAGGGCATGCACTCGGTGGATTGGAGTAGAGTGACAACGCCGAAGAGAAAGGTGGACTGGGAGTGCAACGTCTTGGAGAAATGAACAAGGCTTTCATGGCGAAGTGGGTGGTGCGTCTTTGGGGGAGGTCTGAGGATTTGATTTGCAGATTGATGAGGAAGATATACATGATCTTGATGTCGCTGACGGTTAGCCCCGGTCGCCTACCCTCATCGCTGTGGAGGGGCATTACGCATGTGATGCTGGAGATGGTGAGTATGATGAGATCCATCCTTGGGAATGGAGCTGGGTTCAGGTTCTGACAGGACGATTGGACTGTCGAGGGAGTGTTGGGGGAGCATTTCCCGTGGCTCGTACAAATGGTGGTGGATAAAGAGGCGGTGGTGCAGAAGGTTTCAGAAAGGGGGTTTTTGGACCATGGTTTTCTCTTCGGAGTTGTCGGAGCAAAGGGTTGCAGATTTCCTGGCTTTTATCTGGAGTTGGCACAGCAAGTGGGCCTGGCGGATGGGAGAAATCACTTCGTCTGGGGGGGAGGTCATTTTTCGGTGAAGAAAGCTTACTGTTTCGTTGCGTCAGAGACGGAGGGCGTGGAGGGGGAAGTTGGTGTTGATATGCAAATGATATGGAGAAGCAATGTTTCAACTCGCGTCAAGGTTTTCCTTTGGTTGTTCAAGTTGGGCATGATCCTCACCAAGAGGCGCATGGAGCAGTTGTTGGGGGCGGGGGATTCCACGTGTGACAAATGTGGTTTGGCGTCAGAGGATTTAGACCATCTTTTTTCCTCTTGTCCTTCGGCGTCTCAAGTAAGGAGCATGTCAAATATTTTGTTGTTACATGGTTGGGACAATGCATGCTTTTACGGATATTCGTTCAGTCTGCAGATATGATCATGAGGATAGCGTTTTCCCTTTTAGTCTTCTTTGGGCAATATGGTATGCGAGAAACACCATCATTTTTGGGAGCATACTTTCTGTTTTGTAAATGTGGTAGAACATTGTAGAGGGCTTTGCAAATCTTGGAACATGTAATTTTTATACTTCTTACGAAGGTTCAGATTGTCGGTATGCGGTATTCGTTAGGTCAGGCGGTCTGGAGCGAGTAAACGGGTAGGCGGAAGTATATGCTGATCATGCGATTTCTATTATTTTAATTAAAATTAATTTATAATATAATAATAATTTCAAACATTAGATATTTATGTTTAAAAAATATAACATAGAATAAATATGAAGTGAAGATTTTTTTGTACAATGTGATATCAACCAAAGCATTTTCAAAGGTCATTCATTTCCAAAAGACAAATATGTTAAGTTAATAGTGGAGAGAGTAAAAAATGTTGTAAATTGATTGAAGATAGAAAAAAATGGTGGATATCCTTGTCTAAATGGGAAGGTAACCTTTTTTCGAAGTGTAACATTGTTAGTAAACACAACCATGAACCTTCGTATTTTAGTAAACGGTGTATTTGTCTACTCAAAGTCAAATATTAAAAAATTCAACCATTTAAATTAAATATATGTAATTTGTTCAATACAGTTAAAAATTCCATGCAAATCTGATATCTATATTCATTTTATCCTAAAAAAGATCTAAGATAAACACATATAATTTATTCTATATTCATGCAATTATGAGATAATGTAAAAGTCAGAGTTGTCATTGGAGAACCAAAAAAATAGAGTCGTTGTTGTTAAATCTAAAAAATAGAGAGATTTAGAGCTAAATAGATCAATCAACAAACCTTGGCAGATGAGAAAAAGATGGTGGAGGAGCAACCCATGTGGAAGTCAAGAAGGTGGCAGAGAAGCAAAGAGTTACCTCTATTACATATGTGGCCGCATATGCTGATTACTCGGCCGAGTATACCCCATGACCTGCATATTGACTGAGTATAGCATACTCGGTGCGGTAGGGGGGCCGCCTCCACATATGCGGCCGCCTAGGCCAACTCTCTGAACACCGCTTCTTACCTTTGTATTTCTTTACATTTGCATATAAATATACCTTTTGAGGTGGGTCCCTTGGTGGGATGTCATCCTTTTTTATTAAAAAAACATTCGAGGTTGCACAACAAGATCTCTGATGCGTCTGATTGAACAAACGTGTTACGATTTAAGATGTCATGAGATTCTTAAAACAAGTTTATGACATGTACATTCAATATAATAATTAGCATGTATGCATTCGGTATAGGTTTTTTGTTTTTTTGTTTTTTTGTTTTATTGAAACCAGATAGGAAACACACACAGGTGCCCACCCCAAGATTTGGACCCTTGCCTTTTGGATGGTAGGCACGCTGCATTACCAGCATACCATTGAAGTGTATCAAATTCTATATAGGTTTTAAATTTAGCTTTTGTTGGTGAAAGCAAATGAACAAGTCTAAAATGTTAAAAAGTTGTGTACATGTGATTCATGATTTTAGACAATGTTATTGGAAGGATTTGGTTTGGGCAACCTCACGAACAAGTTTAAAATTAAAAATATTCGACAAGAATTATGATTGTAATACTCAAATCTCAACTGACTAAGATGATTAATCAGAACAACTATGTATTCAATGGGATGATCCATAGAATAACTCTATTATGTCATTGTTCATGTATCACTAGTTGGTCGGATTGATTAGTCAGATAGTCGAATGACTTCTACTGAAAGTGTGCATGAACTCTTTTTGAATTGAATTAAAAATAAGATATTCGGCAGAGATGAGCAGACTAGATGGGATAAAAGGCACCTGAGATCTCTTGCAGATGAGCTCAGAGAGAGAGAGAGAGAGGCGACACAAAAACTGATACTGGTTGAAGATAAAAAGCATCCGGCTGAATGTAAAAAAACTGCGGCAAAAGTGACTTAAAGAGGGAGACACGAACACAAATTTTCATAGAATTGTGAGTGGGGGATGCTGCCATAATTTGATCTGTTATATAATCATTAATGAAAGAAGGGTGGAGGGTGATCATGAAATAAGACACATGATTGCTAAACACTTTCACAGTTTCTGACGTATAACTAAGGGTAGACCTTGGAGATGAACGGGTTTAGGTGCTTCTCCGCTTTCAGAATAACATGCCATCCATCTGATACAGAGCTTTACTATGAAGGAAGTTAAGAATTTTTTCTGAATTCTAAATGCGGATGGTGCACCTGCATCGGATGGGTTCCCTATTTATTTCTTCAATTAATTTTTGCATTTGGTGGAAAGGGAGGTTGTTATTTGTTAATGTTGTGGTTGAGTATGCTGATGGTAATGAAGGATTTGAGAGACTGAACAAGGTTCTCATTTTTCTTTTGCCAAAGAATGAAGAGTATGAGAGGGTGGAAGACTTCATCCGATTGCCGTATCCAATGTTGCCTATTTGATTGTTGCAGAAGTCTTGGCAATGAGATTGAACAGGGTCATGGATCACGCCATCTTGCCACTTTAATCTGTTTTTATTCCCGGAAGACAGATTGGTGATAGTCTGTATATGGCAACTGGGATCATAGCAAACTGAAAAAGATGGAATACAAAGGGCCTGCTATGGAGATTTGACTTCTCTAAGGCGTACACCACTGTTGTCTGGCGTTTTCTTTGGATGACCATGACAAGACGGGGGTTCCCTGGCTGGATATCTTGAACGGAATGATGTGTCACCACGGCTTCTTTTTCGGTTCTTATTAATGGCAGACCCGAGGAGGGATTTTTTCGACCACAAAGAGGGGCGAGACATGATTGACCCCTAGCCCCTATGCTATTTGTTATTGCGGCTTATGACTTGGCATGTATGGTTGATCATGTGGTTCGTAATGGGATGACAACATGGTACTCTGTAAATGATATTTGTATTCCTCTTTAATAATATGCAGATGGCACTATCTTATTTATTGAAGGTGGTTTGGAAGAGGCTAGAGGGATGTCCTTGACCATGAGATCTTTGGAGAGTTATCTGGACTTACACTTAACTTTCACAAGTATGTGATTATCCCTTTTGGCCAGTCTGACACTGATGTTCATGCTTGTTGTGAAGTTCTGTATAGGGAGTGCAGTTCACTACCGGTCCACTATCTAGGCCTTCCTCTGATCAGTGGAAGACTTAGAATGATTGATTGGTTGCATGTTATTGAGAAGTTAGAGAGAAAGCTGTCGGGGTGGAAGGCATCTATCATATCCTGTGGTGGGTGTCTAGTCCTAGTGAATGCTGTGCTGTCGACAATCTCTGTTTTTTTCTCGTCAGCCCGGTTCCTCCCTATTGGTATCAGACTTCGAATAGAGCTGCTCATGCGGAAATTCTTCTGGGGGTAAGACGGCCCACTAAGGGCCAGGAATCCATATGGTTGATCGGGAGACATTACAACTGCACAATCGAAGAATGCAGGTGGGCTGGGGATTTCCATCTTAAAAATCACGAATTAGGTGCTTCTTCTAAAGTGGGTTAGCATGATCTGGGGCAACAATGATGATCTTTGTTGCATACTCATTCGTAATGTCTATAACATCGGAGTTCAATGTACTATCTCCCAACAATCATCCTTCTTTGCATCAGCTTTTTGGAAATGCATCATTGCCGTGATGCCACAGTTTTCAGACCACTTTTGTCTAATGTATGGTGACGGTACGTCTTTTGCCTTCTGGACCGATAATTGGACTAGTGATTGCCCTTTCTCCAGCTGATTCCCATGCCTATTTGCCTTATCCGCGGATCGTGAGATTCAAGTAAAAAATTGTTGGGTTGAGGGTAGGTGGATGCTCTCCTTCTTAGCAGACTTCTCAAATCAACATTTAGAGGAGTTCTTTCACCTTCTGAATGCATTAAGAAGAATGAAGTGCCCAACAGTTGGTCGGGACCAATGGATGTGGAAAGAGCACTTGTTTACGGTCATACAAGCATACAAAGCCCTAGCCAGACCACCGCTGCCAATACCGGTCACTTTAGTTTTTCTCACTGCAACTTTATTTGGGAACTAAAATTGCCAAACAAAATATGTATAATTTTTGTGGTTGCTAAGATGAACGTGTATTATGACAAGGTATCACTGCTCAAGAATCTTTATCGGGGTTTCTAATGTGTGCCCCCTCTTTGACATGAATATAGAGACAATAGAGCATCTCTTATTCCATTGTGAGAAGACCTCCCCGATTTGGGAAGAGTTTGGCATAGATTGGCTAAACCGTCAAAGCCTGGAACTATTCTGGGATTCTTTACTTGCGATGAAGGCCGCGTAGCAAAATCCCAACGTTGTGCTTCTCCTACCGGTCGTAATAATTTGGGCAATCTGTATATCTAGAAATGTACTCTTTACTTCTCAACATTTTTATTCCAAAAATATAACTTCTCATTCCAGGTCTCTTATCGAGTCTTGGTTTCTGCAAGTCTTCTTGTAACTACTCTTTTTTTCTAATATATTTGGGACGGAAACTTTACAGTATTTCTCTTTTTTTGACCAAAAAATGACATATTTGATTGAAATTTAGATATTTTTTTAAATGAACAAAGCTATTTAAATGTACAAGAATATATGCAATAAAAGTGATTTTATGTTCAAAATTTACTTACTAAAATTTGAGCAATAGCTTTCCAATAATTCCATCTGAATACGGAATATCAACTTTTGCCACCTTACATGAGACCACTCATCTTACTCTGCGTACTTTTCTAGTTAGACTGATCTGGAAACAAAATTTTTGTTGAGCATTGCATATGTATCAGGATGTGGTAATTGGTGTAAAGTATTGTGTCGTCGCCGGTAGTATAACAATTCACACACCTACATGCATGCAATAGTTTTGTTTTCTCTTTTTAAAGATGTAAATGTATGTTGGCTTGTCACCATTTTTGTTTGTGTTATCTTTGTATTTTTCATGAATATGGCTAATTTGTTTTCATTTCTGCAGATATCCACACAATGCCATCCCTCCAAATGTTGCTGGTCGTATCCTTGCAAATGTCATTATTTGGATGAATTTTTGAATGTCATTCTTGAATACTGATTACCCGGTGGCAATGATTATTTCCCGGCAGGGGTTGTTGAACAATGTTTTAGTAACAACGTTGACCATCTATTACCAGAAACTTCAGTTTTAGTCTTTCCAGTTTGATACGTATGAAATATATATGGGTCATTCTGTTCCAGAGGTTTAGTTTAGTATCGAGCAGTTGGTCTCTTTATTGTAGTTGGGCGCATGTTAGTTGTTACGCTTTAGGGATCAACACACTGCTGGTTATTGCACAGTACGTATCTGATGGTTAATTTTTCTTTTCCAGTGCTGTCATCCTTAATGGAACTTGTATAGATCTGAATGTAGAGCCCAAAACAATGAACTACTATCCCACAGTCTTCTTCAATGAGTTCTGGCTTCTCAGGGATAAGTTGATTGCTCTAAATGATACCGTAGAGGAAGTGCCTCTTCACTTGGAACTTGGCCCCATCAGTATGACCAAATGGCAAATGTTCTTGCAGATCGACCAGTCATTTCAAATTCATCGCAGTTATGGTAGTATGATTGAAGGAGAGGCTGATGAACTCAAGGTGCGTAACCATCTATTTGGTTGAATGACTGCATGTTGTTACTTTATTGTGGAGATGGCTTGCCTTGTTAGGTACATGAAAATCACGATGCTTGAAAATCTATATACTTTACTTAAGTCTGAGTTTTTCATCTATTGTTTGCCACGTGGCTCATTCTACGGGTTTTGTTAGAACTGGGATATGTCTCATCCACGTGCCCTCGGAATATATCGTACCCACTTCCCCCCTTCTCGCTAATGCTCTTCTCCACCTTCATGACGCCCTCGCGCGATTGCAGCGTGCGCCTCCTGGAGTTCCACGTCGAACGGGTCCGATCACCATCGGATGATGCTCCCAATGCCAATGCCTCTGCCGATAGCTATAGGAGGGGAAGTAGTAGCGATAGAGAAATACTTCCTGACCAAGGTTTGAAAAAACGAAAGGCGGAACGAGGCGTTTTCCCTGAAAGCGAGGCGAGGCGTAGCCTCGAGGTGGGGCATAAGCCTCAGTTTGTATAGGAAAATAATTGCAAAATATATAATAAATATATTTATTGGTCAGCTAAAGTACTCTGACAACATATAATATATACCAATGTAATATATAATGATATTATGAAGATAAGAACATGGAAAAAAAGGATGTCTCGCTAGGAACGCCAAGATTTTCAGGGGCCAAAGGTTATACAGGGAAAACGTTTTAGCGCATGTGGAGTTACTTCTGAATGAGTGGATGCTTCGGTGATGCTGTAGTCGCGTGTGATTGTTGGGGTTGGGGACTGTGGTTTTGACAGGGATCCTCTTGATCCCGGGTGCTTGTATCACTTTGTACCTCTCTTCCCATCTCCCTCTTCTCGTTTTTAATAAAATTGGGGCGAACACCACCACGTGTCTCCCCCGAATCGTTCTGTTTTTTAAAAAAAAAGGATATGTCAATGCCATAAACATTTCTACTAAATTTCTATCTAGTCAAAAGGGAATTATTGGCTATAACTATCACTAAAATAGTTATTAAAAAGGGATTGGTTATAGTTGTCATTATAGATATCTAAATTGTTGATATGAATCATATGTTTTGAATCCTAACCGCACGATCTACTGAACCCAGATGAAGATTGATTTGATGTCCCCCCTGTGCCACCATACCCTACCAGTACGGGGGTCTCGCTGCCCGGTCAGCGAGCCTGGGGGGGGGGTGGTCCAGGTTGGTCCCCTCTTGCGGGGGTTGCAGGGGGCATCGCTTCCGTCCCCAAATTTTTTCTTATGTGGGCATTCAAATTCACACACAATTTCTTATATGTTCGAGGGTGTAATAGTAAGAGTTCACTAAAATAATTGGACATGTTAATGGTAAATATGAATATGAAAGAGGTAAAATTTAAGCATTCATCTTGCATAAATGTATACTCAACAACTAGACCTTTATAAACATCTGAAAATACTAACATAACTAATTATTTACTTTAAAAAATGCTTGAAATAACCCCAAACGCCTCACCTTGCGCCTTGCCTCGCCTCGACCGCCTCGCCTCGCCTCGACCGCCTCAGACATCTGAGGCGCACGCCTCAAGCAGGGGGTCCGAGGCGGTCGCCTCGGGGCGTTTTTCCTCTGCCCTGTTTCTCCTCGACTGCCTTAGCGCCTTGAGGCATGTTTTTTCAAACAATGTTCCTGACAGAGGAGGAGTTCCTGATGCAGCTGGTTATGGTGATCAATGCGTCGAGCATGGAGTACATGGACGATTTACACAACGACCATATCCGGGCGATGATGCTGCTAAGCCTCGGGAGGCGGTGGTTGAGGCCAATGTGGAGTTCCTAAACAAGGTCGTGAAGCCGACCAGGGTCGAAGGGCCCAAACTCTGTGTGACCAAGGCTGACAAGGCATTCGTGGATCTTACTGTTGGGATGCTGCCAATACATCCTACCGAAAACACCTGAAAAACCTGAAAACCCAAAAATATTTTTAGTTTTATTTTCTGACTATTTTTGGTTATTTAGAAAAATCCAAAAAGATCATTGCGTTTGCTTTTTTTTTTTTATTTTTTTGCTTCTGTGTTTTATTAAAAGTTAAAAATCTAAAAATTAAAAATCACTAAAAATTGTTTTATTTCGGGAAATTTGACTACTTCGTATTTCCCTCGTGCTCCTTGTATTCGACCCTAGTGGCTATACCAGGTAAATAAAAATAGCGAACCACTTATATGCTTTGATTGCTTGATTTCTCTTTGGGTGGTTTTATTTTCTCGTTGATCGCGCTTAGTGATTTGGGTGACAACGACCCTTGATTATTTGCTTACTTAACTCGAGTCGCTAGGTAGCGTCATCAAAATGACGCTGTTGCCGGGGAGTACGGATTAGTAGTCAGTTTTCAGTTTTGCTTTTTTTTTCTTATCTATTTGTTATAACTGTTTCTGACATCTCTTTGTTTCGCTTTTTGTGCGAGGAATCGCCCGAGGGACACTTCGGCTTTCTGTTGGAGGAGCTCGCATTCGAGGAGCAGAGAGAGTAGTTATAGCATATATATAATTTATTTTTGCAACATTTTATTATTGTAATAATTAGACTTTGACACTCTCTTTGGACACTTATACTTCGTGGTCTGTTTCGTCGAGTACCGATGCACTCGGGGGACCTCATCGTGGTTTTTCGTGGTTTTGTTTTTATCGCTTTTCTTTATTTTTGATTCTCGAGGATTTAGCCCCAAGACTTGGAAATTTCTATTGATTGTGACGTAATTAGGTAAGGCCCCACACCTAATTGATAATCGTTCCTATA
Organism: Ottelia alismoides; assembly: GCA_037367405.1. NCBI lineage: Eukaryota > Viridiplantae > Streptophyta > Magnoliopsida > Alismatales > Hydrocharitaceae > Ottelia > Ottelia alismoides. Next base: position 149,275 of record JAZKJV010009970.1, read on the forward strand.
GATCGTAATTGGACTTAGCTAAAATAAAATTAAAAAGTTAACATATTGGGATTAGGGACCACGTGCCGAGAGAGGCTGTATACAACGCTGAAAGGACCCATTGTAGTGGGCACCGATCAACATCAAAGACCGGACTCCGGTCTCTCTTCCCGATAGATAGCTATTTGTTCTTCACGATTAATAGAAGTTGCTCATGTAAGGCCGATTTCCTCGTGCATCATATAGATAGTCTACTTTCTGTCTTTACTTTTATGCGTGGATCACCCTGCATGTAGAGTGTTGGAGTCAGGTACACATTTCTATCTCTGCATGCATTTTGATCGCGCATCGGCTTTTCCGACTTCCCCCCCTGTTTTATTGGATCCAAAATAACCAAGGAAATCGAAAATTCGTTAGGATTTATCTTATTTAGAAAAATACCTAAAAAAGAGATAACCAAATAATATTGGTACTGCTAATGCAAAATTGACCTTAAAACCGACTTCACTTAAAAATTCTTGTTTTGGGGAGAGTCACCCCCTCATTGGTTGATTTATCTGCAGTGAGAGAGTGACCCGCACACTAGGTAGAGCCACGTTCGATCTCTTTTCGGACTAATGGTCTTGTGGTTGGTTGTTCTCCAGTGAGGATTTCACCGGGTAGCCGGTAATCGGTGCGGGACTTCCTTAGCAGATTGAGCAGATAGTGTGACCGGTAAATGGTCCGCTCCGCACCCATACTGGTTGGGAAAAACTAGCTATGAGATTGTGCCAGTCTCCTGGGAGTATTGGGCTCCTAACAGGTCGCTTAATCACTCTGATAGATTGATTTGTCACCTTAATAAAAAATGCAAGATTAAACGACTGATCTTTCACGGTCATCAGCTCGAGTGTTGAGTAGGTGAAAAAAAGGGTTTGACTTCACATCTTGTTTGCATCCATATCCAATCCTAATAAATCCCTAGATCACGATGATGGGAAGGAGGTCCCTTAGGCTGCCTTTGACAACACCGCTTTCGAGCACTCCTCTCCATTCATCTAGGGCAGCTTCAGAGAACCCAGGCCCGCTCTCTGAAGGTGAATTCGCTACCACCCTCCCCTTGACCACCCTTCTACCAATCCTGAGGTGCCAGAGCAGAGGCCAACTCAGTTATTTGTTCACTTGACGGTACCTGAGTTGGGGTGTTTTGGCTTTGCAGAGATCTAAGAGATGGCCAACAGTGAGGGACGCACCGATGAGCGGCCACAGGGATCAGCGTATGTACTTGAGCAGGCCGCCATCAACAACATAATGTTAGCCTCCCTGGAGACCATGCATCGACAGATCAGGGATCAGGGAGTATTTATGGCCGAGGTGCGACGAAAGCTGACGCAGATGCGAGCCGGCAGAGCAGAGCCGCAGAGACCAGTCAGTGGAGAGATACCGGCAGTTGGAGGAGGAGACAGACGTCAGGAGGAGCCGCAGGATCCATCGAGGCCAGCACGTACGATGAGGCAATTGCACAACCCTGATGCAACCCTCACCCACAGATGGATCCAGCTTCCAAAGATCCTTGGCGATTTCAAGATTCGCCCCCAGACCATCCATTTACTGCCCAAGTTCCATGGGCTAGCCACCGAGGAGCCACACCTCCATCTGCAGGAATTCGAGATGATCTGCAGCACGATCCACTACAGATTCGTGGATGAGGTCACGATTAAGATGATTGCCTTCCCATTTTCCCCAGTCGACAGAGCAGCCTACTAGCTGAAGCATTTGGGGAGGTATGCCACTACATGAGAGCCGCTCCGGACCGAGTACTTGAACAAGTACTATCCACTCGGTTGGACCAACGCAGCACGAGCTATGATCAACAACTTCACCATGATCCCAAACGAGCAATTTCACGAGGCTTGGGATTGATTTAGAGAGCCCATTGGCCGTTGTCCACATCACGAGATATCCAAGCCCAACCTTGTGCAGAGCTTCTTTTGTGGGCTGACACCGGAGTTGCATGGGCTTGTAAATACCTCGTGCGGAGGGTCCTATTTTTCCAAGGACGAGGACCAAGTCTGGGCCATGTACGAGGTGATGACAGAGAACTACACGATGATGTCCCAGACTAGGGTCTACACTCAGGGGAAGCCTCTCTCATAGGCCGTGTCTTATCAGAGGATTGCACGGGTCGATGCCGGTCCTTCTACTTCGTCAGCAGCCGCATAGGCCAAGTCCTCACCCTCTGACATGGGTATCATCAGCGAGAAGCTGGACCGCATCGACACCGGTAGAACACCTGGAGAGATCCATGATAAAAGTGCGGCCTGGAGTGGAGACACATCCTATTGGGGAAGAACATGCTCGTGTCCGAAACGCTACAGTAGCTGCCTGATTGAAGAGCTTCATTACCGTTAGATCGATCCGCAATCATAGCCATTGGATATGCATCTATAATCTGACGCATTATGCCACGCCACATGCTCTCAAGGTGAATCAGCCGACATTATCCGCTACCTAATCAGAGCAGGCAACCGCTTAAGGCACATCACGTGTTGTGTACGTAAAACATAAAGATTTTTGCAAATGAAATCCTCATACATTTCGACATCTGCGTATATGTCTAATGAAATCCTCATACATTTCGACATCTGCGTATATGTCTGACTATGACAGAATCATGATGTTCACGTGATTGGTGGCCAATTACATGATTGGCCTTGAAATGTTTTAATACTACATACATGTGCAGATCGAAGCAATTCACATCATCTAGAATGTGATCGCATGAGCTTTTACACTCACAACACGCTGATGTCTTATCATTACTCTCATATCCTTATAGTTTCGCATTATTACATTTGTTCTCCTATACAGTTTATAAATAAATTCTCGATAAATTCGATATTAAATGGAATACATATATAAAAATAAAACAAACATGCTTATAAATACTTAATAATCTACCTTATACTATACTAAATCAGTTTTAAAAAGAAAAATATTTCTATTTTTAATAATTCTAAAACACTCCATAAAATTACTTTTAACTTTAAAATTTTATAAGAAAATCAAATAAATACATAAAAATTCTTAAGGTAATTAATATTATTTTATTATTTTACTATAATGTTTTTTGGATTATTTGGACAACATATACTTTACCCTGGGTAACTTACTATTGCACAATGATTGTTGGTATTGTTAAATATATGTAGTCATGGTGTCGAAATTTTCTTTTATTTACGTTTGGTGTTTATTCATGGTTTAGAACAAGCCTGTTTAATCGTATGGAATCATTCACATGTTAAATATAAGTGCTGATGTTTGTATTCAGCTATGACGATATTATTCTAATCTTCTAGCATTTTTTTTTGTTAAGATTTTCCATTTTTTCAGAGTTTATTTTAGAACTTGGAGAGGCAATGATGTAAAATTCTAATAATATTTTAGGTAACTAAACACTATTATGACAGAATATATTATTGCATCAATAGGAGTTGTTTTCTATTGTCTTGGCATATACAAAACTACAATAATAATGTCCATAATATCGATCTAAAACCCTTCTTCAAGTAGGCATCCCTTCATTGCATTTCCATTATGTTTGCAATTTTACATCAGTTATATTTTAAAGTTTTGAATCAATTTCAGGTACATAGATTGTAATATTATCGAGTATTTAAATTGATGTTTAATTTGAATATAGTAAGTTCAATCTATTAACTTTATTTTATTTAACATGCATCCACTGTTGATGTAAAGAATTTGTTCCTTTGAAAAAAGATATACTATACCGAGTCAGTTACTTTTTCTCGTGTGCTATTTTCCGAACAATTGTTACATTGTATTAATTTGAGATTGCAATTTATAAAAATTGAGAGATGTAACAACTCTTTTTATTTTTTTAAAATTTTATACATGTTATTGCAAATGTTTTCTTCTTTCAGACAGTGAGATTATTTAAAATGAATTTAATATTAAAACATTTATGTATAGTTTTAACATAAAGAAATTAACAATGTTAAGTTATAACTCATTACATAATCTAACAAATATACATTTAAAATTTTAATATACAATATATTCAAATGTTTATTACACATATAAAATAAAATAAACAAATCACTGAACAAAATAAAGGTGAAAATACATAAATTAACAATCTAATAAATCTTGACAACAAACTGAAGTAAATTACACAAGATAACACTATGTTACACACCATCCATTAAGAATTAAGCGTTTTCATCAAAATAAAAAATAAGCAACAACAATAAAAAAGACAGATAATTTTTCAGTACATACATTGATAGAACTGAAAAAAAGATTAGTACACAAAAAAACTGAATATACAGAACTGACAATACAAAATAGGGAGAAATAAGGCAAATATACATTAATAATATAGAAGTAATTAAATAACAATGCATAACCAACTGATCCAAGGGAGAAAACATTTCATTTTATAATCACCTCAATCTGATAAGAGGAGACCATAAATAGATGCAATTAATCGTATATGCTTCTACAATTGAAGTCAATGGAAAAGGTATATCCGGTAAAAAATAACAATTACATCAAGAATATATTCAACCTATCAAGAAAGAGTGGCTTGCGGACAAACTACCAAATTTCTTTTGTAAAAAGAATTGAATGCATACAATAATTTAAAAAATGTATATCTGATCAGAGGAAACCATAATATTTCATGCAAATCTTATACTTCTACAACGGAACATAATGGGAAAGAAACATTCAACTAAAAAAATCTGGATGGCATACAAAAGACAATGATGATCATACCAGACTTTTTATACATTAAAGTTTTTGATTATGCAATAATAGTAAATCTAAGCCTTAAATGATACACTCAATAAAAATGCAATAGAATACATATTTCCATCTTTTTGATTTCTGATGCAAATTATTTATTGTCAAATGGATTTATTTTTGCTACACAACAACTGCAAGGAAAGAATATAGACAATTTATATAGGTACAATTCTTTCTGCTTTTGTCCTGTATCATACATCTTCATATTTTCATATTTAATTTCAAATGATTTTGTCTTTATTTCAATAATTTACTTGGCTCTAAAGCTTAGTTTTTTTGCCTATCTACTTATGTTGCCGAGCTTTATGGTTTCCTATTCATGTATTTATATATTCGTTGCAAGAATACATCCTCTGAAAGAGAAATAATTTTCTAAATCAATACCAATACTATTTTGCATAATTGTGTAATTATATTAGTTGTTAAGCTTTTATGCTAATATTATTGTTTACTTTCGTAAATACATGGAATACAAACACACTACGAACACTCATGCATTAAATCTTCAAAATTATTTTTTTGTTTTGAATGTATATCATTGGATGCAATAATGTTTTGGATATTACAATAGGCATCTATTAATTAAAATAATTTTAGTATTTAAATAGTACTTATACTGATAGATTGTATGGATTTACACAAAAAAAATATCTTTTCATATCAACTCATTTTTTAATGATTAGTTTTTTACAATTTTAAAGGAAAATTAGAACTTAATTTGTTCCGTCGCGAAGCACGGGTAACATCCTAATTCTATGAAAATTCAGGTGTTAACTGCCACGTGGCTACCTATTTTTTTGTCACCAACACCTTGTGTGCTGTAGGAATATATTATTCAAGTAAATATTTCATCAATCAGTATCTGTTGGTCGGTCTTATAGTTAAACTTTGAACTTAGACATCAATCAATTACTTTCTTACTATTATATTTCCTATTAGAATCTGCATCTGGTACTTTGAATGTGAACTGAAAGTTTTCAGATTGGTGGAATTTGTAGTTTCTTATTTTTTATTAGAGTTGTTTTTTCTATTTTATTTGAAATCTGTAACCCTTCGGGGTTATATATGTACTTTCACGTTTTTTTGCTCTCTCTTGTTACTCTATATAAGAGACCCTAGACCCGTGGAATAAATATAACTCATTCTTTTCTCCACATGGTATCAGAGTGACGGTCCTACACCGGAGCCCATACCTAAATCCCCCCGCCACCACCAACCTATTTCCTTACGCGAACCCTTATCCGTCGTTGATGGGTCCCGCGCAAGGTCCAACAGCTCTAGCTACCACCGTCGAAGGCCGCAATGGCCTAACCCTACTCGCCAGAGTCCAAGTAGCTCTAGCCGGTGCTGCGCGAGGTCCCAACGACACTGAAGGTCCCTCCCCAGCACCACCGGAGATCCCGACAACCTTAGACGATGCTGCAGAAGGTCCCGATGACACCCACATGCGTCACCCGAGGCTCCCAACAACCCCAACAGGAGCCACCAACGTCGTCGGTGCCGCCAGAAGCCTTGTTGGGCACTTCTCCAGCGTCGGCAAGGTCTCCGGAGGCTCGCCTTGCCTCATGTGTCATCTTCTCTGCCGCAAGGACCTCTTGATCTGATGTGTAGTGCATTTTCAGATCTCTTGCACGATCAAACGTGAGTTCTGGGGCACTTCTAAGCCCGCTTATGCGTACCTTTCTTGATCTCTCTGACCACCATGTCACCTACTTCTACTGAGACAAAGCCCTTGACCACAAACGTGATGACACAAGGCACTGCTATCAAACTTAAGGGCACATAAAATTATGTGCTCTGGTCTCGTTCTTTCAAGGAGTTCATTGGCGGTCAATGGAAACTCTACATCCTGACTAAAGTTACTCCAGATGCGAAGGATTAAAACTATGACAATTGACAAATAGACAACTATCAGGTTATCAACTGGATGACCAACAGTGTTGATGCACGTATTGCCTCGAGTCTTCTTACAAGGACACAACCAAGGAGATGCGAGGGGATCTTGAGCAAACATTCTCCCAGAAGACAACAAAGTCACGTCTTGCAATCATCTATAGACGGATCTGGTCTGCATCTCAAGGTGATTCAACCCTTGTTGAGTACTATATGTATCTCATTAGCATGTATGTGGAGCTTGCGATCTTTCAGCCTTCATGCTGTACCAAACATATACAAGAGCGTTCTGAGTTGCTGGTGTATCGTTTTCTTGATGGCATGCATTCCCAATATCATGCAGTGAAGAAGCAATTTCCGACATTTGATACACTATCAGCGGTGAAGATCATATTTTGGTGATTTTAGGAACTGGAGACATCTGCAACCCGACTTCCTACCTTACCTCCAACAGATAATTCTGCACACGTCACATCATTTGGGAGAGGAGGACGATACTGCTTTCGAGGAGGACGCGGCTGTGACTCTGGCCCCGGTCGCGAACGAGAATTTAGACGTGGATGCAACTTTGACATCGACCGTGGGCGAGATTCTACTGCTCTTCCATTTCCAAAGTGCACTCACAGTGGTTGGTATAACCATTCATTCGAACAATGTTGACATAAGTTTGGCGTACATCCCTATCGTGCTAATAGTTCCTATGAGGATGCCTTTGATGTGAAAGAGATGTCTACTACTACCAACCTTAGTAGCAAGATGGTTTATCTCAACGATGTAGATTACTCACATCTGATGCAGATTCTCCAGACTCTCGGGTCCACTACCTCTAGTGAGCCTACCACGGTTGCTCTGGCTACTCTTTTAGGTACAATAACCAACTCTGCCATCACTCCTGATCCTGCTTGAATCATTGATTCTGAGGCCTCTACTCATCTAACTGGAGAATGTAGTCTACTAACCTCCTCTGTATCATCTTCCTCGGTGAAGTTGGTTCGAGTCACCAACGGACAACGGGACTCACTCACCTGTCATTACTGTCGGAACAATGGAGTTCTCCTTCTAGCTCCGACTGTCGGATTCCAAGTTTGTTGGTGTTGCATCTATCTCCGAAGAGCCGCTCCTATGGTATCTGCACCTTGGGCATCTTTCTGCTAAGGCTCTCTCCGTGATGTTCTCTGAGCTTTCTACTCTGAAGCCCTTTCAGTGCAAGACGTGTGAGTTCGGGAAACATCATCGAGCTTCCTTTCATGTTCGAACTGGGTCCTGTAGTACATGTCTTTTTGGTCTTATCTAATAGAGGGCTTAGGGTTTAGGGTTTAGGGTCTTTTCGGTCTTATCTACGATGATGTTCGGGAAACATCACCGTAGTACCTGTCTTTTTGTTCATTAGGATGTTTAGGGACCCTGTCCGATATGAACATTGAGTGGTCATCTTTATTTTATTGTCTTTGTGGATGATTTTGATCGATCTTCTTGGGTATATCTAATAGAGGAGCGTTCAGAGACTAAAAAAATTGTTAGAACTTTCTTTTAATTTGCTAAAACCTCTTTTTCTTTGTATGTCCAGATCATTCGAACTGACAATGCACTTGAGTTCATCCAACATAACTTGATATATTTCTTTGCATCTCAGAGGATTGTTCATCAAACCTCTTGTCCTTATACCTCGCAACAGTATGGGATCACGGAAAGGAAATTCTGACACTTGCTTAATATTGTCGGATCTCTTCTTAGTCAAATGAATGTTCCCAAGTACTATCGGGGGGATGCTCACTGTTGTCTATCTCATCATCATAGTCCCTTCTTCTGTTCTCAAAGAGGGACTCCATTCTCTTTACCATACCCTACTGAGTTTCCGTTTGCTTTACCTTTGAGAATTTTTTGATTGCATTGCTTTTGTTCACAACTTCTGTGCAACTGATAAATTATTACCTAGGGCCATCACGTGCGTCTTTGTTGGATACTCCCGTACTATGAAAGACTATCTGTGTTATGATCATGTTGGGCGCCGATACTATGTGTCTGCCGATGTCACCTAAAGTTTAAAAAATCAGACCTGAAATTGAACCAACCAGTCTTCGGTTTGGTCTAATCGGGTCGGGCTGTCGATCCAAACCGATTGGACTAGTAACTGCATGCCTCACTGAGGCTGTATGAGGCTATAGCCTCGAGGCATTTTGTGGCGCCCTCGAATCCGGGCACCCGTTTACGCTGCATTCGCAGCATTACATTTGTTAAAGATCGCATTAAACGGTGAAATTTGAGGGAAAATTTCACGTTTGCTATTTGTATATAACATTCAAATCAATATATAATCACAGAATCAACCACGACAGGTGCCACCAACATCCCGACAGTTATACATACATCCCAAAATTTATAGAAGAGAAAAGGAAGCATTTACATTATGGACCGGACAAAAACTGACAAAAGAAACTGTACCCTCTTCTATATAACCGGGTGCTAGAAATCATCAACCGGCTACTGAGATGCAGGCTGCTTGCCTGCCACACATGAAAGGTAGAACATGCGTCAGCGGGTGTTGGTACTTCTTAAAATCTTGTTAAAATAAGCATACATTTAAAGTGATTGCAAAGAAACAAGTAGTAAGGCATAATCATTTGAAAAAGACCTACACCTACACCTGAGGAGAGAGATGAGGGGGAAACGTTTGATTGCGGAGCATGGAGGATGGGTCCGAATCTGCAACCAGAACTTCGGAAGGGCAGGTCTTGCAAGAGATGGGGGGCCGGGCGAAGTCGACGGGAGAATGCGTGTGCAACAGGGACGGGGACAGGGCTTCGTCAATCCGTTCGGTAGAGGATGCTACCGTTGCGGATCCTTGAGGCACTGGGCTCGGCAATGCCACGAGCCAATCGATGCTTCTTTTGTCGAGGGTTCTCTCACAGGAATGTAGCGTGTCCGGAAAGGTTGCGGTCCAAGGGGCCTCTAGTGCTGGTGGGGGAAGGCTGCGGGTAGTACGCTCTGTTCAAGGGCACGTCGGATGTGGGTCTCATTTCAGCAGCGTTGTTCTGAGGTGACGTTATGCAAATCGCCCCCAGGAAGGTATTAGCCAGAGGTTTGAAAGAAATGGAGGAAAATGAGTTGCTGAGGTGGTCGCATGAGGGGTGGACTCAGCTCCTTTGGCGCAGGCCAGGGACGAAGGACGGTATTCATAACCCAACCCGGCTAGAATGTGTTACCGTCAGAGGTTTCCCTTTGGTTATTGGGACCCGTGGGGACTACGCATCATGCTGAGCAAGATATTGGACGTCGTAGAGGTGGAGTCTACAGGGTTGCGTCCGGGGGAGCCACCCGACCCTATTTTCAGAGTCTGGAACTTCTCCTCGGCATGGCTGGGCCAAAGAAAACTAATGTTGCGGGGGCGGTGCTGCGCGTGGACATCGTTTCCGTGGAGCGGAGCGAGTGTGCTCAGAATGAGCACCATAGAGGGGATCATCGTGAGCAGGGGGCCCTGTTGGTCACGCCGGCGAGCGATGCGATAACGCCCCCGACGGGGCGGCCGAGCCCGGCGGAAGGCAAAATAGGCGCACCGGTGGAAGGGGGAGCGACGATTGCGGCTGAAGACGAAAGGGCGCACACGCGTGAAGGTGGAACTGCGCACGAGGTTCGGGGGACCCATCGTTCCCCAGGGGATATCCGCTTCGGGAATATATGCTTTGGTCAGACTCTTGGAGTTCACTTCCCCAGGTCGGTTCGATTACCACGTCGAAACATTGGAACCCGGGGATGGTCTCTGGTGTGTCGGGCGGTTGAACCGATTATGGCTTGTTAGGACCCAGGTCCGAACAACGCGGATCCTTGGCAAAAGGAAGCAACGGGCGATCGGGTCCTAGAGCGGCGCGATCGGTAGGGAGCGGACTCTACCCAGACCCGGTTGCGGGGATGGTTAGGCTTTGCCGAAGCTCGCCAGTCCGCTGGCGTCGGTTTGGGGATGGACGCTAATCCCGGCACGATCTTCATCGGTGATTCGATTTTCAGCTTGATTAGGAGGGACTCGAGCAGGTGGTCCGACCACAGTCAGTTGGGAAGGGAGGGGGGGTGTAGAGGCTTATGTCGGCTTGGGCCACGGACGAGGAAGTACAACTTGGGGGTGGGGGGCTGGATGGGGGGACGAAGTCAGAGGAAAAATGTAGATGGGAACAATGAGAGCTAGCGCTTTGGGAGGACATGCGAGAAGAAGTAGAGGGGCAGGGGGGTGTGAGTGGTGGCGGGGAGGAGGCTGGGAGGAGTGTTTATCTGCAGGGGGTCGATCCATTTCCTATAAGTGCGGAAGAAGGGGAGGTAAATTTGGTACATGCTATGTCAGAAGGGCGAACGGGAAAGAACGAAGGAGGCAGCGAAGAGCGGCGTTGCTTGAATCGTCCGAACAGAAGGAGGCGTCTTAGGGGCAGCTTCAGCAAGAGCCGGTTACGGTGCAACATGCCTCAAATCAGTTCCAAGCTTTGGACTGCTGCCTCACCGCCTCGGCCTCATTCCGCCCAAGAAGATGTACGATTCCTCATGTCTTTGAAGGTACTGTCGTGGAACGTCAGGGGGTTAGGGCGGCCTGAGAAAAGGCGGAGAGTGAGCAATCTTGTCGTGGAGTTGGCTGCAGAATTTTCATCCTCCAGGAGACTAAGCTCTCTTCGGGGTTGGGGGAGGTTTGCAGGGGGCTGGATGGGGGGCGGAAAGTTCGCGATGGCGTCGATGGACTCTCAAGGTGCATCGGGAGGACTGTTGTCCGCATGGAGCAGGGACGCCTTCGACCTCCTCGACGAGAGGAGGTTGCTCTTTTGTTTGTCTACTTTACTGAGGCAAAAGAAAGATGATCTGCTAGGGATGTAAACGAACGAATACGAATGCAAATTCAGGTCATACCATAACCATATCCATATTATTTTACCAATACGAATACGAATACGAATGTTACACGGATGTCAAAAATCAAGATCCATATGCTCAAAATACGAATACGAATACGAAACGAATCTTTTACGAACGAATACGAATATACAAACGAATGTTAACTTTAACATGAATATTAAATTATAAATAAAAATGTACCTAGATTATTTGGTGACCACTTCCGCATAACTTCCATCTTTTGTTTAACCACATTCCATGATTCAAACAAGCAGCATATTGTGTACAAAATCTACATTATTTGCCACAATATAAGAGATCCTCTTATGGAATCACATAAGAAAATGACAGAATGGAATGAACATTAGAAGATTAAGATGCTATACAGATCGGCTGTAGTTGCGAGGGAGGGCGAGGGAGACGAGGGAGGCGCCTGCCTCTGGCCGTGAGGGAGGACGAGGGAGGTGAGGGAGGGCGGTTGCGACTACGAGGAAGGGCGAGGGAGACGATGGAGGTTGACTACGGCTGCGAGGGAGGGGGGGAGTTCGTTGCGGCTGCGACGGATGGCAAGGGAGGTGAGGCAGCGGTTGCGACAGAGGTTGGGGGAGGCGAGGGTGGTCGGCTACAACGGAGGGAAGAGGGTAGGCGAGGTGAGGTAGCAGCTACAGCGGAGGGAGAGGAGATGCTCGGCACGGGGGTGGGGCTGGCAGCAGGGGGTTGCAAGGGAGAGGCGATAGTCGGCATGGGGTGGTGGGGAGGTGAAGGGCGCAAAGGGGGTGGCACGGGGCGGGGGGCGCTGGGGGAGGCGGTGGTCGGCAGGGGGAGGCAGGGAGGTAAAGGGCGAGGGGACGGGGGGAGCAGGGGGACGCGGGGCGGCAGGGGGTGGCGGAGGGTGCATGGAGAGGCGGGGGTGGCGGGGGGCGGAGGACGCAGAAGGCGGGGCGACTGGGGGAGGTGGCGAAGGAGGCGGAGGGTGCAGGGGGTGGCGGTGGGCGGCAACCAACATGAGGAGGAGGGTAGGGGGAGGCGAGGGCGGCGGCCTGGGGGTTGGTTGCGGGGGGAAGAGGGCATCGAGGGTGGGGACTGGGGAGGGATTTGGGTGGGGACATATTAACCCTGATTTTATTTTTTAGAAAATATAATACGAATATTCGTATTCATAACCGTATTCGTATTTTTTGCGTATTCGTATTTGTATTCGCATTCGTTAACTCAGGATTCGTATTCGTATTCGTATCCGCAAATAATTCATTTAGAATATTCGTATTCGTATTCATATCCGCAAATATTTCATTTAGAATATACGTATTTGTATTCGTATTCGCCTGTTTTAGAAAAACAAGAACCATATCCTCTTAAAAACAAAAACGAATACGAATATAACCACATCCGTTTACGTCCCTATGATCTGCAGTTTTGGATCGCAAACGTCTACGGTTCGATTGACATAAACATGCGGACTCTGGCGGCGGATCTCAAACAGCTGGGCGAGGACTTTGCTAGGTCGGTGTGGCTTGTGGGAGGAGATTTGAATGTCACTCTTCTCCCTGATAATCGCCTACAGGGGGGGGGGACATGGGCTCGGAAGATCTGCGGGGGGTTCTACATTCGCTGGGCATGAGCATAATTGACACGGCTAGCTGTGGGTACACGTGGCGGAATGTTAGATCGCGCTCTAGACTGGACCGGTTCCTCCTGTCTGTGGAGGGGGCTGAAATTTTATCGTTCTTGAGGTCATGGGCGTTGCCGCGGTCACATTCAAACCACACACCGATTCTGTGGTCATCGGAGGAAGAAGGGAGATCCATATTTTTCTTTTGCTTCGAGAAGATCTGGCTTTTGGAGGAGGGCTTCAGGCAGGCGGCGGAGGCCCACTTGAGATGATGCACGTCGGAGGGCTCGACGGTGGCGAGAATGGCAACAAAGCTCCGATCCTTATCCTTGAAGGAGTTCCTTTCAAATTTTGGTAGGGAGCTGAAGACAAAGCGGCGGGCAAAAAGGGCAGAGGTACATACTTGAGGTAACTAGGCTGGACGGTGTAGACGACAGCAGAGGGCTGCGTCAGGAGGAGTTCAAATGAAGGCAGGAACTTCTGGAAGAGCTTTTGAGGGTGGACAAAAAAGACAAAATTGAATGGCGACAAAGATCTAGGCAGAGGTGGCTCAGAGAAGGGGATGCCAACACTGCTTATTTTCACTGTGTGGCCTCTGGGCGTTGGAGAAGAAACTACATCCATGATTTGGAGGTTAATGGGGTTCGGGTGCCGGGAGAAGCCGCAATTGGGGTGCGCCAAGGGGCCATTTCATTCAAGCTTCAAGGAGGAGGGGAGATGGCTGGGGTTGGATGGGGTCGGGTGTGTCGTCCTTGACGTCGAAACAGGCGGATGGTCTGCTTACTCCATTTTCGGAGGAGGAGTTAAGAAGTGCGGTTTGGGACCTGAACTCGGATGGGGCCCCCGGCCTGGACGGATTTCCGGTCTGCTTTTATCGTGAGTTCTGGGAGATGCTAAAGGGTGAGCTCTTGGAGTTGATGAACGAGTTCAGAGAGGGGAACAACGGTTTCGAGAAGATCAACAGGACGCTGCTTTTCCTTCTTCTGAAGAAGGAAACTCCGGGGAGGATCGACGACTACAGGCCCATAGCGCTCTCCAACGCCTTATATCTCATAGTCGCGAAGGTGCTTGCAAACAGGCTGAGAGGGGTGATGGGTTCGGTGATTCTACATGGGCAGTCAACATTCATCCCGGGGAGACAGATGGCAGATGGTTTGGTCATGGCGTCGGAGATCTGCTTAGACTGGAAGCGGACGAAGACGAGAGGGGTGATGTGGAAAATTGATTTTGCTAAGGCCTACGACTATGTGGATTGGAAGTTCCTTTGGCTGTCTCTGAGAAGGAGAGGGTTCCCTAAAACCTGGATTAGCTGGATGAAGCGATGCTAACCACATCTTCCTACTCCGTTTTAGTGAATGGCAAGCCTGAAGGAGGCTTTTTCCAGCCTCAAAGAGGAGTGAGGCAGGGTTGCCCGTTGGCACCAATGCTGTTTGTATTAGCTGCGGATGCGTTGGGGGTCTTATTTAAGCAGGCGGTTGATTTGGGGTGGAGTGAGGGATACCGGAGGGGGGGCATTTAGATCCCACTGTTGCAGTATGCTGACGACACGATCTTGCTATTGGGAGGGACGGAGGTTCAAAATGCAAATGCGGTGCACTTGGTTGAGATTTTTGGATCGTTGTCTGGTCTCGAAATCAACAAGCGTAAGTCCACGGTGATCACTTTTGAGATGTCTGAGGCGGAGAAGCAGGCTATTGCTGACCGGACCAAATGCCCCTTGGGGGAACTCCCTATTACCTATCTGGGTCTGCCGTTGGTTGCGGGAAAGCTGAGGAAGACGGACTGGGACGGATTGATTCAGAAGATTGAATAGAAATTGGCCGTGTGGAAGGCGGTCACCCTTTCCGGGGGAGTGGGGGATTGGTCCTGTTAAAGCACGTGCTGTCAGCTATACCGATCTTTTTTTTATTCCACTCGATTGATGCCAGTGGGAGTTAGAAAGCGTGTAGAGATTCCGATGAGGAGATTTTTCTGGTCGGATAGTAGGCAGCGGGGGGCTGGTTTACACCTGGTTAAATTGGAAGACATTACAAAAAGGCGCTCTGATGGAGGCCTGGGTGTGCGGGATGTTGAATCCATGAACATGGCGCTCCTCGCTTAGTGGGTCGTCTGTATCTGGGGACCATCGGACTCGCTGGCGGACAGATTGTTGAGGGCAATATATGGGGTGGAAAGTGAGCTGGTGGCTAGGAGATGTCGTTTTGAATCTTCGCTTTGGGCTGGGATTCGTGAGGTACTGCCGCTTTTGTCGCACAAGTTTAGACCCGTGGTGGGGGATGGACGTAGATTCATATTTTGGAGAGACGATTGGACGGGTGATGGTATGTTGGAGGGGAGGTATCCTCGTTTTTTCGCTATGGCTATGGATAAGGAGTGCACTTTATGCTGCTCGGCGGTGGACGATATGTGGGCTCCGCAATTCAGATCGGCGTTGTCGGACCAACGCAATGAGGACTTCTTAAGGATGCAGGAAGAATTACCAGATCCAAGGGAGTGGGGGTCAATTGTTGATCACTTTGTCTGGATGGATTCAAGATTCACGGTTAGAAAAGCGTATGAAGAACTGAAGACAGAGACGGAGGAACGGGACGACGACTTCTGCTTGGACGTCAAGGGTGCCGAACAGAGTTAAAATATTTCTACGGTGCTTAAGAAAGGGACGTCTCTGCGATAAGGCACGGAGGGGAAGGCTGGTGGGTATCGACGATACTGGATGCGACAGATGTCATGCAATGGAGGAGGATTCGGAACATATCTTCTTCAGATGCCAGGAATCTGAAGCGATTTGGAGGACTCTGGACGTCCACTGGATTCGCAATGAGGGAGCCACGGAGTTCTGGAACTCGATTCGTTCGATCGGGGGCAGTTCGACGGATGACTGCTCGAGGGGTTTTGCAGCATTCTGGGCTATATGATTGGTAAGGAATGATTTGATTTTCAGCAATCAGAGGTTTTATCTAGAAAATGTAGTCTCCCACTGTATCGCTCTTCACTCTTTCTGAAGCGCGCATTAACATCTTGTAACCGCGTTAATTATAAATGAATTTATGAAGCGGTGACCCCTCCAAGGGGGGTTCACCCGTTTGTTAATAAAAAAATCATTTCAAAAATCCACAATTACTTGGAAAATTACTACTTGTTATCAAGAAGATTTTCATGCTACTTTAAGGAAATGTCCCCAAATTAAACCACTACCTTTTTTTATATCATATTCTTGTATATTAATTTAATGTCTCATAAATATAATTTCTTCATTTGCCCCTTAGGCTTTCTTATATATAATTTATATATTAATTTATGGCCCATATGTAGATGCCGTTTTCTTATCATTGAGACAAGGTTATGGGTTTTGATAAGAAGTTGGTGAGGTGATGTTTTATTTAACTCTTAGTTTATTGATGATGGAAAAGATAATATTCTAATCTGATTCTCAATTCTATCTATCTTTTCAAGTCTAGTGGATAGTCTGTGGTCTTGGTCTATGTATGACCTCACACTATGACTCTAAGGCGTGAATAATGCCTTAGGGTTGGGGTGCCGCCTTAGGCATGCAGTGTTGTGTAATGCATCCCAACTAAGTTCCCAACACGTCCACTAACTTAATTATAATCAAATCTAGCCAATACATCTTATAATTGACTTCATCTCTTAGACAAGATTCATTATGCTTCATTCCTAGTTAAACTGTAACTCCTCCAAATTCAATCGTAACTGTTTCAGATGTTAACCCTAAATGATGTAGATTTAGCATCACCAAGCCTATTGACGGAAAAGTGACGAAAACTCAAGCGGTGAGATAGTCTCCTAAGGAGACTCTTCCGTCTCGTCCTCTTATTGGAAGTGCGGTCCATTAAAGGGAAAGATCTACTCCAAAACTACACCCCAGAGACGGGTGAGAGAGACTCTCCGGAAAAGTCACTCTAGTAACCGGTCCGACTAGTATAGGCTAACGAGCTCGTACGAAAAAAAACTAAAATCGGGGATCCCCAACCTAGGTACCCTAGAACCAAGGGTCAGCGGAGCTGGTCAAAAGTTAGGATCCCAACGAGGCGTAGCTCACATAAAAACCGTGAAAAGGACTGGGATCCTAGACCCAACGCACTTGGTGGCTGCTGCCCATACTGGGCTTCCTATCTCCCGCCCAGTTGAGGGTCACCGCGCCCTCACACGGTCGAGTGCAAGGGTCACCATGACCGGCACTATTAATTATCAGTTGTCACTAATATACAATCTTACAAATATACTGCTCAGAATCAGATGACGAGCATGCTTTATCTTTGAAGGCGTATTCTATTCGTTATAATTAACTCCTAATCTGATTTTGAGAGAACACTTAAACACTAAGCCACTATCACTTAACAAAGATCCATTGAAGCACTAACTTAACAAAAATCCATTGAAGCACTAAGTCACACAAATTTTGTCAAGGTCAGTTTATTGGAAGTATGACTTTATTGAGTAGAAATATATATATATATATATATATAATCATATAAAAGATCTTGGTTGACACTTTTCCAATTTAGTGGAAGAGCTACCGGTGCTAACTTAATGGCTCTCTCTTGTTATTGGACGTAAAGTGTTAAAAAATTCATGAATTTTCATTATGGAATGGATAAGGACAGGGTTTGCCTACTCAATAGATAGATTTATTAAAGAGGTGTACAATTACTGCCTACATATATATTCTTGATCTGTACTCTGTAATCAACAAAACTTAATGTGGTTGTCTTTAGTCTGATGGTAAATATCTAGTCAGAGGAAGGCAACAAATATTCCAATTTCAATTGATAGGTGTAAATTGTATACAGGAAAACATATATCTTTTGTAAGTGCAGATCTATGCCAACAATAATGTCATAAATAGATGCCACAATCTAAGGGTCCTATACATGCTATAATTTAATTGTACTGTATGCTACTACCTCGACATCTGCATATGTGCATCCATATTTATAAATATTTGGGGTATATAGTAGATGACCTTTCTAATGTTACACACATATAACTATTTAAAAGCTTCCAGACCTATTTATTTTGGAAGTATCTGTTCGAACTTAAGAATAGAACATGCTTAATGCCATTTGTAAACATGCCAATTTTACCATTAGCAAATCACGGCAACATAATAGATAATTGGCCTATTCCAGCATTTGTTACCTTAGCAACCTGGTAATAGCATGGAAGCATGGGGCGTGGTTTAATTGCATCCGTAATTATTTTACTCAAAGAACTTAGATTAATTTTTTAAACATATGTTCTCATGAAAGAACTGATTCATGTTATCTATGTATTTAAACTTTTGTATACTCGATTTTACAGTTAAAGGACCACTGTGGTAACATCCTAATTAGATTCTACTATTAATTGCAAAGCATTTGAAAATGATTTGAATTAGACACAAAACAACACCCTTGATTAACTTTAAGGATCCAAATGTGTCGAAATGACATGGTAGGCAACAAAGGCAATGGTTTACTTGAGAATGCATGGCAACAAGGTGGAAAGGGGATTGTACCTAATTATATCACAATTTTCTGGAGCAAGAGGGCTGGATCAAATCATGCAGCAGCAGCTCCTTTAATTTCTTGGGTTTGGAGTAGCTTCCAAGTCTCCAAACTCCTCCTGATATGCAGAAATTGGAGATCCAACAGTTGCTGGACAGCAACCAGAGCTTGAAGATTGATGATTTTGGGAGTAAAGGAAGGGGAGAAAAAGCCTATCGGCTGAAATGGATATAGAATTTGGGAAGAAATGGAAAAAGAAAAGGAGAGGAGAGAAAGAGAGGGAGTGGGGAAACTAAGAAAAGGAGGAGATGACGTTGGGACTAGCTTAAATAGGAAAGAGGGAGGGGAAGGTTCCTTCCTGGAACCTTCCTCTTCAATATATTCTTTTTTGTATAAATCAATAGTGACATCAACATGCTGATGTCAGCATGCTATAAATAAATAAATTTTTTTGCTGGGTATTTTCTTTAAAACACAAACAGTAGCAGACTACTACGCATAATTACTACTGTTTAACTGGTTTAATTTTTTTAATAAAAAACATTTCCTCTTATTTATTTAGAGTGTTAAAATTGATCGTATTCGTGCCTCGAGCCTCGTGTTTCTGCGCGCAACATCTCGATTTGATCGTCTCTAATCGACGATCAATATGACTATAATATTGATATACTTTTGATTGGGTTTGGATGCCCGAACTTTACGAGATACGACTTTGGTTTGGGGGTTAAATTTTGCGATTTTAAAATATCAATTGATCTCTGATTGACGAATGATTGATTCCATTGGTCTTATTTCGTCGAATCGGATTTTTAGGTGGTCTCGATCGTTTTGCGGTTTTCGAATTTGCGTCGCGGCTTTTCCGCGGCACACATTACGATGCGACCGACTTTTGGTCGATTGCGACCGAACGGCTTTTGATTTGCGATTAATTGGTCGATTTAGAGTTTATTCAATATTAATTGAATATAATTGTCCACTCGAACTCCTAATCGGATCGGTTTTCGGGTTTGTACGGACCCATATGTTACACAATTTTCCTTGAAAAACGCCTGGAGGCGTACGCATCAGCTTATCGAGACGTGCTTTTAAATACAATGCCTGCTAGAGTTCTTCTCCTGACCATATGTGGCTTTGATAGAAGTCCACATGTCATGAGAGGTGGTGGTGTAGACTTGCTTGTCAGCAATCCTATAGATGACGCTGGCCATGATCCATGAATTAACAATCCCGTCATCTTTCTCCTATGTGATGTATCGTCCAATCTTATCAGTGCTTTGACTCCAATAAGATATGGTCCTTATTGTATCATCCTAAGATCATTAAGAACATGTTGGTCCACTTGGGATAATTGGTCGCGTCCAACTTGGGATCGAGCTGAATGAGGGTAGGTAGGTGCTCCCTCTGTCATATCTTATGATGCCAATTTCTAACTCGGACATCTTCCTATAAACGTGCCATGCTTGGTGTAGAGAAATATGAAGATCAAGAAAACCTCTCAGCTCATGCTAGAACCCTTGGGGGTTGCAGAACCGAATAGAGGTTGGGTGGTGGCGATGGGATAACTATTTGGTGGATAAGAGTCTATTAGTATGGATTGTACAACATGCCAGTGTCCTAAAAATGACGGTGGCGGTTGCTTAATATGGCTTGAACTAGCAGCACCGGTAGCTTAACGATGGCCTGAAGGGGTCTGAATCGGTCTAAAATGTTAGTGGAGACAACACTTAGGATGGTGCCGGTGGTTCGAAACAGTAGTGGCGGCAAGCCTTAGGGCGGTGTTGGCGGCCTGGTACTGCTTTGGGTGGTGGATGGTGGTGTTGGCGCTGGGTGGTGGAGGTTTTTAGGGCTTCGATGGGTGAATGGGTGGCGATGATGGGTATCAGGGATGGGTTTCGGGACTTCGATGGGTGGTTGGGTTTCGAGACTTCGATTGGTGGTTGGGTTTCGAGACTTCGATGGGTGGATGAAGATGTGTGCGTCAGTGGGTCTGGTGGTGGGGGCGATGGGTTACATGGCTTTGATTGGTGGATGGGTGTCTAGGATGGGTATTTGCGATGTATTTGCGATGGATGTCACGGATCTGCGTTGGCTAGATGGGCAGTGTTTCGACAGTGGTTGGAAGATTGAAGGTGTTTGGATGGTGGGCTTTGTAATGAGGAAGATGGTGTTTGAAGGTTCATGCAACTGTTGGACGATGGAAGCCCACCTGAGGAAGAAGAACAGCGATGACAATCCTTGGAGGGTATGGCAACGGTGATGATGTGGAGATGGGGGTAGTGGAGAAGGGGGGGCATAAAGCTGGACCCTAGGGCTTCTTATAATAATGGAGCCTGGTGTTAGGGTTACAACATGAGTCGACTCATATCCACAGAGTTGACTGGAATACCCCTTGGGTTAGGGTGTACAATTAAGCACTCAATATGAAATGATATAATTTGCAATAACTTTTTTTGCGTAATAGCTCGCCATGAGCTTACGTGTCTAACATGTTGTATATATGATTGGCAATTAATGTGATTGAATTGATGTGGTTAAATATATTTGGAGTTTCCATTGCCAATTTACTTTGTACTATTTACATGGCTTTGATTGGTGGATGGGTGTCTAGGATGGGTATTTGCGATGTATTTGCGATGGGTGTCACGGATCTGCGTTGGCTAGATGGGCAGTGTTTCGACAGTGGTTGGAAGATTGAAGGTGTTTGGATGATGGGCTTTGTAATGAGGAAGATGGTGTTTGAAGGTTCATGCAACTGTTGGACGATGGAAGCCCACCTGAGGAAGAAGAACAATGATGACAATCCTTGGAGGGTATGGCAACGGTGATGATGTGGAGATGGGGGGTAGTGGAGAAGGGGGGGCATAAAGCTGGACCCTAGGGCTTCTTATAATAATGGAGCCTGGTGTTAGGGTTACAACATGAGTCGACTCATATCCACAGAGTTGACTGGAATACCCCTTGGGTTAGGGTGTATAATTAAGCACTCAATATGAAATGATATAATTTGCAATAACTTTTTTTGCGTAATAGCTCGCCATGAGCTTACGTGTCTAACATGTTGTATATATGATTGGCAATTAATGTGATTGAATTGATGTGGTTAAATATATTTGGAGTTTCCATTGCCAATTTACTTTGTACTATTTATTTCAGTGTTTTCCTTATTACGATATGATGTTTAGTTTTCTTTAAAATTGTAATTAACTGACTTTGGCTTTGAGAGTAAAAACGATATTAACATATCCTACCTATGCCTGCCTACTGCCGTGGAGGCATGTTGCAGAAATGGTTACAACCTTATTTGGAAAATTCATGTATGTGTCGTACCTAGATCCCGTTGGATAGTTACACATGTGTGTAGAAAATGTATGTGGTAGAGATAAAGATTTTTTGTTGGACGTGTAGGGGTGTAAACAGATTGAACCTGAGCGAATCTACATTTTTTAGGTTCGTGTCATTTATTTAATCGATCCTAAACTTGTGTTCATGTTTGGTTCATTTATTTTCGAAACGAATCTGAATCGAACCTCTTTTTAATTGAATCAAACCTAAGCGAATATCGAACTTGAGAATTCTCTAATAAGAGGGAGTGAAAAGGAAAGAAATGGAAATATATATATATATATATGTGTGTGTGTGTGTGTGTCTATAATTAGATTAAACATTCATTCATTTTTTTCTTTATCCAACTCTTCTTCATCTTTTGAAAAAGTTAGATTAATAAGGATTCATATCTTTAGAAAAAGTATAATTATAATATATTTTTTTATATATGTTCAGATGAGGATAACGAATAATGTGGGGATATGCGATAATTGTGAGGCCCGCTCCTTCTCGGATCTGGGATACCCGTTTACATATTACGCGTAGTATCATGTTCGCTAAGGATCACATTACAGTATTGAAAATTAGGGAATTTTTTTTCTTTTTACGAATGACATTCACAAATTAACTAGTAAGCCACAGAACTACAGTATGTCACAATTATATTGCATAAATTTCCATATCAGTTTATATGTAACAATAGAAATTGCATTATATACATGTATCCCAATTTTATAAGAAGAGAAATAAAAGCATTTATAATATCCTTGAACAAAATTATAACATACATACCTGGTATGTTTTGCTTCAGAAACTGACTTTCAACTCTCCCAATACAATGGTGCAGGTATTATGACTGCAATCCATGGAATAGGGAGAAAAGAACATCAACAAATGTTGAGTAAATCTTAATTAATTAAAAATAATAGGAAATTTAGTGGCTCCAAAAGAAAGCAAGTAAAAGGGGCTTTGACAATTAAATTTTTAGAGCTACTTGCATTGAAACATGCTTTCAAGTTGTTTGGTATGTAAAACCCTATTCTACTCATCCTACATTAATTACCCATATTAATCATTTTTATACAAAAATTATAAGATCCATATTTAAACTATCACCTTTTAATTATTTATAAATCATGTTTAATAGATCTTGAGATATGGATGTTGAGTCTTTGTTCTTGGTTTTTATCCAATCAATCAAATTTGGTGGACAATTTGGGATCTTGATCTGAGTGTGACCTCATATTATGATTCTAAGATGTGACTCCAGTATAAAATTGTATATGATTTCCATTCTTCCCCATCAATTTCATGTTCCAATGATTTATTCAATGGCTATCATGATTGAATTGATCATGATATCTTGAGTATTTAATGATTGACATGGTCGAGATGATTCGGGTCTCTTTTGATGTTTGCGAGTCATGGGGTTAGACCATAGTAAGTGTAGATGATGAGTACGATGTTTTGATTCTTTTCATATTGAATTTCTCAAGCTTAGTAGATAGTCTGTGGTCTTGGTCTAGATAAGACCTCACACTATGACTCTAAGGCAGTAAAGAAGCCTTAGGGTTGGGGTGCCTCCGTAGGCATGCGGTGGAGTAAAATGCATCCTAACTAAGTTCCCAACACGTCCACTAGCTATTTCGAACGGCTGTGGTAGTAGAACGAAATCTGATAAGGATGATTTTCATAAACTGATCTTTTTTCTTCATCAAGAATTACTGGCGGAAAAATAACTAGCACAACTACAACCAACTTAACTGTAACCAAGCTTCCATGTAACCAACTCAACTGTAATTCATCTCAACTTTAACCAAACTCATTTGTGACTCAATCCAATCTCAAATTTAACTCCTCCAAATTCAACTATAACTGATTTAGATGTAGCCATAGAGGATTCAGATGTATACATGGATAATTTGATATAGCATCGTCAAGTCTGTTGGCGAAAAGTAAACAAAAACTCAAGCGGTGAAGTAGCCTACAAAAGAGGCTCTTCCGTCTCTTCCTCTAATTGGAAGGCGGTCCAATAGAGGGATAGGTCTACTCCAAAACTACGCCACTGAGACGGGTGAGAGAGACTTTCCGGAAAAGCCGCTCTAAAAGAAAAACCGGCCCGACCGGTACGGGCTAACGAGCTCGAAAAACTAAAACCAAGGGTCCTCCAGCATAGGTACCCTAAAGAACAAGGGTCAGCGGAACTGGTCTTTAAAAGAAAACTTGTGGATCCCAGAGAGGCGTAAAAACTGCGAGCGCTTGCGAGAAAACCGAGAAAAAGACTGGGATCCTAGACCCGCGTACCAAGCGGCCGCTGCCCTAACTGGGCTTCCTAATCTCCCGCCCAGCTGAGGGTCACCGCACCCTCGCACAGTCAGGCGTAAAGGTCACCATGACTGGCACTCTTAATTATCAGTCATCAATGACTTGATCCCTCATCCTTTCTTAATCATTTATGTGGTTGATTGTATAGATCTAGGTCTTTTTGATCAACGATCTTATTGATATAATGATTCAGCATTGATTTCACTTATTCATCTACCCCATCATTTCTCAATCTCTTTAATGGTCGACTTTACAATTCTAGGTATTTTGTCACTACCTATCTTTGATGATATGTATAAATAGTAGAGTATACCTAAAAGATTAATTTATGAAGATGATCGATCTTTGTGGTCACATCTTATTATTTCTAAAATCATAAGATCACCATCTACGCTTTGGATATGGATCTAGCTAGTCTTTATCATTTTGTTTTATATGGTACCTAAACAAGAATCATGTCTCAATTGTACCAGTTCCAGTTGAGACATCAAAAGAGGGGTGTTTTCTGATCATTTGCCATAACATCCTATATATATAATAGATTGTATGAATAGTAGACTATACACAATGATCAATTGATTGATGATTTCTTATTCGTAAAGATCTTGAGAAATCATTTATTGACTTTGAGAGAAGAGTTCTAATATTTTAAAAGATGAATTCTCAGAAGATCATCATATTTGCTCCTATATAAGTAAGATATTAAATCCGATCAATGTTTGTACATGTGAAATTAACCAGTGGCATCAAGGAGATTGCCTATGATGATTAAGCCCTCTTATTCGAGCAGTGTCTCATAGGTAGATAGAAGTCGATCATAATAAGGCCATCCATAGTCTTTTATAAAAAATGTGGCAGCAGAGTCATATGTTGCAAGGCTTACAATGTTCATTTGTGAAGCAAGAGTTTCACTAATTGAACAATCCTCAGCAGATTTTGATTTCGAGCGATTGTAGCCAATGGACATATGCATCTAATTTCGAACTTCTATCCAAAAATCTGTTCAGAAGGTATCACTCCCCCAACCTAGTTTACACAAAGTTACAATGGTATAGATAAACGTGATTAAGATTTCTACATGTGGTGGGAATGCGAACTTTCAATAGTGCAGCATAATCATAATTCATAAACAATCCAAATCTAGCCCTTCATCAAACATTGCTCAAGATGCTTCTTTACCTCAGTTGGTTTCCCTATGTGAAGGGGTGAGATCATGTGTTCACCATTCTATCTCTAATTATTACGAGTAATGACTTATCTGATCCCGAATGCAATCCATTGATTTTTTTTTGAAAGAAAAAAGGGCCTTCATCGTATAGATGCAATCCATTGATGTACTGTTAACTGTATTGATTCTAAGAGATTATATTGATATATTACAAAACTCTAACTGAAGTCAGGTCATGAATGATAAGAAGAATGCTTCTCTAACCTCATGCCTTTTATTTTGAATGTCACTCTTGTTTCCTGTCGGTGGTTATTTTCTATAGAGTATACACTTGATGGTAAGCTTGATTGGCTTAAAGAGGGGCTTTCAGTAAAAGAATTCTCTTATACGTATGAAGTTGATTACATCAAAGCCTTTTCTCTATTAACCAGTCTGAAGTCCAGGTGAACCAAAAGTTGGCTTATTTGTGAGTTTGATATGACCAATACTTTCTTATAATATAATTTCAGTTAAGAGATTTTTATGTCCCAACCCCAGGTACCTAGAAGGCTTTTGTAATAAAAATTTTATAGGCTAAATCATGCGTGGAAGGCAGCAAGAGGAGGGAGAAAGATTGTACCTTTGATTCTCTAAGTTTGGAGGGATTTGTGGCTTTATCTAACATACAACAATAGATAAAATACCTGATGGATAGCAACAAAAAAAACTGAATTAGAAACTTCAACATTGACTTTAATGAGAACAAAGAGGAGAGAGATATGTACCTTTGAATATCTCCACTTTGGAGATCCAAACTTGCTTGCAACATCCTTTTCTTGACAGGAGCTTCAGTTCATTCGGATCCGGATGTTACAATAATTAAGGTTTATGCTTGTTCTTTTGATTTGAGGATAAAGAAGGGAAAAAACTAGACACATAGATGATGGATGTTGTAACCATTGTGTGACTATTTATTTTGAGATAGTTTATATCGAGATAAAAGCTACTTATCCCGTAAATATTCACTTATCTCCAGACAAAGTTCACTTATCTCGGGACAAAATCCACTTTTCTCAAAATAAGGTCCACTTATGCGGATAAGGATTTGTAAACATGTATATGTATGTGTGTGTTTATCGAGCTTTTAACAAATCAAACTTGAGCGAACCTATGATTTTTAAGTTCGATTCGTTTATTTAATCGAGCCTAAACTTGTGTTGAGGTTCGGTTCGTTTATTTCCGAGTCGAATCTGAATCGAACTTTTAATGAGCCGAACCTGAGCAAATATCCAACTTGAGAATTTTTTGACACCCTATGGACGTGTGTCCACACAATGGATTAGATGGAACTATTGTGCGAAGGGTTAACATATAATAAGAGATATTTGTATATGGTGGTTTGGACATGGGGGGGGGGAAGAAGATCAGTTCTAGTGTTCTTGTTAGATGATGTGAGCAAGTCAAAGTATCACACGAGGGAACGTGGTAACCGTAAAACAAAGAAATGTTGGTAGGAAACCTTTAAAAAAGGATATTGAACTTTTGTATTTAAGCACGGATATGACTCTAGTCATATCAGTTTGGAGGCAAATAATATAAAGGCAATCAATAAGGATGATATTTAGTTTTTTGATCTAAGCTTGGGTATGACCTATATTCAATCTGTTTGGAAGCAAAAAATCTATGCTGGGAAAATGTTTATATATTGGTTGATCTAGTTCCCCTTCTCTGGTTTTGAGTTCTTTTCTTTCTTATGAACTTTTTTATCCTGTATGCAGAGAGTATTTTTGGAAGGAAATCCTATTCTGCTGGTTATTACAATGGTTGTGTCGTTGCTTCATTCACTTTTCGATTTCCTAGCTTTCAAAAATGGTAAGTCGGATACACTGATATTGTCAGTAAATATAAAGCAGTTAGCTAAACTTGCTACTTTTACCCCTTGACTTGGTTAATGATTTTTGTTTTTGCACAATGACGGTTTCATCTACTGTTTTGTTTCATGCAGATATCCAATTTTGGAATAAAAATAAGTCCATGGAAGGACTATCTGCAAAGTCAGTTGTTGTGAACTTCTTCTGCCAGCTTATTGTTTTCCTCTATCTTCTGGACAACGATACATCGTGGATGATTCTTCTTAGTTCTGGTGTTGGTTGCTGTATTGAATTTTGGAAAATTGGTAAAGCCATGCACATCGAGGTAAGATTGCCCACTGTTTGAGTTGACCGGCCAATAAGATCATTAAAGTACATTTACTTATTGAAAATGCTGATTGCATCTCAGTCATTGGACATTTTTGCGGTCATAGATTTATAAACCGATAATATCTGCACATGCAAGCACCAATATCCTCTCCCCCCATCCCAAAATAACAAAAAAAAGATCATATAAATTTTGTGTTGGTTCGTAGGCAATAATACTTAACGTAATTACAAAATGAAGGAAATTGAGATTACATGTTATATCATGAGATAATTCTACTTTTACTGGATCAGAGATCTCGAATGCTAGGAAATTCATATTTTTCATCTCAAGTGTGAAAAATGATACAAGGAAATGTACAAGTTTATTTGTTGTGTGTGTGTGTGGGGGGGGGGGGGGTGTTGAAAACCCTAGGTCACAAGACAACCACAGGGACAAGTCTTAATCTGGATAGATCAACCAACGAAGCTCTAGGCCCTTTCAAGCCGATCGTCCTACCTGGCTTTAGAGTCCGGAATCTTATCAGTGTAGTACTGGAAAATGACTTCACTTCGGCATCCTCAGAGACTTGTAGATCACGATGTTCGTTTCTTCAACAAATTGGCCAGGTCTTTACGTGCATTCTTCTCCATTGCCAGGCTGAGGTCCGAAGATTTCGGGCCTGTAAATCATCAGTATCAGAGACGACGTCAATTCCATAATTTTCTCCATCATCAAGCTCAATAACTTCGAAAATCAGAGCGCTGCGAAACGAATGTATGAAGGGACCAAAGGACTCGTGGGCGAGACACATCTATTGTGATAAAGTCTGTCCATGAAAGGGGACTGAGCTAATTCTATATTATTCAATCAAATATTGAATCCTTGACTTTCACTGCAGAGATTATGTAGCCATCTACAGTAATGCAATTCATATTGGAAAAGAGTAGGTTATATAGAAACACTAAATAAGCATACAAACAGAACAAAAAATAATAATCGCGAGGTACTCATATAATGTCTCTTGTGTAAAAGTACCGTCTTAGATAAGCGTGTTAGTTCGAAATAGATGGACCGCTTCGAAAACAAATAATTCATGCTTATATGCATATATTTAATAATAACTATGCGAGCCGAAGAGCTTCATTCATGCCTAGAAAATAAATGTTAAGAATGTATGTAGGTTTGTAATTTAACATGCCTATCTCAGGACGAAGATTAATGACATACTTCTTTAGAAAACATACTGAGATTTTTGATGTAAGGAACTTAATGACTACAAGAGTGTTAGGCTTCGCAAACTGTTGGAATCAACCTAGAAGTGAAAAATATAGCGTTCTTTTCCATGAATTTGCAATCATTATTGACATAATATAATTATCATTATCATTGATTACTGAGGAAGAGGTGTAAGCTAATCAAATGGAATAGGGGCATGGAGGAAAAGAAAAAAACCTATCCTTGCTGGGGAGGGGGGGTTTGGTGGGTTTAGAGGTTGTAATGCCAATGATAGTTACAAATGACGGGAAGCAATGAGTGGCAGCGTGAATTGTTGGCGGTGGATGGACGAGCCAACAATCCTTGAAAGTTTTATGCAAGCGATCTGAAGGGGAGGCATGCACTGACCAAATGGGCGTTTTACTTGGGGTTGGGGGTTAATCGGGTTGGTTAGTAGGGTCGGGTATTGACATGATTGAATGCTTTGAGTAGGTTGTCAAATTCGGTCGAATACGCATTCGCCTAACTATTGGTCGATTATGGCTTTTTGGATCCCTCCTCCTATTCGACTAGTCAATCGGTTTTTACAAGCTTGAAGAAAACTACAATTATCATCTTGGATTTGTTTGGTTTGTAAGAAGGGTTTGATGGGGTTGAATGCATAATATATGCTTGATAGGTGAATGAGAGGGTTGCAACAAGTGCCATTATTCATCGTGTGTAAGTGGAGGTATTTTTATGGGATGTTTAGATAGATGATCCATATTTTTAAACATGGAGAAATCATGGCTGTTGAGGATGGATTTAAGGAGCTTGATAAAGAATTTTGAATTTCACCAGTTTGAGAAAAGATGATTTTTCGCTTAGAAAGTAGGGATGAAAACGAATGTGAATATATTCATATCCAATCTGCTATTGTATTCATTTTATCCATATTTTGACATTCGTATTCGTATTTGTTTTAAAATGGATGCAGATATGGATGTCACTTTGACATTCACCAATATTCGCATTCGTATTCGTATATTCCTTTTTGTACATAATATAGTAATAAGTTTATTTATAATTATGCGTAACAACATTTTATGATTGCATTCACAATTGTTGATTGTTATGAAATTACTATTTATGTTATATATCTTCTAGGTGTAAACCATCCTAAACATGCATATTTTAGTTCATCTATTAAATATTTATATTACTATTTGTATGTGATTCGTATTCATTTTACATTCGTATTCATTTTTTTAGGATATGGTAACACATTTTTCACATCCGTCAATATTCGTATCCGCATTCGTATTCGTATTTTAAAATGGATAAGGACATGATAATACCTATATTCGTATCCGTATCCGACCGTTTTCATCCCTATTAGAAAGGTATTGAAATTGAAGCTCTTTATTTTTTTGTGATTAGGGACAATTAAGAGAATTGAGAAATTGGGCCTTCACATGTGAGATATTTTTAGTCACGTAGTGGAAACAAGAAAGGAGGGAATTTGTGAGGTGCCTATAAATATGTATCCTCCATTATCTCGCGAGAAGTATAATGCAATATCAACCTTTATGGCTCTCTCGTGGTTTTATTCCGCTCCTCTTGAATATGATTCCACACACTTAAGTGCTTCACACTTTGTTTGTTGCTTTGATTATCTTGTTATTTCAGTATTTGCTTTCACATTTCTTATTTCCACATGGTATCAACAGTTTGTTTTTATTCGATTGTTTATTCGATTCTAGTTTTTTCGTTTGTTCTAAGGTTTGTTTTTATTTTAGTGATTATTTCTTTTATGAAATTCACATTGAAAAGATCCGACTGTCATGGGGCAACTTCCTAAATAGCATTTTTTAAATACTGTTTAGGAAGTTGTCTTCGACTGTTTTGCGTTGGCTGTCGGCTACCTAACACAACCCTCCTCATTTAGTCGGGCTTGGAATCAGCCATGACTGAGTTTAAGGAGGGACAGAAGGATATATTCAGGTTGGCGAAAGGAAGAGAAAGAAAGACAAAGGACCTTTCTCAAGTGAGATGTATTAAGGATGAGGAATGTCACGTGTTTGTTACTCAAAAGGATATAGAGACTAGATGGAAGCGGTATATCCATAAACTTTTCATTGGGGAAGGAAATAGAGAGATCACTTTGGGTGATCTAGCAAGTAGTGAAAGTTACTTGAATCTTGCAAGCTATATCCGAATGCAAAGAAAGGAAGTAGAGGAAGCTTTGAAAGTTATGAGACCTGGAAAAGATGTAGGACCGGATGACATCCCTGTAGAAGTATGGAGAGTTTTAGGTGAGCATGGTCTGATTTGGCTTACAAATTTATTCAATGTTATTTGACGAAGCAAGAAAATGCCGAAGATTTGAGGAGAAGTATCGTGGTGCCTCTTTATAAGAACAAAGGAGACATTCAAAATTGTTCAAATTACAAAGGTATCAAGCTGATGAGTCACACTATGAAAATTTAGAAACGTGTGATTGAAAGAAGGTTGATTCAAGTTTCTAATGTAAAAGAAAACCAATTCAGATTCATGCCAGGTCGCTCAACTATTGAAGCCGTCCATTTGCTGAGGAGAACAATGGAGATTTATAGAGCTAAAAGGATGAACCTCCATATGATTTTTATTGATTTAGAAAAGGCTTATGATTCTGTCCCACGGGGGATCTCGTGGAGAGTTTTGGAGAAGAGACAAGTACCTCTCCTATACATTAACTTCATAAAGGATATGTATGATAGGGGGCTTTATCTTGTGTAAGGATCTAATCTGGGAAGGCCGACTATTTTGACATCAATATTGGTTTACATCAAGGTTCAACTTTGAGTTTATTTCTTTTTACTTTGATTATGGACGAGTTGACAAGTCACATTCAGGATGAGATACCTTGGTGCATGTTATTTTTTGATAATATTGTGTTTATTGATGAGATTGGAGATTGAGTAAATGAGAAGCTCGAGGTTTGGAGACATGCATTAGAGACTAAAGGATTTCTTATAAGTAGGGCTAAGACTGAATATATGGAATGCACCTTTGATGGCAACAATGATGAAGGAATCGATGTGAAGATTGGTGATGATAACATTTGGAAAAGAGTTTCTTTTATATACCCAGGATCTATTTTGCAACATGAGGGGGAAATTGATGGAGATGTTACTAATAGAATAAATGCAGGCTAGCTAAAGTGGAGAGGAGCCTCTGTTGTTCTCTGTGATAAGAAAATTCCTTTAAAATCAAAGAAAAGTTTTACAAAGCGGCTGTGAGACCTGCTATGCTCTATGGATCTGAATGTTGGCCTGTGAACCATAGACATGTGCCGAGAATGACAGCAAAATAAATAAAAATGCTAAGGTGGATGTGTGGACACCTTAAACTCATTTTATTTTATTTTTCCTATGGGAGGGGGGAGACTGTTTGTTGCCATGCCCTCTAATAAGATTTTAAAAAAATGCACCTCGAGGTGCTAAGGCATACACCTCGAGGCTTTTTTCACAAAAATGCCTCGAGGCACACAAGGAGTATGTGAAATCGACAACTTACTCCTCGAGGCACACGGGGCTATGAGGCGTTCATCGAGGCATTGAGGCGCTTGTGAGGCGTGCGCCTCATCTGGAATATATTTAAACCCCAAAAGGTCCTAAAATAATTTGAACCTAAAACACTAAATGTCGATGACGTAGGTCCTAGGCTTGTGAAATTCAATATTCTTTCCTCTTCTCACCCAAGTAGCATATTCTAGCCCCTCTCCTATATATTTCAGCAAATCATCTTCTCCTTTCACGCCAGATTCTCCTTCCTTGTTAGCCATTGTCGGTTGACACGTTGTCGCCGCTTCCATCCCTGAGCAGGGGTGATGCAACCTTTGAAGATCTGAGATTTTCTTCTGGTCTTAGTAGCTTTGTTTAGAAACTTTCATTAATTTTTGGATTAGAAACTTGTCTCCTTTTTATTTTCATATGTTGGACACTATAAACTTTCTTATTTCGTTAATCAATGTTGTAACTTTCATGCCAAGCACTTTAATGCATTCTTATTTCTAGCATTTTTCTACAAAGTTCTAGATTTGTATAGTTTTTAACCTAAAAACTGAGGCTTACGCCTCGACCTCCTCGAGGCTTACGCCTCGCCTCATTGACGAGAAACCACGTCGATCCGCCTCACATTTTTTAAAACCATGCCCTCTAGACCTTGGACGATATTTTCATTTATGTTCTATTTGGGCACAACAGAGTCAAACATTTAGAGAGAGAGGGAGCATTAAGAAGAATTTGAAAAGAGGGGCAAAAACCTTGTTGAAAAGAAGGGAAACTCGATGAACATTTTTATATATGAGTATGTGACTCCTAGATGGATATGAGAGGTATGAGAAATGTCAATGAACTCCATATTTTGTATGAAACCCACATTATAAGATCATTTGAGAGGTTTCCATATTCATGTTTGTCTCAAAATCTTCACATGGACTACGTATGTTAGAGACCTATGGTAGAGAGGCTCTGCGGAGAGGTCCTTAAGGACTTAAATAGAATTCTTATTTTCTAAGTCGGTATATAAGAGAGGCCTATTTCAAGGATTTTGCATGTGCGAGATCCTTTTTAAAGGTTTTATGATTAAAATCACCATTCAAATCATTTTATGGTGGGGGTCTTTCATAAAGGTCTTTAGAGGTGAGACCGACTGCAACCTCCATTTCAGTGCAGTTTTACACTTCACATTTGTGGGGTCCTTGTTAGCATGCATGAGAAGATGTGATCTATAGTTTGAAAGATGCTTGTGTGTGTTGAACATTGTATGTTACAAGCTGAGCATTCCGTACTCCAACTTGAGGGAGAGTGTTGAGGGAACTTACAAATTGGACCACCATAGGATTTGTATTTAATATGAATTGAAAACTTGAAAGGCAGAGACGTCTGTGGAGTCTATAAATAGGCCTATATATCTCCCCCATTATTTCTTGAGAAGCAGTTTACAATCTATAATCATTTATAACATTTCTTTCATGGTTTCATCTTACTTATTTGTAGCAAGGTTTCACGTAAAAGCGATCATATCACATTTTTGCTTCGATTAGCTTGTTATTTAATTATTTGCATCCACCTTTTGTACTTTCACATGATCCACCTTCTACTAGATTTCAATATTTTTCTAATAACAAATTAGAGATTGCTCTTACTCAATGATGTACTCATTCATCTCCTCCTTCCCCATTCCGAGATACTTGTTCATTATCTCGTACGATGCAGGAGCCTTCACTCCCGTTCCTGCAGCAGTGATCTCGTCGATGGCATGTTGCAAAAATGGTCTACTAGTAACGTTCGTCGGAATGCTTTCCACCCCAAAAAAGCTTGCTAATGGCCTTTCCCACTCTCTCTCCGACATTTTTAAAATGCCCTTCCATGTCTTCTGTGTTGTATCCTTATTTAGCTTGTATTGCATGGACCCACTCCTCGTCAACAATGGATCGACTCCCTTCGCATTGTATTTTTTGGCGGGTGATGGTAGTGGTGCACCTCTAGAACCACTCGTACTGCCACCAACACCATAAAAGCTGCCTCGTGCACCACCGAGTTCTCGCCTCTCGAATTCACTCTTCAGAGATTCTTCTGTCGCCCTCCTCTCAGCTGGAGTTTGAATATCAATAGGGTAGACAAAATCATCTTTGGAATCAAAGAGGACATTGAACTATTTCTCGAACATGAACTCCTTGAATTGCTTATCCCTTCTTGGTCTCTTTTTATCCTTGTCCTTCTTCCCCTCCAAGTCAGCCTTCACCAGGTCCCTCATATCTTTCGGACAACATGCGTAATTGGCAACATTCTTGTTACCAACAAGATGGTGCTTCAACCTCGTACTCCCGCTCCTCCAAACCTCTTCTCACATAATTTGCATCGTGTTTTCGATTTTTTGCCATCCAGAGCGGTGACATATCTCCAACCAATCTCCCCACTATCCCTTTGATCCTTTTAATTATCAGATCCTGATCTGGGGTGTGAGCACATGATGTTAATTACCGATACTTATGTAGAAATTAGAGAACAACCATGATGAGACATACAATGAGAACAGTAAATTATTTGCTACATATTTTTGTTTAAATTTTGAGCTTTATTATATTTATAATTTTGAAAATGCTTAATATGCACGAAGTCTTGAATATTTAGTGTTTACCATTGTATTTAGGTTTCTATTTTTCATTTTGTAAGAAAAAAACATCTTATATTTGGAGTTGAGATAAACAATTTAGAGAAAAACCACGCATGAGACACAAAACATGAAAAATAAAATATAGATCTAAGGTTTAATTCTCAAAATTAATAAGTTAATAATTTTAATAGAAAAAGTACTTAAAATCTTGTTTTCTAAGTGTTAAACATGAGATCAGATTTTCTCCATTTAAAACTCAACTTGATTCCATAATAACTATCAAAACCCCAAATTTATTCTTCCTATTTCTCTCAAAATAATCCAGATTTCCCTAAAATAAACTCAATAATATGCAATACCCAAACGAGAGGAATAAAAACCCTCAAAAGATTACTCATGCATCAACAAATTTGTGTAGATTCGAGTTGTATAAAGGAAGAACACCCAAGGGCACACGAGAAGGCTCCAGCTATAGGTATCGTGCGATATTAGGTCGCAATGACCCATATTTTGCCTATTTCATCGGTAGTTGGGATTTTTTTAATTGTAAGATAGTCCTTGTCGGTCGATATATCGACATCTGTGATATATCACCGATATATCGTCCCCATGTTGACTGATATATGAGAAATCGATATATATAGGAGTTTCGATTATCTGAACTGACCTATACCGATATGTAATCGATATATCACCTATATATCACGATATTTAAAACCCGGCTTACTCTACATGAGCGAGATGAAACCACTGGAGAAAGCCATCGAGGGTTGTATTACCGCATTAAGTTTCGAAACGAGTAGCTAAGGTTTAGAACTCTTTATGTAGACCCACCAACTTAACCAAGTCCCACCACTAAGTGACGTGGTCTGGACAACTCCAAACATTTGTGGCCTATACACAATTCTCTGTACACTCCCTATCAAGATGGAAGCACGTAATGCTCAGCTTGAAAAATACAAAACTCGACATACACAAACCATGCACATAACTCAAGTACACATACTACGTCTTATTCTGCTTAGAACTAGGGAATCTGCAACTGTTATTGCTGGGTTTTTGAATGCTATGAATAGGGAAGACTGTAATGGGTCTTCGTAATGTAGACCTTTACAAGTGCTGTCATCGCATGAAGATTTGAACAACGTGATTCTTTTATGAAGTCTCTGCAATGGGTCTCTTTTAAAGAGAGCCTCTAACTGTGCATTTCCCATACATTGGCTAAGAGAACGATCTCTCTTTTCTGGAGTTCCTATGGATCACTCCGTATCGGACATCTTGGTCTTTATCATATGTAGTCCACATTCCAACTCAAAGCCTAGCAAATGATTATGGGGGTTTCGTAAAAAAAATGATTATGGGGGTCTCTTTAGCAGAAATGAAAATGATAAGGTGGATGTGTGGACACACACGTAAAGATCGGATTCGGAATGATGTAATCATAAAGAAAGTTGGTGTAGCTCCGATCGAGGATAAGATGCGAGAAAATCGCTTAAGATGGTTTGGACATTTGCAAAGAAGATCAGCTGATGCACCAGTTAGGAGATGCGAGTGTTGGGATGAGCCGGCTAAGAGAGGGCGAGGACGGCCCAAGAAGTGTTGGAAAGAGACCATACGAAGGGATCTTAGTTTTGTGGATATAAGCCCGGGATTGACTCAAGATAGATCTGAATGGAGGCGAAGAATCCATGTAGCCGACCCTACTTAATTGTGGGAAAAGGCTTTGTTGTTGTTGTTTATGGGGGTCTCTTTAACAAATAATCGCATATGTGTGCGCCTCATACAAAACATCGAAGTATTATGTAACACATTATATCTCCCATATCCATGTGGGAGAGATAAATTTAATAAAAGAATCTTTTACTCTCCTTTTATGTTATTCTCCCTTTTTCCTTTTTTAGTCTCAACAATACCTCATTTTGTATGTTTCTGCTCCCCGTTTTTGGCAACCAATCCTCCTTTCTTCTCTTCATTTCTCTCCTTTTCCTTGTGTGGAATAATATAGGCAGCATGAAGCTTTGTTGGGCTTACAAAATAAAAAGAAAAGGAAAAAATTAAAAGATAACAAGCTGAAGCTCAAGTTGTGTCATTCATTCTTTTTTTCCCATCCTTTCTTCTCTCCTTTTTCACCTTTTTTAACCATCCTCCATTTTTTAATGTCACAACTTTTCTATCTCTTTCTTGTTCCCTCCTTGTTCCAACTTCATTTGTTTTTGCTGTTTTTATTTTCTTTGCCCCCTTTTTAAAAGCTAGATCCTCTCTCGTGGTCGGGCCTAAACATTTGAAATAAAATAAACAAGCTAGGCCTAAAAGCTCACAACACGTGCAAGAAGCCTACAACCCAACAGGGGTTGCATCACCCTTCCCCTATGACCATAGGCTTCCAAAGGAAACCATTTACTTCATTACCCTCTTTTATTCTTCAAGAACAATACCTGGGTTACATTGAGCATCGAGATACCCACTTTTCGCATGATTGCTAGGTTTGAATCGATTATGAGCGTTGGTTTGCACCAATTTTGAGCACCAATGTCGAGTGGTGGTCTGAGTGCTAGGTATACATCTGCATCGGTATGAGCGCATCCTCTCTTGGTATCTCACATTGCCAACATCATCTCGTGTTGCCCTATGGTATCTCTCCATGGATCAAAATATATCGATATATCATCGATATATCCACGCTATGTCCATATCAACATGTTAACAATACCGGTATCACCCAAGATATCGATATTGACTAATATTGAGTGATATATCAATCATATACAATCTCATAACATTGGTATCAACAAAATTTCATGTATTTAGTGCAGATTTTCCACCATTTTGATGGATAATGTCGGTATCTATCAATACTATATCATCGACAACATCCTTGTTGCTTGAATTCAATACTTATTTTTATGAGGCAATGAGCTCGAAAGGTAATTTTTGTCTTCGCAAGCTTTATAGGTTGATTTGTTCAAGATTTTATATAGTTGCTACATGTATTGACACACATGGATGCAATTCTGATACGGATAAGTAACTGAATTTCTAACTAGCAAGTATTAGTAGTCTATCAATCTGGATCCAAGACAAGCCCTTGGGATTGATTACCCTAGTCCGTGAGAAATGTTGGATTCTAATCTATATTAGATCATCTTCTTTCAAAATTCTGGTTATCATTAATTGATGTACTATATAGTATACATGTTATTGTACGATATTTGTTTATTTCATTTCACATATCACTAAGACTTTTGTTTATACGTAGTATACAATGTAACATATTCTTTCTATGTTAAATACATCTGCTTCATGTCTATAAGAGCATATTCCTACATTACTTGCTGTTTTAAGAACTTAGATCGTTTTAGTTTGCGAGATATACCTTTTGACCTTTTTTTTAAGATTTCCACTTATTTTTTTAGTTCAGTTAGAAAGTTTTGTCTCTAATATATTTTAATTCATCTTCTTTCATTCAAAATTAGACATGATATTTTTAAAAACCATATGTTATTATTCTCATTCGCTTATTTGTTTGATATCTGATGTAGCTCGCATTTTGTTTATACATAATTTGTAATTTGATATAAAAGGAACATGCTAGATGCATGTCCTTTATGTATGTAAGTTATGTTTCGAATTCATCATTTCCTTTCTAATATCTCTCAACAGTCTACAGTCAAAAGTCAACATTGACAACATCGGTATATGCGATGTAATGTGTATTGATGTGCTAAATGCACCTCATTCATTCATATATGTGTATTTGTATGCCATTTATTGCTTTAAGAACTAAGGTGATCTTAATTTGCGAAAAAAATCATTTTTTTGCATCATTTTTGAGATTTCCACCAACATCGACGATATATCCCTTTTCGGGCCAGTCGATACGATATCGATATTTCGATCCTTGCCTCTCGCATCTCTTCTGCATCACCGTGGCATCTCACATCTCGCCAGCAATCGCACACGTCGCATGCAACATCGCTGTATCTTGGTGTATCCATCGGTTTCTCATGGTGTTGCCTTGGGCTCCTTCTATGGGTTCTTAGGGTTCATGGGATAACTCATTGGCCACCATCGTACATGCCTATGCTCATGGCTACATCGAAGATTGACCTCCCAACAGAGGCACTACCATTGCTATCAGTACGATTGATATCTAAAACGATCAATCTTGATAACTCTTCAGAAATCAAAATCGTAGCATGAACCTTGGAGTATATAAAAGTCTTGCTAACGACCTCATAATCGATATGCTCTGATAACATGCAAAAATTTAAAATATAAAAATTGAAATAATGTAACGAGAAAGAAAACTCTAAATTACGTGGAATCATACTCTAAAGATCCATATAAACCATGAGAATAAGCCACTAAGGGCTGTATTATTGCATTAAGTTTCTCATTGAGAACATTTTTTTTGAATAAATTCTCATTGAGAACATGTGTATAAGGCTGTCAAAAAAATCTCGAGCTCGATGAGCTCAACTCAGACTCAACTTGATAAGAGCTCGTGGGCCTAGCTCGAAAACCTATTAAGTCTGAGCTTGAGTCAGATACATGACTTGTTAGGGTTATCGAGGTTAGCTCAGGTGGAGTCGTGCTCAACTCGCTAACTTGACTCGATAACTCAATTTAATTTTTATATATGTTCCATTATATATAGGTATACATGACTGATACACAATCCCACCCGCTATTTTGGTTGGATCCATCACCTAAGGATCCAACATGTTATTCCTATTACACCCATTATCTTGCCCTAAAACCCCATTCTTCACTTTGTTCTTCCCTAAACCTTCCTCGATACCAGCAAGAACCTAACCTCTGAGTTATGCTAACTAACTCCGAGCTGGTCGCGCTGATCGATCGCCTCGGGTAGATTGGAGGGCTGCTATGCTGTTTTGACCTCTAAGCTTCGTGCTGCACCAACTGCCCCTATACAAACATCCCCTTGCCCCAAATCTGTTCCGCGGCTGTGCCTGCATCAACGGGCCTCCGAGATGTAAGCTTATTTGATTACAAATTTTCTTATTAAAGTAACATATTTTTTCTGGCAGTAGTATGTTACGTGAGAGTTAGGTGTTTAGATCTTTGTTACTCAGTTCTTTACCAAGATGCTTTTGATATGTCATCTTATTTGGTTGTTACCACTATTAGTTTATAGGTGCTTCATGTATAGTCTAGCATTTGCATTTTAAAGGCATGTTGGATATTTCAGGGCTCGTTAAGTGGCTCATGAGCTAACTCGAACTCAACGAGTTTGAGTATAAGCCAGCATCCCAGGGCTCAAATCTTATTGAGTTCAAGCTCGAGCCGAGTTTGGTTATTGAGTTTGAGTCTGAGTTGGGGCTGACTCAACTCGTTAAACTCGATAGACACCCCTACATGGGTAAATGGCTCTTTTATAGCCCAATTAACTCACCCAAGTCCCACCACTAGGTAATGTGAGATTAACCAACTCCATACATATGTGGCCTATGCATAATTTTCTCAACAATGGTAA
Source organism: Ottelia alismoides (assembly GCA_037367405.1). Taxonomy (NCBI): domain Eukaryota; kingdom Viridiplantae; phylum Streptophyta; class Magnoliopsida; order Alismatales; family Hydrocharitaceae; genus Ottelia; species Ottelia alismoides. Next base: position 189,771 of record JAZKJV010009970.1, read on the forward strand.
CATCCTGCATCCTTAAGATACACAATACTCTTTCCATCCATAAAAGGTGTTCATGTTTTGACACATGCCATCAAATGGTCTTGAAGTGAGATATTGAAGATTTATGTCTCAACTTATGGGATCTTAGAAGAAGCTCTTGAAGATAATTACATTAGGAGGTACAACAATTGATGCTCCATCAGTTAAACCAATCGGGTATTCCCATCTAATATTGATAACCTAATGTGTAAGTTTTGCTTCATTTTATCCTATGTTTAAAGCAAATGGTTTCGTTTATTCATGATCCATGATTTTGTGATGCATGACATTTTAAATGGCGACAGGTCGAGTCCTCCTGTTTGTTGTTCCAAGGCACGAATGATGCATACTCGGGATTCTGTCCTATGAACTGTGCTAGTTGACTGCGATATATAACTGTTGCTTATAGGTGTTTGTAATGTTTTGATGTGGAGTGTAGGAACCTATAGTGCAAAGAATGCTTTAGTAGACTTAGGATGGGACCATGCTGGTGGATGTGGCTCTAGCTTTATATTGCAGGAAGATCTGAGGCCTGATAATGTCATTAAAGTAAGGTCTTTTTTCGAAGCAATAGGTTGGTAAGATAATATTATACATCTTGGAGAGACCAACATGTGCAAGGAGCAACCTCTATCATGTGGAAACCTGTGGGGATTTGAAAGTAGAGAAATGCTGTTTTCAGGGTGTAAGTTTATCTCGAGATTCTGGTGTTATGGAGAGTTCCGTTGGCGAATTGCGTTGTGTATATTTGTAGTGAAGAATCCAGGATTTGCCATATTTATATATATATATATATATTATATGATATATATAACTAAGTTATGACAAATTGAGGCTCCTAGTTCATTACCATATGTGATTAACTTTTTTGTCTGATGTGGGTGCAGTCTTACATTTTATATTACGTGTCAAGTAGTTTATCTATTATAACCCCTGAAAAGAAATAGAGATCAATATTTGTTTGCATAAAATTCTTTTTATGAATTAATTGAGAATGCTTATTTTGGAAATCTTAATAGTCCATTTTTCTTTTAGATCGACAGAAGTGGAAGGTTGCCGCTCTTACGATTTCGTGATCGCGATTCATATGCTAAAAATAAAACGAAGGAGTACGACGATCTTGCTATGAAGTATTTGTCATATGTTCTTTTCCTTCTTGTAGCATGTTCATCTGTGTATTCTCTCATGTATGAGCGCCACAGAAGCTGGTATTCATGGATACTTTCTTCTCTTACAAGCTGCGTCTATATGTTTGGTAAGATCTATTGCTTTTTTTTATTTGAGCATATATAAATTTATCCATTTCAAGTTCCGAATCTTGTTAATTCAGAATTGAACTCAACCACTTTCAAGTGAACTTCACCAGATATTTCCAAATATTGCATATTTTTGGCATTAGTGGATTCTGATATCTTTGACAAACTAGTGGAATATGAGAAAACATGTTCGATAGTTATTTTGATTTTGGTATGGAGGATTACGAAAGGAGACTGTTCTGAATTCAAATGAGTATTTGAATGTTACGAGGTGTGGCATATTAGATGGTATATGCCCTTTAGGATTGTTCAATCTTTAACATGTAAAGCTTCGAGGAAGTTGCACTTAGGTACTTAATCCATATCTTCATTTTATTTTGTATTCTCCAAAGTGAGAGGTTCTGAGATGCTAAGAGGTTAAAAATGCCCGAGGTGCTAAGAGATTGAAATAGATGCTGCGATGAATCCCACCTTGGGAGTTCACCCTCTTTTCAACAAAAAAATGCCCGAGGCGCTAGACATTTGTTCGAGAAAGATTATGTGCTACCACCATTGCAATAGTCGGTTGACTAAGTGGGGTGATTGAAAGAGTAACTCTGATTGTTTATAATTTGGTCGGACTAGTGACCAACTAAGATTTACGATGTTTAATCCGTTTTTTGTTTATTTAGACTTTAAAAATGTAGATTAAAAGTAGGATGCACATTTGATTGAAAAAGCGTATGTAATTTTGTTTACTACTGGCCAAATATGAATAGTTATATTGTAGAATATAAATGATTTTTTATTTGCTTGAGTAGTGTCCATTCTTTATTAAGTGATTCTTATGACCGAATATCGAATACTAGCCTTTAGGTGGCACATCTTTTGCATGATATGGGTTGTATCCATTGGGAGTTATTTTGTTTTTCTTGTTTGGTAAATTACACAGAAGGTCCTAACTATGCATTGATTCCAATTAGGGGCCTCATTTTTGAAGCGTAACAAGGATGGCCTGATCTTTTTTGTCTCAAATACATGGATCCCTAAGCTTCTGTGACCCTTTTATGTCGACATTAAGCTCTGAAGTTGAAAGTTCAAATATGTCTTTATTACACATGAAAATGAGGCATCTAATTGGGAATATATGCATACCCGAGTCCCTTATTTATAATTTATCCTAAAGTTGAAAGTTACTTTTCTTTGTCATAACCCTAATCCGAGCCACACAGAGACTTAGGGCACATTTGTTATGCAGGAATAGACGGGAGAATGGAATCAACATTCTTTGATCGATTCCATTCCCGTGTTTGTTAGATCATATTAAGGTAGGAATAACCATTACAAAGGAAAACATATTCCCTCATCCATGGGAATTGTCATTCCTAGGAACCCCTTAGAAATTAGGATTCCATTCCTTACTAATGGTAATGAATATATTCTTCTTCAATATTTTAAATTAATATATCATTTTTGGATATGCTACAAATATATGGTTATCAACATTGATATGTATTTTTCTTTTTGGATATTTTTTTGGACATCGATATGGATATTGTTTTTTTGGACATGGATATATGGACACTGCCATGGATACAAATATATGGATGCAAAAGGTCAGATAAGTTACAAATATATGCATATATAGATATTAACATCGATATGTGATTTTTTTTTGCGAATACAGATATATATATATATATATATATACGGTTCAACATTTTGGATATGGATACAAATATGGTTACAAGATATTCCAACCGATACGAATACATATATATTAAATATATCTATTATATAGATAATTTATATCATATAAGATTTTTTTGTAGATACCATGGCCTCAAATTTCAGCGAAATTCAGGTTGAATTTCTGTCGAATATCGATATCCAGTCGAAATCGAAATTCGACCGAAATGACCGAAATGACCGAATATGGGTGTCCTAGTACAAAAAATGACCGAAATGGCCGAAATTTCGGTCGAAATTCCACCGAAATTCCATCGAAATTCTGTTTTGGTCGATACCGAAATGGTGACCGAAACCGACATTTAAGGCCTTGGCGGATACAGATACGGACATGGATATGTGTTTTTTTTAATTTTTTCAGATATGGATATGGACAATGATATGAGATTTTTCTAATATGTATATGGATACTGATGCAATTTTCATTTTTTTTCTAAGATATGGATACTGATTATATTCTAGCGGATACATATACGTACATGGATATGGGTATTAGTTTTTTGCGGATACAGATATGGACATGGATGAGGATTTTTTCGCGGAAACGAATATGGACATGGAAATGGATTTTTATTTTTTTGCAACTATAGATATGGGTATGTATACAATTTTTAGTTTTTAGATATGTATACGAGTTACATTTTAGTGGATACGTATATAAACATGAATATGTATTTTTTTTTGCGAATACTGATACCCATAACATTTTTTAATTTTTTAAGATATGGATACATATATGATAATAAAACATTCTAGCGGATACAGATATTGATATATCAAATATATCAATTGTATGGAAAAAATCAAAGTAGTTTCCATTTAAATTTGACTATTGATTCCTTATATGAAATATATTAATTATATGAAAAAAATAAGTTGGATGATACCGATTATTTTTATACTTAATGAAATATATCAAAGGAAGGTTGTTTTTTTCTATTCTTTTGCCTTTCCAATCATAAGAAAGAAATGTATCTCATAATAAATATTTCAATTCCTAATATGAACCAAACAATGTAATGGATTAACTTATTCCTTTCCATTCCAATGTTAATTCCATTCTTGTATTGATTCCATTCCATTGTAATTCCTTTCTAATCAAACTAACATGCCCTTAAGGACTCCTCTCTCAGTAAGAAAGCATGATTGTGTTCTACTTGGTATCAAAGCATTTCCCTTACCCCTTCTTCCCTCGTCGGTGATAGATATGCAAGCTTATGTGCGAGCCATTATGTAATGAAATTTATTGTGAATTATTTCATTCTATTATCTGAATTAAAGTATAATTATGTTTGCACTAATTATAAATAGGCCCCTGAATACAACTTGAGCTATGTACTATGACTATCTTGATATCATACAAATGTTGATCTAAAAAGTTAGATTATAGAGACTTATGTAGGATTGTAGATACGAAGAGTTAGTTCGAGGACATGACTGACATCTTTAAACAATATCCAAAAAAGGATCTTCAGTTTGAGAAGAGATGTTAATCTTCTCTTAATAGATATCCAATCGACAGTCTTTGTGCATGTCCTCTGTATAGGAACAGAAATTCAGAGGTGTTAGATGAGTCAAGTTAAAGAGTTAACTGAATGAGATCGAAATACTGAAGACCTGTATCGTATATTGTCACGAACATGCATACATCATTTAATTAGAGAAATATATATATATATATATTTGAGTATATACATTTGTTAGACCAATGAATTAATGGCATGACAAGGTCTATATACCGGTAAACTGGTGTGCATATAAGAAAATATGAGATATATGATCTTTCAAAACAAGGATCCTCCCATGATTTGTGCTTGTGGAGCGCTCACTCATCCCTCCTGCTAGCCAGAATTCTTTCTCTGGATAAGTCGAATTGACATATGGTGTGGTTGGATTCTGTCCAACAACCCATGGAGATGTTGCACATCTTTTGTTCTTTCCACTGCTTGAAGTGATTATGACGACCATGAAGAAACGACTTGTAATTTATTATTTATTAGAGTAGAACTAATTGAACCACAACTATATAAATCTATATAATCAGGGTTCAGGGGTAGACACTTAGTTCATTTCTCACATCCTATAGTGACGTTGGTCTCGAAGACTATTAGGATAGTGGAATCATCGCTTTTGATGTTCCGCATTGCCCGAACTTTCACCACTTCTTCCTCATCAACGTCAGGAACGGAGGAGATTGATATGGAGGGAAAGTCATCTTTAGGGTGGCGGGGGTGGTAGGGTTTTTCTTCCACTAAAGAAAGAGGCAATAATGCGAGGAGCATTTGCAGTTGTCGAGAGAGAAGGAGAACGATTAGTTTTCATTACTTTGATTTTTTTTCGATCCACATGCTCAATTCACACTCGTGGAAAGTAGAGAAGTCTCATACAGGGGAAGTGCAAAGGTAAGTTAGGGAAGATTCTTTGATTTGCTATGGGGAAAGAGCGGGAAAGCGCTTGATTGCGAAAAAGCAAGGTAGTCATGTGAAGAGAAAGGAGCAGAGCTCAAAAGCGAATTCCTAAGGTCAACTTATTATCTGTTTGACTTGACCTAAGCTCTGATTTTTGATAGTTGAGGTCTATGCAAGATTTGCTTTCCCAGCACGTCAATCAGGCCTCTCCCTCAACGTCGACTACCTGCTTGAAGTTGAAGGAGTCTACAAGATATGTGCCAGATCTTCAATCATCTTCCGCCTCCACGGTCAATCACCGGGCTGAACCCCTTTAGCATGCCTGATCTGATCCTGGCTTTCGCCTTCTAGATCTAAACTAGACTTTAAACTATATATATAAAAGGGCTAAGCAGGTCGAAGGGAAATCTAGTATATATAACCGACTGTTTGTTTCCGAGTTTCTTGGTCTGAGGATCTTATAGCCATGTTGCTATTCGATGCCCTTATCTTTTCCCCTGTCACTGCAACTTGGCACTTAGGCCTACGCATATAGCATCCATTAGAGAGTTTTACATAGTTCTTTAACTAAGCATTTTACTCTCCTTGCTTATTATCGTCCCTTCCCTCATGTCTGCTTACATACACATGCACCTCTGTCAAGCTAGGCCCGACACGCTAACAAAAGAAAAAAAGAAGACTCACCAAGTACATCTCTGAGTCGTACTTGAGACGCTATGTCAACACCGACTTGATGCTAAATTCTTGATGTGTGGTTGTGTCGAGAGTGATTCTCGCCTTGAGCGGCGATTTAAGTCAAGGCACTATGCTTCAAATAGAACTATCTTAGGTCCTTTTTGCTTGATCTATTTCATAACTTAGGACACACAATTTTCGGTCTTATCAGATTCACAAAAAAATCTTAGGAGATTCATTTGAGACACACGTAAGTGATGCTCTACTTAGTCAAAATAATCGAATTTCTTCATCGCTAATAGAACTCATGCTAGGTACGTCTTTTCTCGGCTTGCATCATTTAGAATAAATTTATAATTTCAGTCTTGCATTCACATGGAGAGTGCTGGGAATCACTGTAAGTATTCCTAAACGACTGCATACATCATTGATTTCCGACTGCATTCCATTATCCATCTTCTCCCTTTGTTTTTGCCAACCGAAGGATAAAGGAAAAAGGGGATTGTATATTAGACGATTTTTGTGTGGCCACCTAATTCAAGTGATAACTGTTGACGCATGTTTAGTTATTGTGTCTTCTTTGCTATTTTATTTTTCTTGTTATTCTCTTTATGTAATTTATCCATAGGCTACTCTCCTATATAAGAGAGCCTAGGGCTATGGAATAAATAACTCATTCACGTTTCCCAACATGGTATCAGAGCGACGGTCCTAGACCGGAGTTCTCGAAACCCTAACCCTAACCCCACCCGCCGGCCTCTCTCTCTCTCTCTCTACTCGGCGCCGCCGGCAGTCTTCTCCGACCTTCGTCTCCGGCCTGCGGTGCCCCAGCGCGCAGAATGCGACGATGGTGGGTGTGTTTCTCGTTGCACTTGATCCAGAGTATGAGGCAGCACGTTCACAGATTTTGGCGAACTCGACCATTCCTCCTATGGAGGAAGCTTTTCACAGATTGAGCAGGATCATAGTACCTTCAGCAGCTGCAAGTCAGAATCCCTCAGCTATGGCGGCCAACAGAGGCCGTGGTTTTCATCACCAGGGCCGTGGACGTACTCCCCGAGGAAGGGGTGGCCGCACTAGGCCAACATGCTCATATTGTCACCGAGTCGGACATACTGAAGATACATGCTACTCAAAGCATGGATTTCCTGCATCCGCACGAGCAGCTGAGCAGATAGAGCCCCCGTCTGCTGCTACACTGGATCAACGATTCGATGACCTAGTTGCCCGTCTCAGGGGCATTATTCCACCATCTGGTCCAGCACCGACTGCAGAAAACCATACTGATGCCGCTGCTTCCGCCTCGGCCTCTACTAGTACTTCAGGTAGTCCACTTGCACTCCACAATAGTAGATCTGATACACTGCCATGGATCATGGACTCCGGCGCTACACATCATCTATGTGGCGACCAGAGCCTACTTACAGGATACACCCAGATTCCTCCGGGACGGACAGTTGTCATTGCCAATGGCACGCATTCTCCTATCACGGGTCAGGGGGAGATCAGATTGACTTCTTCTATGCAGCTCAAGAATGTTTTGCATGCACCGCATTTTTCTATGAATCTGTTGTCAATTAGTCAGATTACGAAGGATCTTCATTGTCGAGCTATTTTTGATTCATCTTCATTGATTTTTCAGGACATCCGTACGGGCAACGTGATTGGTCATGGCTATGAGCAAGGAGGCCTCTATCGTTTGGACCAGACCCCGTTTGCCGGAATCACAGCTTCTCCCGCAGAACAAGTATCTCCTCTCCTGTGGCATCTGCGTTTTGGTCATCTACCGCTTCGGAAGTTGCGTCTAGTCTTACCTTATAGTCTTTCTCACACACCTATCCAGTGTGAGGCGTGTCAGTTGGGAAAACATCACAGGTCATCTTTTCCCAGTAGTCAAGGTCGGAGTAGTACCTCCAAGTTTGAGTTGTTTCATGTTGATGTCTGGGGTCCAAGTCGTGTTCCCGATCATCAGGGGCACAGGTTTTATATTGTATTAGTGGATGATTTCTCTAGAGCATCATGGGTATTTCTAATGAAAAATAAGTCTGAAGCTGGAAATATTGTTATTCACTTTCTAAATGAGATTCAGAATGTCTTTTCCACAACTGTCAAAATTGTAAGGAGTGACAATGCCTTAGAATTGTGCACCAACAGTTTAGCCAACTACTACTCCTCTAAAGGAATTGTTCACCAAACATCCTGCGCTCATACGTCTCAACAAAATGGGGTTGCAGAAAGAAAACACCGTCACCTTCTTGATGTCACTAGGTCACTTCTCATCCAGAGTCATGTTCCGTATTCCTACTGGGGTGATGCAGTCCTCACTGCATGTTATCTTATAAATCGTATGCGCTCGTCTGTCTTGAATGAACAGGTTCCTTTCTCACTTATTTATCCTGACAAGAATCTGTTCAATCTTACTCCTCGTGTGTTTGGGTCGGTTGCATTTGTCCATCAGTTGTCGCCTGGTTCTGACAAGCTCTCTCCTAGGGCTGTCAAATGCGTCTTTGTGGGGTACTCCAGAACTCAAAAGGGGTACAAGTGTTTTGACCCTGTTCGTCGGCGGTATATGATCAATGCAGATGTTACATTCTTTGAATCCATTATGTATTTTTCAGAATCCGGGAACATGCAGCCACCACCTATATCTCCTGACACCGTATTCATGGCACCACCAATAACAACACCACCGCCACCACCATCTTCACCACCACCACCACCACCACCACCGCCACCAATAGTGTCCCCGTTACCATTCCATTACACCCGCAGGTCGCATCCAGCTCATGGCCCTGACCAGTCAACTAGCACGCCTATGGTATGTAATGAGAATATTAATGTTGATGGATCTGACGACATTTCTCAGCAGGATGCATTACAGGAGCCTGGTGATACCACAGATGATCTGGATGTTCCAATCGCTCTACGAAAGCAAAAGAGAAGCTGTGCCAAATATCCAGTATCAGCAGCAGTGTCTTTTGAGAGGCTATCTGGACACTTCAGGACGTTTGCATTGGCACTTTCAGCTACAGATATTCCACGGAACCACCATGAGGCCTTGCAGGATTCTAGATGGCGGCTAGCTATGGAGGAAGAGATGGCGGCACTTCAGTCTAGAGGAACATGGAGCTTGGTTACTATACCTCCAGATGTCAACCCGGCCAGTTGCAAATGGGTGTTTACAGTGAAACATAATGCAGATGGCTCCATTGACAGGTACAAGGCACGCCTAGTTGCAAGGGGTTTCACACAGACATATGGGGTAGATTACCTTGACACGTTCTCCCCGGTAGCTCGTCATTCCACTCTGCGGATCCTCTTATCAGTTGCAGTTACTAGAGACTGGCCACTCTATCAACTGGATGTGAAGAATGCTTTTCTGTATGGCGACCTGCAGGAAGAAGTCTACATGCAACAGCCACCAGGTTTTGCTGTTGAGGGGGAGTGTTCCAAGGTTTGCAGATTACATAAGGCCATCTATGGCCTTAAGCAGAGCCCCAGAGCATGGTTCCAGAAGCTGTCAGACCTCTTTGAGAAACAAGGATATAAACGCTCCAATGCTGATCATTCCTTGTTTGTACAGAAGACGGCAAGAGGTATTGTTGTAATCATGGTTTATGTTGACGATATCTTGATTACAGGTGATGATGACCAGGGCATTAAGCAGGCAAAGGAAAGGCTGGGGACCGAGTTTGTCACCAAGGACCTGGGAGTCCTTAGATATTTTCTGGGGCTGGAGTTTGCTAGAAATCCGTATGGATTAGTCATGTCACAGAGGAAGTATGTCACAGATCTACTGAGTGAGACAAGTATGCTAGGGTGTCGACCTGCTACGACACCAATGGACCCCAGCATGAAGCTGTTTGATGATGACACAGAGGAGGTTGACGGGAGAAGATACAGAGAACTGGTAGGCAAATTTTTATATGTCACGATCACCAGGCCAGATATATTATTTGCAGTGAGCCGTGTGAGCCAGTTTATGGAGCAGCCACGCCAGGTGCATATGGATGCAATACACATGATACTTAGATATCTTAAATCTTCTCCAGGTAAAGGTCTGCTATTCAAGAAAGGAAAGGGGATTTCTGTCTCAGCATACGCAGATGCAGACTATGCAGGATGTCCTAAGGATAGGAAGTCCACCTCAGGGTATGCTGTCTATGTTGGAGATGCCCTAGTCTCATGGAGGAGCAAGAAACAAACTGTGGTAGCTAGATCCAGTGCTGAATCCGAATATAGGGCTATGGTCCAGGCTGCTACAGAGGTGATGTGGGTGAAAGCGGTGCTGACAGATTTATGCTTAGATGTACCACTCCCTATGAACTTGGAGTGTGATAATCAAGCTGATTTGTTCATTGCAAACAATCCTGCATTCCATGAACGGACTAAGCATATCGAGGTGGATTGTCACTTCATACGTGATATGATTCAGAAAGGATTCATTGCCACATCTCATGTTACTTCAGAGAACCAGACTGCAGATATATTCACCAAGGCATTGTTACGAGGTCCATTGTAGAAGTGTGCTTCCAAGCTGAGCATGATTAACATCTATGCTCCATCTTGAGGGGGAGTGTTGACGCATGTTTAGTTATTGTGTCTTCTTTGCTATTTTATTTTTCTTGTTATTCTCTTTATGTAATTTACCCATAGGCTACTCTCCTATATAAGAGAGCCTAGGGCTATGGAATAAATAACTCATTCACGTTTCCCAACAATAACCAACAAATAAAATTAGGACTGAATTAAAGCAAGTTGACCTAAATAATTTGGAATAAAATTAACCTTTATTACAGACAGTAAAAATCCTCATTGTATGTGACAGACTGACACTCCAGACTACTACACAGATCATCCGTCTTCACCGAGCATCGACTTCTTCGTCAGGGCATATACTTCTTTTGCAACCCAACTACTACTCCGCGTTGGACTTCTTCTACAACGATTCTTCTCCAGGCATGACAGAGATATGTTCCGGTGACCTGCAGGCACGACAGAGATACGTTCCGGTGACCTGATATCGCAACGACTCTACATGCATGGCAGATATACGTTCCGGTGACTTGAAAGTCGCAGACCCGTCCTCGAGCGAGGTCTTCTACCAGCCGCGGATATAAGTTCTTATGATGCATCGTGTGAAGATGTGGTGTATATTTTTTCTTTTTGTTACAAACTGCAGCTTTCTCAGCTCCAGCTTGAGGGGGAGTGTTAGAGTTATTATATTTACATCTATATTTGTAACCCGTCAGGTTCCGTAACACCGCGTGACCCTTCGAGTTCCGTAACCCTTTGTGACCCTTCGAGTTCCGTAACCCCCCGTGACCCTTCGGGTTCCGTAACTCTTGTACTATGTAGGGTTTTCTCTCAATATAAGAGACCCTATCTCTATGGACTAAAACATCCCATTTGTCTCTCTTCTCCACAGTATGCATGTACTTACCCCCAAACAGAGTCGGTGAGAACGAATCCCCAAGGTTAGAGCCCAAAACCCTAGACTTCGACCCTAAGTCTGCATGCTCGACTTTTACGGATTTTGGGAACTGCAAGTGGTTGCCTCCGACCTTAGGAATATATTTTGGTTATCTACGCCTATAAGTTTCTTTTGTGGTGTGATTTTGAACCTGGCAACACAAGATCACTCCATTGATTGAGGGCTTATAGGACTTCAACTAGGTGTAGTAAGAGACTCCATATGTGCTTGAATATGATTGTTTGAATCACCAATTTAAAATTGCCAAGATAAAAATAAGTCGAACTCTTACGACTTTCACTTATTGAGTTGGTGAATCTATTCAAAGGGTTTGTTTGCATTGTATTGGGTGAATTGATTTCGTACATTTACGTGCACCGCAGTACTAGCGTCTCTTGAATCGAGCATGCTCATTTCTCGTAATCTCCTTGAAATCGAAGATGAATAATTGGCCGGATTTTTGTTCGGACTTCTTGAACCTTTCCTTGAACCGAGCAAATACCACGTCTTCCAAGTTCCAACCATCTTCTTCTCCTGGACTTCCTGAATCCAAAATAACCCTTGTTTCGATTTGGTGTATAATGATTCATTTTTAGGGAGCGGTTACATCCCGACCGATCCCTTTCTTTCTTCTCTTCTCACCAAGAAAGACCATTGCCTCGTTGAGATTGATTTGATTTCAATGTCTTCGTCAAGGTTTCACTTTAATACTTATTTTGATGAAGGTTTAGAAGATTCATTTACAACATATTTTTACAAAAGTTTTCAGATCCCCATATACATAGCCCAAAGTAAATATGCAAAATATGTGAAAGTATGAGCTATGATGGAAAGTATATATGCAATATACGCAGACAATGTGGTTTGCATTTTCTTTGATGATGTGGGCGGCTTGCATTCTATATATATCTTACTCTAAATTTGTGATTGTGGGCATTGCTTTATCCAATTTGCCATGCTTCTCTTCTTATGCAGGGTTTTGACTTGTTAATATATTTCAATTCATTTTTTATTTTTATGTAGATTAGATAATCTGTTATACAAGAGAAAAAGATAAAGTAAATTTATTTTTATTTCCCTCCAAATTAGTGTTTTCCTCCTCAAAATGATTTCTTGTTTTTAATCAATATTCTCATAGGAATAAATACTATGATTCTCATTTTGAGTATGCATGGATACATATAAAAAACTTCTATATTGATAGTGATTTGTATATTTTATGTGATATGAGAACGACATGAAGAATAGTAAAGGAGTTCGAATGGCTAGTAGGCCTTAGGAGGAGAAGGTTGAATAATGTGGCATGGAAGGGTAACACTTTACTACCACTACTGCTAATAGAATTGAGTTGCTACACGTGCTAATGGGGAAGGGTAGTAGCAAAAGGAATATAAAGGTTGCTTGAGAACACCACTAGGAGATTGACATGTATCATTATATCCATGGAAGGCCGTATCGATATCGATATCGTTTCGGTTCGCCCGGAAATGGATATATCGGGATATATCGACGATATCGGTGGAAATGTCGAAAATGGCTCAAAAAAGTCAATTTTTGGCATTTTTTCAGAAATGAAGATCATCCAAGATATTAGAACAACAAATAACCTACAAATACACACTTATATCACACATATCAGTCATTTATAACCATATATTGCACATATCGGTCATCATATCGAACATATCGCTGTTAATGTTTATTCCTGACCTTTAGATATTGGAAATGGATTCCATTCAAGTTCTTATAACATTAAATAACTTACAAATATACACTTAGATGACACATATAGATCATTTGTGAAGACTATGATCCTTATATTGCACATATCGATCATATCGAAATATCGCTGGTACTGTTAGTTGTTGACCTATATATATTGAAAATGGAGTTCATCCAAGTTCTTAGATCACTAAATAGCTTACAAATATACTCTTAGATCACACATATCGATCAATCTATGAAGCTTATATCGCATATATCGATCATTTTGAACATATCGATATTAATGTTTGATTCTTGACTTATAGATATTTTGTTTTTGAAGAATTGACTTATAGATATTGGAAATCGATTTCATTCAAGTCTTACAACATGAATAACTTGTAAACATACACAAAGTTGAAGAACCATTGTATGCACCCTCCTGTCGCACCATACCCTACCAGTACGGGGGTCTCGCTGCCCGGTCAACGAGCCTGGGGGGCCCGGGGGGTCTGGGTTGCCCCCCCTGCGGGGGTGCGGGGGCAGCGCCCTCGACCCGAAATAATATATATAAACCATTGTGTGTTTTAATGCTAGGTGTAGCTAGATATATGTGTTTTAATACTAGGTGCTGAATCAATCTTCCATGAGTAATAGAGTTGATATATAGAGATATCGGCGAAATATCGACGTTATCGATCGATATCCGGGATTTTTTCTACTGAAACCAGTCATTTTTGACCGATATGAGCCGATATGGCGATATATCGCCGATATATTGACGATATATCGCCGATATCCCTGTAAAAGGAGATACTGGGTAATATCGAAACCCCTACCCTATCGAAACCGATATATCGACGATATATCGCCGATATATCGGCGATACGGCCTTCCGTGGTTATATCTCATTAAGACAATATACAAAGGAGAAGTGCATCATCCTTCCACTATTGCTGGGACCTGGGTAAGAGATGCCTACTGAGAGGTTCATTTTCTTGGTTTTTGTGGGACTAGTTCCAGGGATGAAGAAAGCAGGAAAATATCGTTGAATAGTCTCTAGTTCCCACTATGCCTTTTTTTCACTTTCTTCTTTCTGGAATGTAGAGTGCCTCACTTAGGCTACATGATTGTCCAACTTTTGGTCAGATTACCCCTCTCTTATTGTTGCCGACCGACCTACCTCACCATACTACTAAAAATTCCCAACATCCCTCTCCCTTGCATACTACTTTTGGATAGAGTAGTGGGGTAGTGCTCGCTAGCTAGATTAACAAGTCACGAGCTTTAATCTCCTATAATAGCAATGGGGTAAGCAGGGTGGCAACCTAATAAGGCACTATTGAATGGGGCATGCTCAAGCCTACCTATCAGCATGAGATGCAACGAGCTGAAGAAAAGATGCAAGCAAGTTTTAAAGTGCTCCAATGCTCATGATGACCTTATCAAATTAAATCTGATAGACAATACATGGTTTAAGAAATTGGTCTTTGACTTTATGGAGACGTTCATCACATTAGTCTGAGGCCATTTTGTGATTTCATCGAGGAAGCTACTAGAAAACAACAAAAAGATGGATGCTAAGACACACATGTAAGAAATATTAAAGAAACAACTAACCTTTGTCGGTACAATAAGTCCTATTCTTCTCCATACCTCGATATATCTGGTACGAGTGAGCCTTCTTTACGTTCATGATAGACTAACCAGGATTACTCTTACAGTTGGAAACCTTGAAATCATACAAAGGCTGCATGACTATTGAATGGACTACGTGATGTCTTACTGCAATGGCTTTGATCCATGGCTCTGGGTTCTGGGTGAGGTACATTCGTTAGCAAGATGAGCGAGGAAGCGAAATAGCTCAGCACACAGGAGAGGTAGCTGCCCAGGAACTCTTCGAAAGAATCTCATTTTCTAGGCAAACTTCACAATATCTAATGATTTTTGCATATAAATATTTCTTGAAAACTAAATCTTTGCGTGTATTTTTAGAGTATGTTCTCGTAGTAAACTTTTTCCATTTCTAACTTTCGCAGATTCAAATATGGCATTGAGTTAGTTTATTTTGGGTTTAATTTTGAGAAGTGTTTTACGTAATTATCCAATAGTTGTATATTGTATTATATTAGCAATTACGACTCTCGTTGGGGAGTTTTTCAATGTAGGGTTTTCAAGCTGTTTAAGTTTGGTGTTTTAGTTGCCCCACACTAGCACATAAGGATGAAAACATATTGCACATGGCTATTTCCATATCTTTATTTGCTTCATCTAATATCGAATACAAATACAAATATAAATTAGATATGGATTTAGGAAAGCATATCCTTAAATAATTTGAATATGAATTCGGATCGAATATTCATTGGATTAACATAGTACAAAATATCGTGATATAATATCTGCAATATATCATCGATATATCAGTACCATCGGAGAGTGGGGTTTGATATTCATATATATATATATATATCGCTTTCCAAAATATCATTGAGATATTGATGTATTGACCCGTATGAATCGAAATTGGGAGGTTTCAGTATAACATGATATTGATTGATACCTTCAATATTGGGCCTATATTGATCGATATCAACGAGACCCCCGTTTTGAACAAAGGACTTCACCCTCCTTTGGCAATGGAGATGAAACAACTCTAAAGCTGATCAAAGAAAGTCTGCATACATATATTTTGCATGTTACTGTATTAATATTTAACGGTTGATACTTAATATTAATATTATAGTGATATAGAATCATGTTCCACAACATACTCTAGTCTGTATTGATTTTTCTTTAGTTTAATTTAAAAGTTTTGTTTGTAGTCTATTTTAATTAATCATCTTTCATTCAAAATTACGATTATTATGAATGTTCTTTAAATATTATAACTCAACATTTTGTTAGTACGTACTATGAGATGTGGTACAAAGCTAATGTGCTAAAGATACCTCGTTTATGTTTCTAAGTTATTATTGTCCGAATTTCATCATTTCCTTTTCAATACCTCTCAACAGTCAACCATCAACAATCAACATTGACAACATCAATAACTGCGACATAATGTGTATTGATGTGCTAAATACTCCTCATTCTTGCATATAAGTGTGTATTTATATGGTATTCTTTATTTTTAGAACTAAAATGATCTTAATTTACGAAATCAAACACTTTATGTGTCATTTCCAATATTTCCACCAATATCGTCGATATATCCCCTTTGGGATGATGATCTATATGATATCGATATCATTATCTCAAACCTTAATCGAATATGAATATGGAGCGAATAAAGAGAAAATACGAATATGTCAAACTAAGTTCAGATATGGATATGGTCAAATAAAGATAAATTACGATTTTGTATTGAATTGTTGTCAAGTATGAAATGCTTGAGAAAAAACACATTAATTCATAAATACATACAAACATACATATATAGAGTGATGAAAGTGTTCATAATCACAAAAGGCCTACCCTATAGAGAGAGTCGTTGAGGTGTTGCAACTTTCATGAGATATGTACTATTATGATCCCTACGAGGGATTTCTACACCCATAACCTTGTATAATTTCATAATTATAAGTTGAGCCCTCCATAATTTTGAATTTCTCGAACCCTGAATAGTTCTTAACAATTACATGGCATAACCCTGTGTTAACTTCCATCAAATTTCTCTATTAAACATAACATGGATCATTGAAAGTTGACATTTTTATCTTTGCAAATGATCAAATTCCATACCATCTCCCATCCCCCTTCCTTGCAGTACGACATTTCTCTTTTTCTTCCCAACACCATTCGTCAAGACCATCATTACCTCCTCGATCTCCCCATACCAGAACTCCTCCGTGTGGTCTTCCCCATATCCTTACCCTTATCGCCACTATGGTCACATCTACCTCCTCGATCTCCACAATCGTCCTCGCGGACAACCCCTCCTCCGACCATAACCAACCCTCTCTTTGCTGCAAACCTCCACGTGGGTCTGGATCCTATGTTGCATATATACGTGTATCTTTTGACCATCTTTATTTGCATCATTGGTCTCTTTATGTTTTCCCAGACTAAATTGTCTACCTGTGTTAAGTATTATGCTTAATTAATTATGTTTTTAACTTTGATTGCAATGAGGTGATCTGCACTTGTGAAGCTAGTGCAAAAAGGAACTCGAAATTTTTCATATAATTCTTACAACATTAAACTCAAATTCAAAGTGCTTCATACCAATGTTTTGAAAACCGGACTGGACCAGCATGTTCGACCGGTCCGATCGGTGAACCGGTCCTGGACCGGTCCGGTTAATCGATTTATGCCGGTTCAGTTCGATTATTCAAATTTTAATTAACCCGCCAGTTCAACCTATTTTTTGACCCGATTTAATCAGGTTCAACAGAAGTTGAACCACATTTAATTTTAAATTATTTAAAAATATTGCTGGTAATGGGAGTTGAACCCATGACCTTTGGTTACCTATTTCAAACTTCTAACCAACTACACCAACACAGCTTTTTGCATGTATTGGATTTTAAATATAATTAAACTGCTATCATGTTATAGAGCAACTAGTCCAAATAATATATATATATATATGATGAGGATGGGGAGCTTGCACCAAGGTGCATGTAACTTTACATGCACCGACGCTTATATCTTCCACATTTTTTTACTTTTTTGAAAAATACCACCATGTATATTCATCTATATATCCCTCCAATATGTCATTCGAATTTCGTCAGAAACATAGACTCCTATGACCTTCATCCAGAACAGGTAATTTTAACGGTCTTAAAATTGCTGTAATCGACCTGTTGTGGATGGAGGTCATAGGAGTCTCTGTTTCTGACGAAATTCGAATGACATATTGGAGGGATATATGGATGAATATACATGGTGGTATTTTTCAAAAAAGTAAAAAAATGTGGAAGATATAAGCACCGGTGCATGCAAAGTTACATGCACCTTGGTGCAAGCTCCCCATCCTCATATATGATATGTATGATATTTGATGGTGTATACGAAAAATATTTTATGTATAGTGTGAAATATATACATTATCTATGTATTTTATTTATATTTCAAGTATATTTAAGTGTATATTATATATATTTTATTTCATTTTGATTTGATTAACCGCTTCAACCACCTTTTTTTCACCGGTCCGGTTTAATCCGGTTTTAAATAATGATGGCGTCATCATCCGGTTGAACATGTTTGATTACATGGTTAATCCCGATCCGACCATTTGGTAAGGTTTCCGGTTCGGTGTCCAGTTCGATTTCAAAGACATTGCTTCATACCAAGTTTTATTGGTGTGATGAGCATGCGAACTCCATCATCCCCAACCTCTCCTCCTGACATTTACCTTTATATTCTACATGATCTACCTCTTTTCTTACCACGTTCCATTATGCAATTGGAGCTCGAAACACCACCCAGAAACATCAAGTTGCTTCATCTCCATGCTCTATTAAAAAGGATGCCGTGGTTGATCCTTCATACGATGCTGGTGCCGACCCAAACGTCCCCTAGCTTGACGTTGTGATTATAGGAGTTAGTGACAAATATGTTGGGGTTGGCGAAGGATGGCGCACTAGCGGGTATGTACTATGTAGTCCTTGTGGGCGGAGGAGACAAAGAGGACGGGGGATGCGACATCGTCTTAGTAGTTGGAAAGCTCATCGTCGCTAACATAAAAGAGGTGGGACTTGTTGGAGAGGAGGGTGTAGTGGATGTGGTGGACATGACGAGTAGGATGAGAGATGATGAAGGGGAGGGCGGGTGCGAGCATGGTTGAAGAGGACATCAAAGAGGTCAGAGGCAACGAGGAAGGAACCGTCACGGTGGAAGGAGGGGGAGGAGAGGTCGAAGATGGGGGAGAAGGGCTTGGGCTGGAGGGGTGTGTGGTTGTGGGAGAGAGAGAGTATTGTAAAGGGAGTGCATGAGCCCTCGAATCTATGTGGGTTGGATTAACCCAAATAAGTGGTTAAGTTAGTGACATAATAGCAGGGGCCTACATGTAAACCGATGTCAATATTCAAGATTATAGAAGGTTCACTCCGTAATTAATGAAATTTTATGAGGTTATAAATGTAAAAATCCCTTTATATGAAGCTGTCGAGGTAAAAACATGTAGTGGTCGTTAGAGGCGGAAAGGATGCATGAATTTAAGTCGGGTGAAAATAAGTTTTGGTTGTTAGTTGTTTACTAAATATAATAAATGGTTAAATATTATATATGTATACAATAATAAACTCAGCAATGGTTGGTCCCAAGTCCGAGTAAATTGAGGGTTGCGTTACGTAGCCAACGACCAACGTAAAACAATCGGAGACAAATTCCTAAATAGCATTTTTTTAAAATACTATTTAGGAATTTGCCTCAAGATAGTCAGACCTTTTCAACATAGATGTAAGCAAACATTTAGATATCATTGGGACATTCCCTACCAGCAACGCGTTACATCGCCCGAATGCAATGAGAAGTTGGTAAGGGACGTTACATCGCTCCTCGGATATAATTCAAAATTTGCAAGGGTTCTCGAATGAGGAACACATGTGAGTAAATAAGTTAGTTCCGCTGCATCGCCTCCTAGATGCAGTCCAAAATTTGTAAGGGTTCTCGCATAATGGACTCATGCGAGTAAAGAAGTTAGTCCAAAAGAGGTTGCGAAAGAAGTTGGGGCTATATAGTTGGAATATTGGCACTTTGACTAGGATATCGATAAAGATAGTAGATATGATGGAAAAAGGAAGATTCAAATACTATGTCTCCAAGAGACAAAAATGGGTTGGAGAGAAAGCAATGGAGATCGAGAAGACGGGCTTTAAATTATGGTATTCAGGTAAAGAGATGAGTAGCAATGGTGTTGGAGTGGTTGTTCATAAGGATTTAAAGGATAGTGTGGTCGATGTACAAAGAATTGATTTGAGGATCGGATTATTTGGCTAAAATTGAGGTTGGAAGAAGTTATGAATATAGTCTTAGTTTATACACTGCAAGTTGGTTTAGAGGAGAGGATTAAACAAGCTTTTTGGGGGGATTTGGATAAGATTATGCAATGATTCCCACAAAGAGAGATGATTTGCCTAGGTGAAGATCTTAACGAACATGTGCGGAAGGATGCTTCGGTGTATGCTAGTGTTCATGGAGTTTATGGCTTCAAGGATTGAACTGAAGAGGGAAAAGTCATCTTGGATTTTTTAACTGTTGGAGTATTTGGTTATGCACCACTTGAGTTGTAGATGGGTAAATGGATACCTCTTGGATCCATTTACCCCATCCATGAGTTTAGTCCCACATTTACCAGTTTAGAGATGTGGAGACTCAGTGGGGGCTATATATAAATCCTCACACCCATTGTATCCAGATGAGAAAAGCAATAGAAGCATCAACCCTTTGTGGCGTTCTCCTGTGGTTTCATCTCGCTCCTTAGGGAGTAGGATTCCACGTAAAATCCTGGTGTTATTCAAGTTTTATTTCTTTATTCTCTGACTCCGCATCTGCTTCCTATTTTCTATCACGGTATCAGAGCGGGTTTGATTCTCGAGGATTCATGTTCGTTGTTTTTCTTCAAGATTCTATTCTAAGGTTTCTATTGAAACCCTAATTATGTTTGTGAAGATTTATAGAAGATTATTACGTTCGAGATTAGCAAATTATTTTTTCATGGGTTTTTTTTTCTGAAATCCTAATTTCTGCATATTCTTGAAGATCGTTAAGAGGGTTCTATTCTGTAGTTTGATCGTAAAGATCTGGTATCTAGGAGGGAGAGTTCTGCTAAGGGTTTTGTTGAAACCCTATCTTTGCACCTCCAGGAGCATCTCCCATCTTTTCCTTGGCGACAACATCTCCCATCTTTTCCAGAGCTATGTTATTTTCTGCGTGACTCCTCCAGCCCAGGCGCAACCGACAACATCTCCCATCTAAGAGGCGACTCTTCCCGCCCTAGCGCGAGTCGCCTCCTGCACGGTGCACTCCTCCTCGCGCCTCCAACTCCCCCTCGCGCGCCTCCTTCCAGGAGCAGCCCTCCGAGCCCCTGCTCCAGGCGGCGAGAGTGCGCTCCAGGCATTCGCCCAAACGCGCAGGCGACTACAGCAGAGTCCACGAGGGAAGTTCCATGCGGGAGTTCGAGGCGGAACCCACCATCGCAAGCCCCTGCTCCATTCTTCTCGTCGGCATCCTTGCGCCACCTCCAGCTTCTCACAGCAGCTCCAGCTTTGCGCGACGATCGCGCTCACCTCTCCTCCAAGCCCCGACGAAGCTCTTCCTCATTATCGACGATGCAAAGCACCCCTAGCGAAGGCATGCCCTCCTCTTAGCGCCACCATCCCTAGGTCGCACGGGCGGTGATCCCACTGGTCGCTCCGGTGGCCATGGAAGGCCGTATCGGCAATATATCGGCGAGATATCGCCGATATATCGGTATCTAGAGGTTGGGGGTATCGAAATCAGGGTGTATATCTTTTTACAAGGATATCAGCGATATATCGCCGATATATCGGCGATATATCACCGTATCGGCCCATATCGATCAAAAATGAATGGATTCAGTACCAAAAATACACGATATCGACCGATATCGTCGATATTTCGTCGATATCCCTATATATGAATGTTCTTATTCATGCACAGCGAGAACCCTATACTGGTAAGGTATGGTGCGACAGGAGGGTGCATACAATGGTTCTTCAAGTTGGTGTATATTTACAAGTTATTTCATGTTGTAAACTTGAATGAAATCCATTTCCAATATCTATAAGTCAATTCTTCAAAAAAATCTATAAGTCACGAATCAACATTAATATCGATATGTTCAAAATGATTGATATATGCAATATAAGCTTTATAGATGATCGATATGTGTGATCTAAGAGTATATTTGTAAGTTATTTAGTGATCTAAGAACTTGGATAAACTCCATTTTCAATATATATAGGTCAACAACTAACAGTACAACCGTATCGATATATACGATATAAGGTTCATAGATGATCAATATGTGTTATCTAAGAGAGTAAGAGTACATTTGTAAATTATTTAGTGATCAAAGTACTTGGATGAACTCCATTTTCAATATATATATAATATGTCAACAACTAACAATATCAGCGATATGTTCGATATGACCGATATGTGCACTCAAGGTTCACGAAATCGGTCGGAGCGGCCGCATATGCGGCCGCATATGCGTGTGCGGGCCTTAAGGCACACCGCATTCATGAGGCCCGTCATTATGCGGGTCTGGCGCATATGCGGGCTGTGCGGCCGCATATGCCCCAAGCGCCGCATCGAGGATTTGCGGTTTGTCTGACTCGATTACCCGATACCCCATTTGCCCCAACCCGATACCCAATACCCGATTACCCTAATCCCTAACCCTCCTACCCCGATACCCCCAAAATCCCATCCCGATACCCTAACCCACCATCGCCTCCTCCCTGCAGTTGTGCCTCCATCGCCTCCTCCTCCAAGCTCCTCCGCCTCCTCCTCCTCCTCCAAGCTCCTCCGCTGCTGCCTCCAAGCTCCTCCGCCTACTCCGCCTCCTCCTCCCAGTCCTCCATCGCCTCCCAATTTGTGCGCCTCCTCCGCCTCCTCCTCCAAGATCCTCCGCCTCCTCCGTGTCCTGTGAACTCTACCACCTCCGCCTCCTCGTAGCTGCTGCCTCCATCGCCTCCAGTCCTCCTCCCAGTTTCCGCGCCTCCTCCGCCTCCTCCTAGCTCGCCTCCGCCTCCCAGTTTGCAGGAGCTTCCTCCGCCCACTACTCGTGGGAAGGTATCCAGTTTCTAATTTCTATTGAATTACTTTTTTACCATATTTAATGGAAAATTAGATTTTTTTGCATATTTGATTTATAATTTGAGAAGTAATGTAGTCACTATTCATTGATTGAATGTTGGATTTCATATCGTTATAGAATATTAGCTGAGCCTGATATGGATTGTGAATGTATTCATTGTGAATGCACGTTCTTAAAAATGTTCTTAAAAAATGTTCTTGAATGTATTCATTGTGAGTGCATTCATTGTGGATTTCATATCATTATAGAATATTTCTCACCAAAAATGTTCTTAAAAATGTTCTCACCAAGGATTTTGATTGTGAATGCACGCTCTAGCATGTATCTATAATATTATATGAGAATATCATTATTTAAACAAATATTTTCCTAAAATTCCGATTCGTACATGCATATTAAATCTTTTATGTTGATGTTTTGTGATTATGATTGAATGCTAGGAAACTATGGCCTCCAGACTACCATCTGACAACGCTTCTTCTCCTACACCTGGAGCTGGAAGCGGAAGTGAGGCTCCTATTTGTGTTAAATTTCAATTTTCTTTTGGAAACTTAAATATTTTGTGATTGTTGTCAATTATTATGTCTGCTAGCTTTTCTATTGAAGTATTAATATTTGTTGATAGAGACTGTTTTGAGCTATATATGAAAGTCATTTTCTTAGAACTTCTGTTGGACCACAATTATACATAATTTTTGTTCAGTTGTAGTCACTTTTGCTTATATTTATTTATTTTTAAATAAAAAATTAGAAAACCACGTAGAACCGCATATACCCCGCATATGCCCCCGCATACCGCTTAATCGCTATTCAGTGACCTGACCGAACGCATACGCATACCGCTTTCCTGAACCTTGTATGCACTATAAGGATCATAGTCCTCATAAATGATCTATGTGTATTTTCTAGGTGTATATTTGTAGTATTTCATGTTATAAGAACTTGAATGAAATCCATTTCTAATATTTATAAGTCAAGAATCAATATTAATATCGATATGTTCGATATGACCGATATGTGCGATACCGATATGTGCGATATATGGTCTATAAATGAACCTATATGTGTGATGTAAGTGTGTATTTGTACGTTATTTGTTGTTTAAATATCTTGGATGACCTTAATTTTTGAAAAATGCAAAAAAATTGGCTTTTTTCGACATTTCCACCGATATCGTCGATATATCCCGATATATCCATTTCTGAGCGGACCGAAACGATATCGATATCGATACGGCCTTCCATGCCGGTGGCAATTTGGATTATCCAGAACAAGGCGACACCCCACACTTGACTTTTGTAAAGGATACTCCGGGTGCAACTTTTTTGGGCCGAAACATTTGAAAAAAGGGGAAACATTGCTGCAACATTTAAAAAAATGTATATTCTTTTCAAAGAGAGAGAGAGAGAGAGAAGAAAAAAAGACAATACACATGTTAAAAAAAGAGGGGAAAGAGAAGCCGTAAAAAAATTGAAACGACTTATGTTAAAAAAATGAAAATGACGGCTAAAAAATGAAATAGCCAAGAAAAAAATTTTCATTGAAAAAAAGCCGAAGAAAATGAGACGGCTTATTTGGTTTCATGTTTCCCCCATTTTATTGTCTCTCCCGACATAGTCGATGTCATGTATTTCGACTAGCATGGGAGAAAGGGACATTATTGTGTAGAGTCCCAAGTCTGTTCATATTCTCCAGATACAGATATCAGATTCCAGACCAGTCAGATGTTCAGACTCTACATTTCTTCAGATTTTCAGACTCGACATCAGATGATTCCTAGTCTTCAATTTCATATACGCACATGTATGCGGTCTTTTCAGATGTGCACCTGTTTGCCATCTTTTCAGTGGTCTCCATCTTTTTTGTTTCGGCCAGAGTTTTCATGTGAGCCATAGGGACTTCGGAGTAGAGGACCATTCCTATGCCATGTGGGCAAGGGTTTTCATGTATAGAGTAGAGTACCATTCTCTTTGTCAGATGGGAGAGACCCAGTTCTCCGACGAGGAGACTTCTTCAGACTCCATTCTCAAGTGATCGTGAACTCCAGTACGAGATCCTTCCGAGGTTCTTATGTTAGAGAACCCATTTTGAGATTCCTATGAGAAAGACCCATCTTCATATCTGCGTATGGATAATTAGCGATGCTTTTTTCAGCCCTTTTCGGAGATGGAGCAGTTGTCCACATGTTGTGGCGGGCTAGAGTTCTCTGTTTAGAGACTCATTTCAGTTGTAGTGACTCTGATAGGCGCAATACAAACACATGCTCTCCGACGAGGAGACTCAATTGACTCACACTCCAGCCCGTTCGTCCTCCTCACCTGCACGGCATGAGAAGTAACGTCCTCGACAACAGTCGACAGTTGTGCGCATTGAGTTGATATTGTCTGTAGTGTCTTGTAGCGTGAGTTTGAGATTTCTTTCTGTTCGTTCGAGCTGAGCATTACATGCTCCAACTTGAGGGGGAGTGTTGGAGTATTTGGTTATGCGCCACTTGAGTTGTAGATGGGTAAATGGATACCTCTAGGATCCATTTACCCCATCCATGAGTTTAGTCCACATCTACCAGTTTGGAGATGTGGAGACTCAATGGGGGCTATATATAGACCTCCATACCCATTTTATCCAGATGAGAAAAGCAATAGAAGCATCGGCCCTTTGTGACGTTCTCCCGTGGTTTCATCCCGTTCCTTAGGGAATAGGGTTCCACGTAAAACTCCTGTGTTATTCAAGTTTTATTTCTTTATTCTCTGATTCCGCTTCCATTTCCTATTTTCCAACAATAACGACTTATGACCTTTTCATAGCAAACAATCTCTTCAAGAAGAGGGATGAGCATTTAATTACTTATAAGAGTGGCTCAACTCAAACACATATAGATTACTTTGCGATGATGAGAAGAGACCGATTGTGTTGCAGATACTACAAAGTAATCTCAGGAGAGAGCTTGATATCTCAACATCGCTTACTAGTCATGGATGTGCAAATAAAAGGGTTGGCAAAAGGAGAAGGTTTTAGAACTAAATGGTAGAATCTTCAATTGAGGCAATCGAGCTTCAAGGAGAAGGTTTTAGATAACTTATCTTGGGATTGTTACGGAAGTGCAAACAAGATGTGGTAGGCGGTAGCATCTTGTTTCCGAATGGTTGCCAAAGAGATGCTAGACGAGTCTAAGGGAGGAGTTCCATGTCAAAAGGAGGTTTGGTGGTGGAGTGAAGGGGTGCAAGAGAAACTTAAAGCTAAAAGAACTTGATTTAAAACTTTGTATAAGGATAGATCAGAGGAAGCTGTCACAAACTACAAAATAACGCGGAAGGAATCAAATAAGGCTTTAAGTGAAGCCAAGTCGAAAGCTTATGAAGTTTTGTACAAAAGGCTTGACTCGAAGGAGGACCAGAAGGATATATTCAGATTTACCAAAACTAGAGAAAGAAAGACCAAAGATCTTTCTCAAGTGAGATGCATCAAGGATGATGGACATGTGCTTGTTACTCACAAGCATATAGAAACTAGATGGAAGCTGCATTTCCATAAGCTTCTCATTGGGGAAAGGAGTTAAGAGATTACCTTGGGAGATCTTGCTGGAAGCGAATGTTACCTGAATCTTACAAGCTATAGACGGATGCAAAGGAAGTAGAGGAGGTTTTAAAGGTTATGAACCTGGGAAAGGGGTAGGATTTGCTGACATTTTTATAGATGTTTAGAGTGGGGTTTGACTTGGCTCACAATTTTATTCAATGTTACTTGGTGAAGCAAGAAAATGCTTGAAGAATGGAGAAGAAGCATTGTAGTTCCTCTTTATAAGAATAATGGAGACATTCAAAATTGTTCGAATTATAGATGTATCAAACTGATGAGTCATACTTTGAAAATTTAGGAACGTGTGATCGAAAGAAGATTGTGGCAAGTTTCCAAAGTAAATGAAAACTAAATTGGATTCATGTCAGGTCGCTCAACTATTGAAGCTATCCACTTGTAGAGGAGAACAATTGAGATTTATAGAGCTAAAAAAAGAAAATCCATATGTTTTTTTATTGATTTGGAGAAGGCTTATGATTCAGTCCCAATGGAGATTTTGTGGAGAGTTTTAGAGAAGATAATACATGTCCTATACACGAACCTTATAAAGGATAGGGTTTTTATTACTTGTGCCCCTCCGAGATATCGCAATATCAGTTATGCCCTTATCTTTTTGGTAATATCAGTTGTGCCCCTCACTTCTTGCAAATCTATCACTTGTACCCCTCGGGTTAGTTTCCGTCCATCCCAAACGCAAACGGACGTTAACTTTATGGACACATCATGAATTAAATGAAAATGAATGAATTGAAAAGTCCAACCACTATTCATCTTCCTCCCCCCTCCTCTTCATCTTCCTCATCCCCCTGCCCCTGCCTCCTCCCCCCGCCCCTGCTGCGCCTGCAGGCCCCTGCAACCTCGCGCCTCCCCCTTACCCCGCCGACCCGCCCCGCCGCCCCCGCCCCAGGTCTCGCCTCTGCCCCTCGTACCCCCTCCCCCGGTTGCTCTCTGCCCCCCCGCACCCCCTCTCCCGGTTGCCCCCTTGTCCCCCTCCGCCCCTGCCCCCGCCGCCCCCCACAGCCCCTCCCCCCTCCGCCCCCGCACCCCCTCCCCCCGTCCCCCTTGCCCCCCACAGCTCCCCCCTTCGCCCCCCCGCAGCCCCTGCCCCCACCGCCCCTCCCCCCTCCGCCCCCACTGCCCCTCCCCCCCCCTCCCCCCTCCGCCCCCACACCCCTTCCTCCCGTCCCCCTTGCCCCCCGTAGCTCCCTCCCCCTCCGCCCCCGCACCCCCTCCCCCCGTCCCCCGCAGCTCCCCCCTCCGGCCCCTCCGCCCCTGCCCTTGCCCCCCGCAGCCCCTGCCCTGTTGCCCCCCGCAGCCCTGCCCCCGCCGCCCCCCGCGTCCAGGTCGCCCCCGCGCCTCCCCTGCCCCTGCCGTCCCTCCCGCGCCCAGGTCGCCCCCGCGCCCCCTGCCTCCGCCGCCCCCCGCGCTCAGGTCGCCCCCGCGCCTCCTCCCCCCTTGAAACTAGAGAGCTTTCAGTTTTTGTTAAATTAAGATAAATTTTTGACTAATTGATTCATAAAAATTCATCAAAAAAATCAATAAAATTCACCGTTTGATCCGTAATGAGTGATATATCCGTGAAAATGTAAAAATTTTAGAGATTCGATGGATGAATGAATGTGTCACTAAGAGAGAGAACTTATGAGGAGAAATGAAGAACAAATGGATGAGAAAGAAGATAAAGAGGTCTGGACAATAATACCCCTCTTAACTGCACCAAGGTTTGAAAAACCATGGTTAAGTCAACTCATTGACGGTCAATCTGACGGAAGGGCATAAGTGATAACGGCAAAAGAAGTGAGGGGCACAACTAATATTACCAAAAATATAGGGCATAACTGATATTGCGATATCTCAGAGGGGCACAAGTGATAAAAACCCTAAAGGATATGTATGGTGGGGCTTCATCTTGTGTAACGATCTAATATGGGAAAATTGACTATTTTAACATCAGCATTGATCTGCATTAAGGCTCAGTTTTGAGTGCATTCGTTTTTTACTTTGATTATGGACGCGCTGACTAGTCACATTCATGATGAGATACCTTAGTGTATGTTGTTCACTGATGATATTATGTTGATTGATGAGACAAGAGATGGAGTAAATGAGAAGCTGGAGGTTTGGAGACATGCCTTAGAGACTAAAGGATTTCGTATAAGTAGGGCTAAGACAGAATATATAGAGTATACATTTGATAAAAACAACAGTGAAGGACTCGGGGTGAAAAGATTGGAGATGATAACATTCAGAAGAACGATTCTGTTAGATACTTGGGATCTATTTTGCAATCGGATGGGGTGGAGATGTTGCTCATAGAATAAATGCAGGTTGGCTAAAGTAGAGAAGAGCCTCTACTCTTCTTTCTGATAAGAAAATCCCTTTGAAAATCAAAAGAAGAGTATTACAAAGTAGCATGAGACCTGCTATGCTCTATGGATCAAAATATTGGCCTGTAAACTATAGACATGTCTAGAGAATGACAGTAGGAGAAAGGAAAATACTAAGGTGGATGTGTGATCATACACGAAACGATCTGATTTGAAATGATGCGATCAGAAGGAAAGTTGGTGTAACTCCGATAGGGAATATGATGAGAGAAAATCACTTAAGATGTTTTGGCCATTTGCAAAGGAGGTCGGTTGATGCACAGAGCAAGCAAAGAAAAGATGGTCCACAGATTCGATACCGCTCCTGCACAAAAGGCATCGGTCAGAAGTCGGACCGAATAGTCCGGCGCAGCGATCCCACGTCATCAAGCGCTTGTGTCTGAAAAGCCGAAGGAAGAAACCGATCCTTTCCGGTAACCGAAGACCCCAAACAATGCTGCAATCCCCAATAAGATCATCAGTATGCGGAGGAGGCGGCCTGCGAATCTCCCCGTAAGACTTTCTGACAGAGAAAGAAGATCCCCTCCACACCCAATGATCCTTGCCCCCCACGAGGCCCTCACAACCATCCAGGGAGTTGCACAGAAGAAGGAAATCCTCCAGCCGCTGGTCAGAGAAGTTTGCACAAAAGAGCGGCATCCAGTTACCGTCACACCAGCAATTAGCGACCATGGCGTCCCTGTCAGCAGCCAAAGCTAAAAGACGAGG
The DNA here is from genome assembly GCA_037367405.1 of Ottelia alismoides. Classification (NCBI taxonomy): domain Eukaryota; kingdom Viridiplantae; phylum Streptophyta; class Magnoliopsida; order Alismatales; family Hydrocharitaceae; genus Ottelia; species Ottelia alismoides. The sequence continues at coordinate 219,503 of JAZKJV010009970.1, forward strand.
GAACCGGGCACCGAGCGACCCCTTACCTGTCTAGTTTTTCATCCAGAAAGCGAATGTCCCTTTCCCAACACCGGTCTAAAGAACTCATGAAAGCAAGGTAGCATAGACAATTCCCTTCCAGAAGGGGGACGACATAACTCTGACAGCAACCCCGTCCGACGAAGTACTGGGAAGACCATAAATGCGTCTTACCAGATCACAACAAAGATCGTTACCGCTCCCCCACAACCTGGACACCCATTTTAACAACAAGGCTTTATTCATTGCATTAATGCGCCGAACCCCTAGGGTGACAGTATCCCAGTCAACCAGGTGCATTCCACCAGCCTCCTGAGCGCTCTTGCTCCATAGAAATCTCCTCATTTGGCTTTCAAGTTGCTTGCGAATCCCGCATGGCAGGAGGTGCATAAACATGAAGAAAATCGGTATAGCAGCCAGAACTGCCTTCACAAGAACGAACCGCCCCCTGGAAAGAATGGAAAACCGCCACCCAGTCAGGTTGCTTTCCAGCTTCTCAATAATCGGTAGCCAGTCTGCCAATTTGAGTCTGCCGGTCGTCAGCGGCAGGCCCAGATAACGGATAGGCAACATCCCACACGTTGTACTCAGTTCAACGCCACACAGGGCCGCCTCCTCAGGAAGAGCAAAAGGTGCCATGGTAGACTTGTCCCGATTCTGCACTAGGCCCGACAATTCACCAAAAATCTCAAGAACCGCTGCCATACCGTTCACTTCCTCTCTGCCTCCCTCAATAAAGAAACTAGTGTCGTCTGCATACTGAAGGAGAGGAATACACATCCCATCTCTAGAGAAACCCGACGTGATCCCACATCTCTGAATCTGGTCGACTATGCATGCGAGCACATCAGCGACGATAACGGAAAGAAGAAGAGCTAAGGGGCAACCCTGTCTGACCCCCCGTTGTGGCTGAAAGAAACCGCCCACTGGCCGACCATTAACAAGGACCACCATCGACATCGTCGTAACACAACGCTTCATCCAAGTTATCCTAGGGTCTGGGAACCCCCGTCTATGCAAAGCCTCCCATAAAAAATGCCAGTCAAGCGTATCATACGCCTTTGCAAAATCCACCTTCCAAAGCATCGCTTTTACACCACGCATTTTCCAATCAGCAGTGATCTCTGAAGCCATAACCAAACTATCCCCAATCTGCCTTCCGGGTATAAAAGCCGACTGAAAAGGGGAGATAATGTGTTCCAAAACTCTGCTCAAACAGACAACGAATACCTTAGCCACGATTAGATATAATCCATTGGAAAGCGCAATTGGTCTGAAATCCTCAACGCGCTCGGCAACACCATGTTTAGGAGGGAGAAAATCAATGCCTTATTAATTTTGTTAAAGCCAACGTTACACTGACAGACCTCCTGAACCACCTCCAGCACCTCCAAGGCGAGCAGGTCCCAGAAGTCCCTATAAAAGGAGACAGTGAAACCGTCAGGGCCAGGGGCCTCATCCGCGTTTAGGGACCAAACAACAACCTTTACCTCCTCCAAGGTGATCGTCTAAAGTAGGCTTGAACAGTGATCTGCCGAAAGCTGCTTTGCTCCCTACTCGGACCATCTCCAACGCCGAACGGGCCACTCGACGAGAAGGCATGGAAGTGATCCGCCAACGCCCTTCCTATCTCACTATCACCATCCACCTGGACACCATCAATAACTACCGAACGGATGTAATTGCGACGACACCTCCCGTTTGCAACCTTGTGGAAGAAAAAAGAGTTTGCGTCTCCCTCCTTGAGCCATCTGTGCCTAGATCTCTGCTTCCACTCCGCAAGACATTTCCTATCTTCCAACACAACCTTTTTAAGCGCCTCCGCTCTCCTTGCGAGCTCGTCCGGATTAAGAGGACCGGAGTCCTCCAATCGATCGAGGAAAGCAAGATCATCCTCCGCCGCCACCCTAACCGCACGGCGGGCCTCCCGCGACTCCCTCTTAAACACACAAAGTCTAGCATGCAGAGAAGCGAGCTTTTGAATGAATCTCGAAGCTGCAGAACCCGAAACCACCGCAGAGGAACAATGAGACGAAACCAGATCACAAAAAGAGTCCTTCGATAGCCACGCCTTTTCGTATTTGAAGAAACCCCTGCGGGGCGACTGCTCCTCAGAATCCCAGAGCAAGGGTGAATGATCGGACCGAGTCCGAATTCTACTCGCAACAAAGGACAGAGGGAATAACTCCATGAGCTCAGAGGATGCCAAAAAAGGTCAAGGCGTGATCGAGAGCCAGAATTGCGCCAGGTGTACTTCACATCCGCAACATCCATCACTTCGAGCTCTAAATTTTCCACCACTTCCACACAATTCGCTGACCCGGATCCTGACCACCACGCAGACCCAGCCGATCAGAAGATAACAAAGTAACATTGAAGTCGTCCCCAACCAACCAAGCGGTCTAGGGGAAAGAAGATCTAACTGCACGCAGATCCACCTAGAGCTGCGGCCTTGAAGCCGGCTGGCACGACCCATAAACGCAAGAAATCGCGAAAATCGAACCAGTAGCGAGGCTCTCCAAGAGCATAGTGAGAACATGAGTGCCTCTCAACTCTGACCGGAACCGAAAGGCATGATCTTTCCACGCAACAAGCGAGCCACCCGCGGACCCAACCACGTCAATCGTACAGAACCCATTCAGGGATCCAACATCTAAAGAGCACCAGACCTCGCCCGGACATGAGTCAAGCTTGGTCTCCTGAAGTAGCACGATGTCACATCCCCACTCAACGAATCTAGTTCCCAAAATCCTCCTCTTCTCTGGGTCACCCAGACCTCTTACATTCCACGATAATATCTTCATTTGGTACCCGTGGATTTGTCCCATAGGCGGATAACTCCCGCCATTGCAGCCACCTGAGCCATACGCTCCGACACCGGTTGGGGGACATCCCTCGGCCTTCAAGAGCGAGGGCGCCGCTTGTATCTCTTGCCAATCCTCCGGTTGCCAACACCCACATGTGCCAGAGCCAAGCTTGACCCCTCCGCGGATCCCAGCGGAGAGTTGGATCCCGCAGCAGGCAGGACCGACACCTGCTCCTGGGAGCACAGATCCACAACGCCGATAAACGGTAGCTCGACAGAAGGGAGAGAGTGAGAATCTCTCCATGGCTCACCCACAGACAGAGAGACTCCATCCCCTGAGCTCTCCCGAGTGGAGCCACGAGCGAAGCACGACGAAAATGGATCCCCTGGCAGACTGGGACCTGAAAACAGAAAACGGGCCGCATTCGGATCCACCGACCCGCAACCGCACAGAAAGCCACCCGCTCGCAAAAGCGCGCGAGACTCCAGATCTGGGGAGAGAGAAAGGTCAGAGACCCGTTGCGCCTTCTAGGGAAGCCCAAGCGGCAATGCACCCGGGCACGGAACCGACGTCTCCCAAGTGACGCAATCAGACGAGACGCGAGTCTCGAAGCAATCCACCTCAAAAGGCTCAAACTGGAGAGTTGGAGGGGCCAACTCAAGGCCCTCCCTCGGAAAACGGAACGATGCAGGCTGCCCAGGAGCCGAGAGGCCAAGCGTCACTCGCGCATCCATCGGCAGTGGAAGCGTCACCACCATCCTGACCCCTCGGCTGCGGCGGTGGCAGAGGATCACAAAAAGAAACCTGTAGCGGAAAGTGGAACCGTCCAAGGGCCAACACCGTCGAGGAAGAAGGACAACAACCAACAGGACAATCCATCAACACTAGAGTAACCTCAGGGTCTGACCCTGGTAATATGACATCAACCAAAATCTGCACCACCGACCCCGGCATTCTAAGAGGCAGGCCCAAAGAGGAGACCGTGCACGATAAGAAAGGTACCCCCCGCACCTCCGCCACCTTCCTCGACGACCGATCCACTAACCCATCCGCACAACACGACTCAACTTTATCTGAAAATCTAACTATGGAGGAAATTAGATTCCGCGAACAGTGGGAGAAAACAGATAATAGGGCTAGGAGCTTCATGCTGACCCACATGGATTTGAACATGGTTCGGGTTTTTGAGACCTGCGAATCAGCTTACGAGCTCTGGACCGCGGTTAAGGACAAATATCACTCCAAGTTGGAAGTGAGTGTCCAGCTTCTTCTACACAAGTACAACTCGTGTAGAATGAAGGAATTTGAAAGTGTCCTCAAGCACATGAACAAGATGATCGTGATGGCCAAGGATCTTGCGGCTGCTGATTGCGCGATTCCGGAGAGGATGCAGATCGCATCCATATTAGGAAGTTTCCCACCGTCATTCGACATGGTTGCCACATCTCTGCGGATGAATGGCAAATTGAGTCTGACGGACCTACCTGCAGTGCTGGAAATCATGCAAGACCTCTCAAAGCAAAGATCGAAAGCTGAGATCTTTGAGGTCGAGGAAGAAGAAGAAGAAGTAAATGCCGTGCACACGAAGAAAAGGCTGGGCCCCTCCAAGGCGAATTTCAAGGGAAATAGTGGGAAATACCCACGTGGCTCTTGCTACGGTTGCGACAAATATGATCATTTCAAGGTCAATTGCCCCAATAAGAAGAAGTCAGGAAATTATAAAATGCCTGAAAACAAAGACAAGAAGAAAATGGAATTCGCGGCTGTCGTGGAATGCAACTCCGTCATCACAGACAGTGACGGATGGTGGATCGACTCTGAAGCAAAGATTCCCACCAAGTCCGTAGAATCAACATCATATGAAATATGAAATGTCAGAAAGCCCGAATTGGGCCATCTCCGGAAATAGGGATGTGTTGCAGATGTTCTGGTACCGAGTCAGCGTAGGGATAAGCTAGACTTCAGGACACTAAAATGCAAGTTTATCAGATATAGTGAACATTCTAAAGGATATATGTTCTTCCATTAAACTAATGGTCTGATCGAAAGTCGTTATGCGACTTTTTTTTAAAATTCATCAAGAAAAGGAGAATGAAGTAAAGGAATCAGATCCTCTGATTGTCCTACAGGACAATGAAGACGACTTGAGCATTAGACAAGAACTTGAGAATGATATCGATCATCCAAATGTAGAGAATGAACCTATGGAACATGATGATCTTTAGATTGGATGGACCCACACAACTCATGAGTATAATCGGTAACAAGAGACCCATAACACGTCCCACATGGATGGAAGATTACTATTTCTATGGATGCGAGGCGTCGTGCTACACCGTGGATGAGGATGTCACTGATTGTACAGATCCCATATCATTTGATGAAGCTATGGCTTCGTCTGAGTCTAAATCATGGTCGGCTGCCATGAGGGATGAGTTGGCCTTAATCGAGCGAAACAATGTTTGAGAATTATGTGATTTGCCAGAAGATAGACAATCCATAGGTAGTAAGTGGGTATTCAAGAAGAAGTACCAAGTCAATGGTACTGTTGACAAATACAAAGAAAGATTGGTTGCCAAGGGTTATACTCCGCAAGTTGGACTAGATTTCCAGGAAACCTACTCTCCAGTGACTAAGTTTGCATCCATTCGGATGATCTTAGCCATAGTCGCTTATATGGATTTGGAATCGTTCCAAATGGATGTGAAGACGGCCTTCCTTATTGGAGAATTAAAGGAAGAGAATTATATGTGACAACCTGATGGATCTCAGGTTGAAATTTGGATTTGTTTCAAATAAATTGGATAATTGTGTGTATGTCATAAAGAGGGGGAGCATGTTTGCAATCATATCATTATATGTGGTGTCATTCTGCTTGCAGGTAATGGCATACAAATGCTCAATGAAATCAAACAAAAATTGAGCAATGAATTTGAGATGGACATGGGTGAAGCATCCTATATTCTTGGAATTCAAATAACAAGAGACATGGACTAAAGGACATTGAGCCTTAGTCAAGAAAGATATTTGCATACTATATTAAGGAGATTTGGAATGAAGAATAGCACTCCAGCTCCAACACCACTTGTGATGGGTAAGAGACTCAGTAAGAGTAAGTGTCCCGGAAAGGGGCAGAAACCTTTAGATGTACCATATGCACAAGCAGTGAGAAGTCTAATATATGCAATGATGTGTACTCGACCGGACTTAGCGTATCCAGTAAGCTTAGTCAGTAGATATCGAAGTAATCCCGGTCCAGCACATTGGAAAGCTGTAAAAAGGATTCTTCGATATCTGAAAGGGACGGTACGTTTGAAACTTATGTATCAAGCATAATCGCTTGAAGTTGTAGGATACTCTGATGCCGATTTCCGAGGGGATGTGGATGATAGAAAATCCACAACGGGTTACCTGTTCATGTTTGGTGGTGCAACCGTTTCTTGGGGTAGCAAGAAACAAGGATGTGTATCTCGACATACACAGGAGGTTGAGTACATTGCATGTAGCATGGCCACCACTCATGCCGTGTGGATCGGACGTTTTCTAGAGAACCTAAGCCTCGAATTGGTCAAAGGACCAATTGAAATGTATTGTGAAAATCAAGCTGCGATAAACTTGATCAATAGTGGGCTAATAGTTCTAAAGGAAAACAAATTGAGATCCAATATCACTATATACAAGATATAGTGGGGAAACAAGAAATCTCGGTAACCTACATACCTACCAGTGACATGTTGGCTGATTCCCTTACCAAGGGAATAGCAACAGGAACATACATTAAACATGTTGGTTTAATGGGACTCAGGAATGTATGAGTCAAGGAAGATGTTTCATAGATAATGATCCTCAAATGATAAATCTCCATGTGTATACTGCACGAATAGTGGGAGTATATATGTTTTGACCACTTCGGTCAAGTGGGAGATGTAGAACGGCCGCCGTGGCCGACGTGGGCGGTTGCGGCAAGGCCGGGTCTCACGGAGACCCTAACCACTAGGGACGTGAAGGATGGGGGCGGACATGGTGAGGGTTACGCCCTATAAATAACCTCCTAGGAGGAGGGGAACGCCCATCGATCTGAACTCGCTCGCCTAACGGGAGCCCCCATCTGATCATTCCATCCCTCTCTCCATCCCTCTCTCTCTATTTCGTTCTCTCTCTCGCAACCAAGAGAAGGAAAGCATACCTCGTTGATCTTCTACAAATCGGACATCAAACTCTTAGTGCTAAGCTAAAGAGGTCAGGTAGAAATTCTCATAAAAGCGCTACTATACTGGATATAATCCCAAGCTGGATCTTTTTTGCTGTTACTATATCCATATATGTATTTGGAAGTTTTTTTGAACTGATATCGGTATTTAGTTCGTATTCGATAAATATTCGAATACATATTATCTATATTTCAGTGATTTTTCGATTAACGGATATTCAGATATATCCGTATTAGTTTTTATCCCTACTAGCACATACAACCAAGACTTAAAAACAAACCAGTTGTTGAACCGATCTCATGTTGAGTTTGGTTTGATCGGTCGATCCAGTGGTTTGAACCAGTCGAAAGTGTTATGATGCAAGCTTCTATACAAATCGAGAAAAATTTGGAGCTTTCATTTTTATAGAAGTTGGTCAGGTTGGACTGTTCTGGAAAACGGAGTCTAATATTTTTAGTAGTAAAATATATGTATTTAATATGCTTTTCATATAAATTTGGTGTTTTTGTTCGCATGAAGTTGAACATGAGACTTGAGAGTTTTGTGTTAAGATTCGACGTGAGCGACGTGAACATGTTTATATGGGAGAGATGTCCCAGTCTCCGGATTCTTCTACTCTCGTCGGGACTTACATGCAATTTTCAAAATTAAACATTTCAATTTCTTTAAATCCAACAATTTCCAAAATCCTATTAATTACTAAACTCTCGGTCTCGGATTCTCGTGCAAAGAATGGGTTTGTTGGACATGCAATTTCCATAATTGAACATTTCAATTATCATTGATTCGAACACTTGCGGTTTTTTTGGGTTGGTTTTTTTTATGGATGGGTTTGGTTCAGGTGGTCCAAACCGGTTCGGTCCTATTTATTTTTATTTAAATAGTTAAAATTGGCTGGACGGACGGCAAGTTGGCCCGTCCATGGTTTGACCGGTCCAACCTGTTGGTTGGAAAAATTGGCCGGTACATTGTGAACCGGTCGGTGGAGGTTGGCCAGTCCATAGTTGGACCAGTCCAACTGATCGGTCCTGTCCGATTTTAGAAACCACGCATACGACGGCATGGCGCTACCAGTTTAACAAGTTCAATGCCAGTTTGTTTATTTAAGTCCCTGTGATACGCAGTATTTCTTAACAACCATGCCGGGACTCATGTTTTTTTATCTTTGATGCCATGCTTTAGTAATTGTAGCCGACCCTAAATTGTGGGAAAAGACTTTGTTGTTGTTGTTGTATGCCTTGCTTTAATAATGAAACACTCATGTGATACAAGTTTTCCATATATCACACGCTCCTACACCTAAAGAATTTTTTGATGAGGGTAGGTATTATTATCAAGAATGTGATTCTCATGCCTGGATAGACATAATGTGGCAGTATAGAGTTCGGTGAAATTTATTCATGATGCTTCGAGTAACTTTAAATTGATTTTTTTTGATAAAGTTGGTATTTTCTTAGATTTACGGACTTCTTGGCATTCAAAAAAGTTTGAGGGGCTTAATATAGTCTTGATAACTCACTAGTGACGTCTTCTTTCCAGAGTAATAATCCGGCCTTCATATGTATGTTTTCTTGGCAGGTTTTATTATGATGTGCCCACAGCTGTTTATAAACTACAAATTGAAATCTGTAGCTCATCTCCCCTGGAGGCAAATGACTTACAAGTTTCTCAATACTATTATTGATGATCTTTTTGCGTTTGTTATCAAAATGCCTATGCTACATCGACTGTCTGTTTTCCGTGATGGTAAGATTTTCACAGTAATTTTCAGTTGAGCCATAGTTGAAAGGTCAGTTCCTTTTCTCGTGTTTTACTTCCTGAGATCTGCAAAGTGTTACACCTGACTTGGGCATGGTATTTATTGAGATAATTGTTTTTACTTATCATTTATTTATATTTTTTATTTCTAGCTACTTTATGTAATTTTCCCATCGGGCTTTTCTCCTATATAAGAGAGCCCTAGGGTCAGAATGAATCAATCAATTCTATTTTTCCTTTCCACAATATCAGAGCGATGGTCCTAGACCGGAACCCGTGCCCTAACCACCCTCCCCACCAAAACCCTTAGGGGATACATCCTCTATGTGATTCGACAGTTGCTAAGCTGAATGCCGCTGCCTTCTCTCTCGGTCGGCAACAGCAGCCCAATGCTGCCGCCGCTGTCGTCGGTGCCGCTGAACAGCAGCAGTTGAAGCTGCCTTACGCCACCGTCGCCAATGTGAAGGTCATCCATTCTCCCTCTCATGTGATCTCGGTTCGTGTGGCACCCTAGGTCATTTTTCAATGCTCGCGGAGGTCTGAAAATCGCCCCCAAAAAGGCGATTTGATTTCTGTTCAATCTGATTTTGGGTTTATAGGGTGCGGTTTGATCATCTAAAGCCACCCTAGTTACCCTGAGAGCCTCTAACGGATGGAAGAGGTTGTGGTATGAGTCTACATCCACAACCATCTTTTTGTATGCATGTGTAGTTGCATTCGTTCTTGTCTACCGCCACAATCTTCGTTACAGTTGCCATCATGTCAGGCAACAGAATCGACTCCAAAGTTGATGTCCCATCCTTGGGTGCCTCCAAAGGTTCAACACCTATTGTCAAGTGGATGTGACTAATTATGAATTATGGACTATGCAATTCATGAGCCTAATGCAGTGCAACGACAAGAAGCACATTATCACACAAGATGAGCCAAGTGACAAGACCGGGGTTAATGCCTCATGGGAGGCAGATGATGCATATGCGCGTGTCTGTTTGGAACAATGTTAGTGGAGATAGCCAATGGCAATGATATTCTGAGTCAGCCCACAGTGAAGGCAATGTGGGACATCCTCACCGTTACTTATTCGCAGGTGAAGAATGAGTTGAAGATACTACAACTTCAGCATGATATCTTCACGTCTAAGCAGAACGGACGTCCTCTCCATATCCTTGACACTTTTCTCAAGGGTATGTTTGAGAAGCTTCATGGTTTCATTCCCTTGATTGCTCCCCTGAATAACTTAAGGCTTACAGAGATTCGATGATGATCGGAGTTTTTCTAGCAGCTTTTGATCATGAATATGATGCAGCTCGATCACATATTTTTACTGATGCCACTATACCTCCAATGGAGGAGGTATACCACAGATTGAGTATGCTCTCTATAGCACCTGTGGCGTTACTCAGCAGTCTCTGACCTCTTCAGCGACCACCGCATCTCGTGGTAGAGGGAGTTCTACACAGTACTGTGGGCATGGTACCCATGGCAGGGGAGGGGGTAGTCGATCCCATCAACCGTGCATTTACTGCCATAGGCAAGGTCATTCTGAGGATACATGCTACTCTAATCATGGATTTCTTGCTTCAGTTCGTGTTGCAGAGCAGACTCAATCAGCTGGTGTTCCTCCTCCCACATCTGATCAGAGGTTTGATGAGCTTGTGGCATGATTGAGAGAGATTATGCATGCACATGGGTCATCTACTGCTCCTTGAGGATCCTCAAGGTAGCTGCGTCATCATCTGCATCCACATCAGGTCCGCATATGCTTTTACTAGCTGTTACAGAGCATATTTGACGGAGTGGATTATTGACTCAGGAGCTTCACACCATCTCTGTGGTGATAGAGGATAGTTTATTGCATACAGATCGATTCAACCATGCAGATGTGTAGTCATAGCAGATGGGGCCCACTCTCCCATTACTAGACATGGGGATGTATAATTGACTTCAGCAATGCACCTACAAAATGTTCTTTATGCTCATGATTTTTCTATAAATTTACTATCTACTAGTCAAATCACCAAAGATTGTTGTGCCATATTTGATCAGTCCTCTCTTGTATTTTAGGACATTCTTACGGGCAGGGTGATTGGATTTGGCCGTGAGTAAGGGGGTCTTTAAAGACTGGTTCAGTCCCCATATGCTGGTGCTTTGACCATTCACACTGAATCAATCTTCCTTATATGTGACATCTCCGATTTGGTCATCTTCCTCTGCAGAAGTTGTGTCACGTTCTTCCTCAGATTTCTCCTCTTTCTACCATCCACTGCGAGACTTTCTAGCTTGGGAAGCACCATTGGTCTACCTTTCTGAGTCGTCAGTGTTCATAGTATTTTTGAGTTGATTCATCTTGATATTTGTAGTCCAAGTCGTGTCCCAAACCATCAAGGACACATTTTATCTTGTTGCTGTTGACGATTTTTTCTGATTATCTTAAGTACTTCTTAAAAATAAGTCTGATGCTGGTCATGCTATTCCGTCTTTATCAATGAATAAAGAATATTTTTTCTGCGAATGTCAAGTATATTCATTTTTACAATCTATTAAAATTCTGTAGTTTACAACTTTCACAGTTTCTCAGAACCCTTGGCATTGTTTATCAGACTTCATGTGCGTATACATCCCAACAAAATAGGTTGGTTAAAATCAAACATTGTTACCTTTTGGATGTCACCAAACCCCTCCTAATTCAGAGTCGTGCTCCCCATTCATATTAGTGCGATGCGGTTCTAACTGCTTGCTACCTAGTGAATCACACGCCCTCGTCTGGGTTGGGAGAGCAAATCCCATTCTTGATTGGGTTTCCTGAGAAGGATCTTTTCTTCCTCACTCTTCGGATGTTTTGGTCAGTTGCTTTTGTTCATCATACGTCTCCTGGCCGTGACAAGCTCTCTCCTAGATCTGTCAAGTGTGTCTTTGTGGGGTATTCCAGGACTCAAAAGGATATCGTTGTTTTGATCATGTTCGATAGAAGTATTATGTTAGTGCGGATGTTACTTTCTTTGAGTCGATCATGTTTTTCTCTCATACATGTGATAAGTTGATTCCTTCAGAGTCTGGAGAAGAGGTATCCATGGCTCTATCTTCGGGTTTGTCTACCATGGGTATGCCTCTTTCACCACCTCCATTAGCACCTCCTCCACCTTCTTCCTCTACCTCATCACCACCTCCTCTACAGTCTTCACCAGCAACCCCCATCTTTTTTCCACATGTTTACACGCGCAGACCTCGTGCTCATTAGCCTCCTCCATCATCCAGCATACCTCATGTATGTTCTGAACACTTGGTTTCTACTTGTGGCATTGGTGATTTGCATTTACAGCAGGATGAGCATGTTATTTTAGATCTTCCGGTCTCGATCACTAAGGAGGTTGAAGACCTTGACGTGTCCATTGCTTTACGGAAGCAGAGGCATACATGTGCTACGTAGCCTCTTGTTTCCCATGTTTCTCTTGTACATCTCTCAGAGGAGTTTCAGAGGTTAGTTGTTGGACTATCTGCTGTGGATATACTACTGACATATAAGGAGGCATGATAGATTGGTTAGTGGTGTCTTGTTATGGAGGAAGAAATGGCAGGGTTACAGTCTCGTGGCACATGGAGTATTGTTCCTGCTCCACCTGGTGTATCTATTGTTGGGAACAAGTGGGTGTTTAGGGTGGGGTGTATTATCAGGATTCGTTTTCTTCTGTCGCTCGACATTCTACATTGAGGATTCTTATTTCTGCAGTTGTGGTACGTGATTGGCCTATGTTTCAGTTAGATGTTAAGAATGCTTTCTTGTATGGTGACTTCAGGAGATGTCTACATGCAACAGGTTTTGCTGTTGAAGGGGAGTCACATATGGTTTGTAGACTTCACAAGGCTATTTATGGCCTTAAGCAGAGTTTGATGGCTTGGTTCTAGAAGCCTCTGAGTTGATTGTTCCTCAGTGATACGTCAAATCGATCGCAGATCACTCTCTTTTCGTCCAGAGATCCCAGAGAGGTACTATTGCTATTTTGGTTTATGTGGATGACCTCTTGATAAGCAAGGTATTCAAACAAGTAAGTATTTCTTTGGACAACAGTTTGTGACCAAGGACCTTGACAATCTTTGTTATTTTATTAGCCTCGAATTTGTAAGGAACCAGCATGACATGGTGATGATGTAAAGGAAGTACGTTACTGATCTCCTAACTGAGACATGCATGACAAGATGTAGGCCTGATACTACTCTGATGGATCCTAATGTTAAACTCTATGATGATGACTCTGAGGAGGTTGATCAGAGATGGTATAAGAGCTTGTGGGGAAGCTTTTATATATCACCATTACCAGGCCTGATATATCATTTGCAGTGAGTAGAGTTAGTTTATGGAGCGGCCCAGACATGTACATATGGATGCTGTTTACACGATTATGAAATATTCGAAGACTTTTTCAGGTGCAAGACTCTTGTTCAGTAGAGATATATCCCTTACAGTTACATCATGTGCTAATGTAGATTATGCAGGATGCTCCAATGACATGAAGTCTACCTCAGATTTCGCCGTCTTTGTAGGTAGTTCACTTGATTCATGGAAGAGCAAGAGACAGACGGTTGTTGCCAGATATAGTGCCAAATCATAGTATAGATCCACGACCCAAGGTAGCATAGAGATGATGTGGGTCACCTGACTGGCCTAATTATTGAGGTGCCAGTTCCCATGCACCTCCAATGCGACAACCACGCTGTGTTGTTCATAGCCAATAATTCACCTTTCCATGAAAGAACCAAACACATTGATGTAGATTCTCACTACACTCGAGATATGATTCAGAAGGGATTTATCTCCACTTCTCATGTTACTTCAGGAGATCAGACTGCAGATATATTCACCAACACACTTGATAGAGGCCCATTTCATCGTTGCTGTTCCAAACTGAGCATGATAGACATATATACTCCAGCTAGAGGGGGAGTGTTGAGATATTTGTTGTTATTTGTTCTTTATTCATATTCTTATTTCTATGTCTTCTTTATGTAATTTTCCCGTAAGACTTTTCTTCTATATAAGAGAGCCCTAGGGTCACAATGAATCAATCAAATTCTATTTTCTCTTTTTATAGTCTTGAAAGAAGTTTATCTTATTTTTTTGATCTGATGGACATAATTCCAACTTCTTCCATTTAAGCTGTAGAGATTCGTATTTGCTGGCATCCATAATTAATTTTATTGTTGTTGATGTTTGCTTACCCATCATCTTTAGTCGTCTGTAGCAAGCGATGGCTTTTCTTCTCCAAGTATCCTAGTTGTTAGCCATAATTAAACCCAGCAAAAAATACTCTTCTCTCTATGAAATTGTACCTGTGAATGACCTTTTTCGGTTCGAAATATTGCAACTAAAGTAATAAAACTCATGTCTGCATATTTGAGTATGATGCATTTTCATTCCGTTCAAATTGCTTTTCTGCAGAGCAAAGTCTTTTGCTTACACATGTTCGTAGAGTCTGATGTTTTTGATTTCTTGTTTACGCCACATGTTTGTAGTGGTACCTGAGTCTTATGTTATTGGTTGGCCGCTTGGTTGCAGATGTCATTTTTCTAATATACCTGTACCAAAGATGGGTATACCCGGTGGATAAAAGACGAGTCAATGAATTTGGTTTTGGAGGTGAAGATGATGATCAAAGTGTAGTTAGCCATGAGCCTGCTGCAACACAAAGTACTGAAGCAGCTTCAGATGGAGACAAGAAAACCAACTGATCCAGTATTTATTGTATATGTGATATTAGACAACACTAATTATAGTTAGCAGTAGAATTAACAAATACGCTTTTTGATTTCTTGCGTGTTGCTTCTAGCAACCTATTCCATCTTGCCAGGCCTACAAGACCATCTTGAATTTGTTGCACGTGGTTTTGAGCTCTCCCCTGCATAGACTGCCATAGCCTTGCTATGTAATGGAACTGGGCTCAGGAGGTGGATTGGTTGATAAATTGTAGCATACATATATCGATCTCAGTCGGTTATGAAGTTGTCTTTACTTGCTTGTAGTTTCTCGAGGCAATTCTTCTGCAGATCCTAGTTTTGTGCTTTTCAGGAGGTTAAAACAGTTATATATGTGGCACCTGTTTTTCACCACACTTTTTTTATTGTTATCAATTTTCATGTCTAGGTTTAAACTGTCATGTAATCCATAGATTATGATCAGAAATTCTCAAGAATTCACTCAGATTTTGTTAATAAACCTTTTCATAATAATTTGGAGTTCTTTCTTGTGTTCTCAGCTAGATCTTAATGTAGAATACATACAATGTTTTTCCAATATAATTCCTTTGGCCTTGCCAATGCAATTGTCTATTGTTCCATGTTGTCTGGCATTCAGTCTTGCAGGTCAGAGTATATCTTTGTCTATGAATCTGTTTCCATCTATGGGCTATGATGAGAAGCGGTCCAGAAAACTGTTGCACATTTTTATACGAGCTTTTCTTGATGTGAGGATTAGCAAGAAAAAAGCCGGTCCTGGTCATGTGAGCACCCTACAGATGAATCATGCTGCCTATATCATCTTGTTCGCAGCATTACTTTTCTCTACCTATTATATCCTACCATCAGAAGCATTGAAACGAAGCATCCGGTCCCTCAC
This sequence comes from Ottelia alismoides, assembly GCA_037367405.1. Taxonomy (NCBI): domain Eukaryota; kingdom Viridiplantae; phylum Streptophyta; class Magnoliopsida; order Alismatales; family Hydrocharitaceae; genus Ottelia; species Ottelia alismoides. The sequence goes on from JAZKJV010009970.1 coordinate 234,904, forward strand.
TCTTCCTTTCTAGCCATTCCATCGCTCTCGTAAGGCGGTCACTGGAAGTCTAATCTACCCCTACCCTTGTTAGCTGTCATCTAATCTCATTGAATTTTGCAATTGCTGTCACAACCTCAGCATAACACATTGCATGTTGCATTGCATATCAAATTCCTTCTTCCTCCAGGTCGCTTTTATGAAACATCCTCCTGCTTCCACTGGCCGCTCCAACCATGATGGCAATCTTCCTAGCTTCACTTACCTCTCCTTCACCGTCAAGCCTTCACGTACCCTGGCTGTTGTGGTGGATGATGCATCTCATTTTGCCCTTTCTGCAAATGTCATTTTCTATCAGCAAATGTTCCTCCAAAAAGGATGCGAGGGCAAAGTAGTTTACTTGTTCGATTTGCGGAAATGAATAAGGGAAAGTGCTGATGCCTAGTGCTTCTTTCTTTGTTCAAAGATTCTATAAATGTCCAGTCCATGATCAAATATAAGGGCGGTGGAAATCAATCGACGTATGCTGTCCAAGCCTAAATCTAACTCCTTGTTCTCGACCTAGTTTGACTCAACTTTCTGGCCTCGCTCCCTCTGGAGGTATCCCTGAGGGCCCGTTTGGATATTGGTGTGGGGCGGGTTGGGTCGACCCAACCCCCGTTTGGATAGTGGTGTGTAGGGGTTGGGGGCATCGGGAGGTGGTGTGGGGGAGCGGGGTTGGGGAGAAGGTCCAAGTGCGGGTTAGGAGTTTTGTCCGCAAAAGGTGAACAGTCATTCCATCGCGGGCGATAGAGGGTATTGGGATCTTTCCAGCGTCCCCATCGTCCTTTTGCTTTCGTCGTTCTTCCCACCCATCGCCATCACTCCATCGACGCAGGAATCCCGGAGCGTTGCTGCCGCTTGAGGACACGGCTATGGTCAAAGGCATCCTCGTGAAGGCTGCGTCGCCAGGACCTCGTCAGAAGTATGTCCACCTCGGAGGAAGCATCCGCGGGTGTGAAGAGTAGGGCTCGACCATGTCCACCTCCATCGGTAACAGGGAGTGATGTCTAGCCATCAAGCGCAGTCGTGCGAGTCGTCAGCCCCACCGATTTCTCCAAATCCATTGAGAGGGGGAAGAAGGGCACTGGGGGTAGAAGAGGAGATCTACCCCTATAAATTGGCCGCGACCGTACTTGTTGCCATACACGCACTCGCCTCAGCCGGCGTCGTCCTTGGAGCGGAGAAGTTGGCTGCCATTAAGCGTTGCCTTGGTTTGCTGTTAGGAAGGTATATCGACATGCCTTACCATGGCTGATGTATGTTCTTGTAACGCATTACATGTTTTATGGACTGAAGTTGGGTGTTCTTGTAACAGATTACATGTATGCGATTTGCGTTTTCCATGTTATCAAGCAAATTTGCAGTGGTCCTATTTCATAAAGTACTGGTTGTTTGGGCGTTCCTTTGGTAGATCTTCCTTCATTTCCATAGCACCGTTTATGATTATAGGGTGTACTGGTTTTTTGGGTGTACTGATTATTTGCAGTGGTCCTATTTCAAAATGTACCGGTTGGTGGATCTTCCTTCAGTTCCATATGATTGTGTGTACTGGTTGTTTGGGTGTTTTTGATCGATTCAACCCTTTTCCCACTTTCTGGAGTTCACTGATTTTCTACTGGGTATATGTTATCATCGGGTTAATGTCATCATTGGGTCCGGATTAAAATCATGTTGTCACTTTGGTTTTAAGATAATATAAGGTTTAAAAGGGTTTATGATTATTGATTTGCAGTGGTCCTATTTCAACATGTACTGGTTGTTTGCTTGTTCCTTTTGTGGCTCTTCCTTCATTTCCATAGCGCCGTTTCAAACAACATATATGATTGTGTGTAGTGGTTGTTTGGGTGTTTTTGATCTATTCAACCATTTTGGCACTTTCTGGATTTCACTGATTTTATACTTGTTCAGAGTGGGTATATGTTATCGTCGGGTATGTCATCATTGGGTCTGGATTAAAATCATGCTGTCACTTTGGTTTTACGATAATATAAGGTTTAAAAGGGTTTAGGATTATTGATTTGCAGTGGTCCTATTTCAACATGTACTGGTTGTGTGGATGTTCCTTTTGTGGCTCTTCCTTCGTTTCCATAGCACCATCTCTAACAACATATACGATTGTGTGTACTGATTGTTTGGGTGTTTTTGATCGATTCAACCATTTTAGCACTTCCTGGAGTTCACTGATTTCCTACTTGTTGAGTGTGGGTACATTTGGATAAATATAAAATCCCGCAAGACATAATTTGAAAGGGGGGTTTATATCAGTTTTTGGGTTTTTTGGTTTTGCCGTTTGTCTTTTGGATATTGGTATCCATTTGGATTTTGGTGTTCACTTGAGAGGGATTTCATGTTGAAAAAGAAGGGTATTTCGTTGTTGATTTCATTTGGGTATTTTTATTGGATGATGCTCTTAATTGCAAAGGTGACTTCGTTTACAAGAGTAGCTGATTTCATTTGGTATTTTTATTGGATGAGGCTCTTCATTCGAGTGGGGCCTGGAGATGGATTGCGGGTGATTCGTGTGATACGGTGGAGATCTCAATTTTGAGCTATCTGTTTGAGCCCTCAATTTGTTTCGTAGTTGTTGTTAATTCCACTGTTTGAGCCCTCAATTTGATTAGAAAATATCTGTTTGAGCCCTCAATTTGATTCGTAGTTGGTGTTCAATCCACTGTTTTTTTATTTTGATTTGGGTGTCACAGAACAGTGGGGTTTCATTGGCTTTATGGTAGTGTGTGCTCATTTCATTTGGGATGGGTTTTTGGGTATCCAAATTGACTAGGTAGTGGGTGTTCATTCCACTGTTGTCTTACATGTACCTGCGTGATTTAAATTGGGGTGTTAACTGCAATGGTGATTCATTTGATTTGGGCTTAAACTTACCTGCTGGATATGAATTGGGTGCTTGAAAACGATGGGTTCTTGGGTCCATTATGAGATGTATCGGGGGTTCACCAATACTGTTGTATTAATTTGATTTGAGGGTATCATTGCAATGGTGATGTCACTTTGAAGCGAAGTGGATTTGCCTGTTCATTATGATTAATTATGAATTTACCCGATATGCTATTGACCATTATGAAGAGATATGTCCGACTACGTGGGCACGACCGAGGGCGAGGTAGGCGGTCCTTCTGATGCACCCATCGCAGCAAGTGCTCAAAATGCACATTGGAATACCGCGCTAGATAAAATTTTCGTGGACATCATGCTTGAGCACGAGACTTCGTGGGCGGGAAGCACCTTCACCCTCCCGGGATGGCATTCGATCGTGAAAAGGTTCAACGAAGTTGCGGGAAGGGGATATACGAAGATCCAACTGCAGTATCGATGGAAAAACCTGAAGAAAGACTACTCCTCCTATTTGTATCTACGCAACAAATCAGGATGGGGGTGGGATAGTGTATACAACAAGCCAATTCCACCTTCAGATAGTGCCTAGTTTGAGGTATGTTCTGAGTTATAACTTTCTTTTAAATTACGGATCTGTGAAGTATCTCCTTTCTTTTACAATCGATTGTACTTTTGTACCACTAGGTGCCAGACAGATACCGCAAATACTGCAACAAGCCCTTCCTGTACTTTGGTGAGATCCAAAGGTTTTTGGTGAAAGACATAGCAACCGGCGCACATGCCACATCTAGTCGTCCTGGGAGGGAGAAGCATGGAGGAAGTACTTCACGCACAGCTGCTAGTCGAAGAGAGTTGGATTTTGACGAAAATCTGGACGAGTGTATGCCGGAACCTGGAGAGGATGCGGACGAGAGCGACGGAGTTACAATAACATCGTTGTCTCGAAAGAGAGACCTTCGAGGTAAACGATCAGCAGGCAAGAAAGCAAGGAGTGGGGGGACATTGAGCACAACAGGCCAAGAGTTGTTGCAGAATTTCCTCAGCGGCCTTCCGAAATCTTTCGCTGAGGCTAGGGAGGACCCGGACAAACTTGCTAACGCTGCGTGCAAGGAAATAAGTCGGATGTGGCCCGACCTAAATAGTATCCAGTTCGAAAGGATTGCAGAGAAGTTGGCGACTACGAGCGGTCGCAATGTTTACTACCACATAAAGGGTGATCCGGCAGAGCTGCACGCCTGGATTGAGAGGATTATCCATCCCTGATTTAATACTTTTTAGTTTAGAACTTTATGCTCGCCAGAATTATGGACTATGTCTAATCTAGGGTACTTGTTTCGACATTGGACAACATTTATGTTATGCTCCTAGGTCGTTATCTTATGTTTAATGCGTTGCAGGACTTCAGATTTATCTTCTGTATATACGTTGTTGTTTGCAGGTTTGAGTGGAGTCATATCTCTGTTGCAGGTTCTTGCAGAAATCACATCTTTGCAGGTTTACTGCATATTCAATGCATGTTCATTGCGAGAGACTAACAAGTTCCTTGCATGTTTTATTGTATATTCTGATAAGGCTGGATTTGGGCGTTAAATATTTCAGGTGTTATTGCATACTTCTATATGGCAGAATCTTTGTTGCAGGTTTTATTGCATAATTTGATAAGGCAGCATTTTGATAAGGCAGAATTTCTTAAGTACAACTATTAAATATTTCACAAAATTACAGCTTGACAGTGGTCGATGCTAAGGATATGGCAATACGTGGCTACAATCCTTTCGGTGATGTCGAGGAACATGTCCTCATAGCGTGCGCTGCGGTAGTAGGAGCAATTGCAATACAAGAGTGGGACTCACGTGTTCGACAAATTCCACGTCCACTGCATACCCGTCCACTCACAGGTCGTGATTGGATTAAGGAGATGCTTGACGGACACGACGACAGGGCATTTCAGAATTTCAGGATGAGGCCCCCTATGCTCAGGAGATTTGTGCGTTTATTATCGGAACATGGGCTGACACCGACAAGGTATATGGATGTCGACGAGCAGGTCTGCATGTTCCTGTACGCGTTCGGTAATGGCCATTCAAATAGGACAATCCAAGAATCATTCCAGCATAGCGCTGAGACCATTTCCCGTCATATTAGAAATGTCCTATCCAAGATACTGACATTGGAGCAAGAGTATATACGATTGGCTCCGCCTGTCACCGCAGCTAGGATCACTGCAGATCCTCGCTACTACCCGTATTTCAAAGTAAGGATGATCATCATATTAGTTTCACTCTTTAAATTTTGTTATAAATTGTCACTTTGTGCCACAGGGAGTGATTGGCGCAATAGATGGGACATACATCCCAACACATGTCGATCCGGAGATGCAAGGAGCGTATAGGTGTAGGAAACAATTTCCAGCACAAAACGTAATGGCCGCTGTGGACTTCAACCTATGCTTCACGTACGTCGTTACCGGATGGGAGGGATCGTGTGCCGACATGACGGTGCTCCGTGACTCTGTCGAGAGCGGCTCCCTACTTGTACAAGATGGATGCAAATACTTAGTCGATTGCGGCTACGCGAACACGGACACTTTCATCGCTCCATACCGCGGATCGCTACATCATCTGCCGGCTTGGCGGGCACGTGGATGTGTATATGAGAACCACAAGGACCTGTTCAATCATCGTCACGCGAAGTTGCGAAACGTGGTGGAGCGCACGTTTGGAGTGTGGAAGAACAGGTTCTCATGCCTTCGACGTATGCCCTCATATCCATTTGAAGTGCAGAGGGACGTAGTTAGAGCGACATGTATCATACACAACTTCGTTCGATTAAATGGTGGAGATTCAGTATCCGACGAAGAGGGCGAGGAGGACATGGTGCCGGAGGCCATGGACGAAGATCAACTACGTGAGGTTGGTATTCTTCGGGAAGACATAAGACGCGGCGAGGTCCTCCGTGACAGGATAGCTCGTGCAATGTGGAATAATAGGAGGAGGAGAGATGATTAAACACCCCGAGTAGTCGAAAGCCCAAAACGAGTGTATCACATGTCGTCCCATGTCGTAGGCAAAAGTTGTTGTTACTTGTTGTTGCTTGTAGTACTATTTTCTTGCTGCTTCTTGGAATTGAGGATTTTCTGTTCATCAGATTTGTTATATATTCTATGTAACAGGTAATGGACCCAACTGCAATATGTAGATGCGGTATACCTATGACATTGAGGTACGAACAGGGCGAACAGAACCTGTTGAGGCGCATTTTCTATGTCTGCTCCACCGGTCGCTGTGGGTTTCGCCTGCCTTACGTAGATGCTCCTAGGACATCGGACAATCACGCAAATGAGTTCTCCTTTATTGCCGGCCTTCTGTGGGAGGCCGAGCGTGAGAATGTCGTACTACAACGAAAACTTGAAAGTGCTAAGACAACGATAGACGACAAGGACTGCAAGCTTGCCTTCGTTTACTCAGAGCTGGACGACGCTGAGGACGCAACAACTTCGCTGAAAGACATGGTGGATACACTTCGCATCCAACTGGGACATGTGGGCATCGACACAGTGGATGATCGTATTGTTGACAAGCACGTCGTATGAGGAGAGTCTGTCAGTTTGGTTTTGGCAAGTTATCGTAATGTATGTCTGCGTGGCCTAAGTCTGAATCCTGTTAATGGCCGTTGGCCGCATTTAACGAGAGATGGTGAATTCGCTCTATATGGTAATGCAAACATTGATGGCCCGTGTGTTTTTTTACACGTCATTTAGAACCAATATTGCAGGTTTTTATAATGTTGTCCTCTCAATTTAATAACACTGTAATAGTGTTAGTTATATTCACGGAAATAGTCTCGTAAGAAATTAAGTATTAGCGACGTACATGTATATATTCAACGTAATTCCCCATTTCCACAACTACGCATGGAAACGTAGATAGCAGGGACAATATATTTACTTTTCAGTGGACAATAACGGAATATGAAAACAGTCAAGGGTTCCCTCCGCAAATTGCCACTCTTCTCACGTGCATAGCCACATGAGGGGACATGTGGAGGGACCATTATGTAAAAAATTGAAAGTAAAGGGTCTAAAGCGTTAATGTAGCAGGACTTTTTGAAAGACTGCTGAAAGTTTAAGGGCTAAAAAATATATACAAAATTTGCACAGGGCAGTAATTGCAAAATACCCCAACCCACCCCTGCAACCAAACACCTACTATTACAATCAGGTTATCCACATCCCCATCCCAACCAAGTGGGGGATAACCCAACCCACTCCAACCCAGCATCCAAACAGGTGGTGTGGCGGGAGGTAGAGGTGGGCCTTGCTTTAGATATTAGATTAAGGTGACATTTCTTTATGTTATTTTTACCAGACGACCATCTTTGAAACTTCCCTCAAGGCTTTGTTAAAGTATGAAGTTGGTCGAGAAAAAAAACTATGTTATTGTTGAAATGGAATTGGTGGAGCAGTATTACGCGAGATTTAATAGGAAAATAAAGGCAATAGCCGCCACCATTTTGGCAGATGTTAATGGAAGATTTAAAATGGGAAGTAGTATGTACACTCCAGAACATATCCAAAAGGGATCCAACTCTGATTTTGCTGCCAATGCAAGTTGCCATGATGATGCCATACATGATTTGGACATTCTTCACAGAGATGGTGTGGTAGCATGTGACCGGTCCCACTGCACGTAAAAAGAAGTTTGAACTAAAAAAAAGGAGAAGATTTTTCTAAAGAAGAACTAGCCGTCCACTTTCATTTTGTCATACTGTTGAAAGTCTTGTATGTTATTTTTTTCAAGAATCAAACAATGTTTAATAGGAGGTATAGAATCTGAAACTATATGCTTTGAATGTCCTTTTAAATATAATAATTTTCTCTGACCTGAATAACCTATTGATTCACAAGATTGTAGCATTCTAATCACAATATGCCATACTTTTGCTTGTTCTAGATATGGTTGATTGTTCTGCAGAATAGAAAGTTATCGTGAATAATGCGAAGCCCTTGCATGGGATCCGAAAGAAAATGCAGGATTTCTTTGCCTTTAATCTATGGAATGTTGCATCACAAGCGTAATAGATGCTACGCTAAATTTCATGTTGTAACATGTTTCTTTGTTAATGCTTGAATTTGTACAGCCATGCATCATCATAAATTTCATAAAAGAGGTAGGATTCTTTAAAAATATATAGCAATCCGGTCTTAAGTTGCCTTCAAAATGTACTGCTAAGACAAATAGGATTCTCGTAGAAATATGGTAAAGTGCTCCCATATTTTTTAAGGCTTTGTTCGTTTCGAAAATAAGCATTGGAATAAGATGTCAATTCTCCGCTTGGTGCGGTTACCAGGAGTACGATTGTTTTCATCCATATCTCATTATTTCACCTTATTTCACCCTTATTCTTATCTTTATTCCACCCTACCTGCCTTTATTCTACTTTATTCTCCTTATTGCTATCTTTCCAGTCGAACAGAGAATAGACATTTGTTCTCATTATTCTCCATCCTTATTCCTGCTTATTTTCCAAAGGAACGCCCCCCTAAGGGTGTAGCAGGACTTATCCTAAAATTGAGGTTCTACGAATTAGAAAATTGCCATGAAAAAAGTGGATGTCCTTGCATGGGTCCAAAAAAATATCAGTACTCTTTTACTTCAACGTTTGACATGTTGCACTACAATTATAATGTAGACTACTTGCTGTAGTCATGTTATGTTTTGAACATGCCTAGGATATATTATATGTTGTATCCGATAAATATTAGTGATGCAACAATCACTAAGGTGCGGGATGACTTGGAATTAATAACATATCAACAATCCATATTGCACCTTATTCCTAAAAGAGTAGGATGCTATGCAAAATGATGTAGCTTGCTATTGTAAGTTCGACGGGGGCAATATGCAATATTCCTACAACATTAGCAAATTTAAAATTTGCAAAATACAAGAAAATGAAATAGAGAATTAGAAATAATAATATACAAAATGATTTTAACATGGAAACTCACGTAAGCGTAAAAACACGATATAGAATGTTTCATTCTAATATATCCCCTTCACTCAATACTCTTTGAAATATCAAACGAATCGAAGAAATAGGGCGTTAATACTCAAGAATTCACTCAATGAGAGCTTCTTGCTATTCTAAAGAGAACAATAGTGAATACTCGAATAGTGTGTGCTCCAACAATGAGTATATGGTCCTTTATATATGGATCCAAGAAATATGATCGTTGGAAACAAAATAAGCAATAAATTGGAGAAGATTTGAGTCAAATGATCGATTAATTGAATAGTGAATGATCAGATCAATATGATCGATCATATCACAATGTATGATCGATCGTTGTATGGCCATTGAAATCAATATTCAAAATATGATCGATCATGAAATAATGTGTGGTCGATCAAGGGTGATTGATCAAATAGAAACACATGGGTGATCAGGGATGATCGATTAGTAAGAATATATGGTCGATCATTGTTGATTTCATCGATATTCTGATTTAGAAACCTCTGAAGATGTTGTAGAGGTTACAACTTTCCAAAATATACAATGTAAATATTGCAACAACTTTTTGAAGAAGTTTAAACAAACTTTCTAAGCATTTGCAACTTTGATGCAAAAGTTGACTTCATAGATTTTCTGAGTTAAATCCCACTATAGTCGTGCAATCACAATAAACAAGCGAGTGACTAACATATATATATATATGTGTGTGTGTGTGTGTGTGTGTGTGGTGTGTGTGTGATCTTTAAAACAATCAGAGAAACAAAGAACTAGCATTCTCCTCTTTTTATGATGACAAAACTTTTCAAAAGTTTAAAGAGATTTAACCAAGTAAGCATACACTTTTTCCAATCAAACTTGAATAGATCAAAGTAATCAAGATAATGAATTAAGAACTATGAATATTTGATTTAAATTTCTTCCTCTTATTAAAATAATTGAAAAACTTTAATTCTTTAGATGTAATGTATATGTAGTTTGTAAAAGCATTTCTTTTAATCTTTAGTTATTTTTAATCCTTTAATATTTAATCCCCGTTAATTCAATGTCTCTTAAGATATCAAGATTTAATATTTTCTCTTGCTTTTGTAATCACTTAAAAAGTAGTCAAAAGAGAGAAAAGAAACATGCATACTTTATTAATAAATAGGGAGCACATACAAAATGTTTTCATCATACAAACCACGTTGCCATAACTAGATTGAATGAAAAAAAGGTAGGAAACAAGGAACAAGTAAAAAGACTAGAAAGATATATCAAGATAGAAAAACCTAATCACTTGGAGAGAACTCAATATCCTTCGAGGCATCACAGGGTGCGGTGCTAGACTTCTTTCCACACTCGATCTCGCATCAGGTATCCGATCTATAGGAGAACTTAGGAGTACCAGTCTCTTCATAATCTGCGGCTTCTTCTTCTTCACACTCAAACATCTGAATATACTTCTCATGAGAGGAGGAAGTGCTGGGAGCAGAAGGACGAACTCGAGGTCTAACAGTTGTAGGTAGAGGGGCTCTAGTATGAGTGCAACAAGTGGCTGGTCGAGACGAAGGACGAGGATTCATGGAGACATGCATTTGATGAACTTCATCCACAAGCTTGTAGATGACCTCAAATTGGTCATTTTAAACTGAACATTATTGTTCGCCCAAGTAGCCATGTTCCTGTGATAGCTCATCAATGCATCCGCAATCTCTCTGATATAGTGAAGCTACAGAGAGTGGACGTCAACAATATCATGTGGCGAAAGAAATTGTTCTCCAAGTGCAAGCTGATATCAAAATAACCACACACGGTAGAATAACGGAGAGGGATGAACATGTATATGAACAAAGCCACTGAAATGTTGTGCCAGAGTAGGTAGATCAGGTCGAGGTCCAAAGGTAGGGGGTTGAGGAGGAGGAGTTTCCATAGAATCAACGTGAAGTGCATTGCTTCAATGCCAAGAGTTTTAACTTAGTTAATACGAATATGAATACAATATCATAGAAGGGTGAAAGGATATGAGGGACCGGAAAACCAAGAGAGAGATAGTTGATTGGAATCAGAGAGAGTAGGTAACAAATGTAATGGGACTAGTGGAAAGGTTGAATCCTAAAAAACAAAAATCAAGAATTGAATTTCGATCATCAAGGTTAAGTTGGTTGTTTAGATTCTAAAACACCCAGAAAAGACTCTATTGAGAAATAGAGGGAGGGATCTAAGATAGGATATGGCTAAGGACTTGAGTGTAGAAAGATGGTGCACTAGCATCAAGGTTTCTCTAACTTCTCATTGGTCAAGAGATTCAATCACTTATGAGAATGTAGGATGAGAACCTAGGCATCTTAAGATAGTTGAGATAAAAAAAGTATCAACAACAACAATTTATTTGCAGCGGTGTGGAGGCGATAAGTAAGCGTGTCGTCGATGTCTTGAAAATTACCATAGAACTCTGCTATGGTGTCAGGTGATATGGAGTCTATGAAAGAGTCTAGATAATCGGAGAAAGAGACATGATCAAATAAATTCCTCAGACGTTCAGTTCAAAAATCCCAATGAAGGTAGGAGAGTATTCTCTGAATACATTCCAAAGGATAGGTCAACCAATCGTCAAGATAAGACGAGTTAGTATGAATATAGTATAGGCTTGATGCAGTGTTGGAGGAGGAAGGGGTCTTCTTTGAATGCTTGAGGGCCATGGTTATCAAGTAGAAGGTATTGTAAAAGTATACTAAGTATAGGTCACTGGATTCAAGATGAGAATCACAAAAAAATAAGAAAACAATAACATGGAGATATAATTGATTGATCACGCTTGGTCGATTAGGAAGGAAGGGGTGGTTGATCAAAAGGCTCTACTTTGCTGAGGAAAGAGAGGGATTTTTGGTGGACTCCTGATGCTTGAAGAGGTATTTTGAGAGGGTCGGCCAAGGTATTTAAAGAGACAAGAGAGATTAGGGATAAAAGCGATTATCAAATTTCTAAGTTGTAGGAATAGAATAAACTTTCAAAAGTAAAGATAAGAATTAATTTGACAAAAAAGGAAGATTCTAAAGAGAAAACTAATATGCCAAGTCGATATGCATCAGAGATTTACTTCCCAATACTATTTCTCACAAAAATAGAATTTTCAAAATTCAAATTTATGGAATAATTGATTATGACTATGTATGCTTAATCAATGGTGATCGGTTGGGCTTGTACTATTGATTGATCAAAGGTAATTGATCAACTGATGCTGATTATCGATCGACACTTCCCTAATTATGTTTCCTTTTTTAGAATAAATATTCTCTAAATATCACTCAATTTGTGCAATCCTAAATATCTTCTGATCTTCTCAAACCAATGTGCATCTAAGAGGTTTAGTCAAAATATCTGCTTGTGTTTACTATTTCTAAAATTAAATTAGTCATTTTTACCATATTTTCTTTTTATAATTTAGTAAAGATCATGTTCTCATCAGAAAATTTCAAAAATTCAAAGTATCTTGATTTTGTACCATTTGATATACTAACTAAGTTTTATAAGTTTTGGACTGCATTTGATTGAAAAAATTATGAAAAATACCCTAAATTTGGCATGCATTTGCATAATCACATTTATTTGTATCTAAAACATAAAAATATATTATTGAAAATCTTGTGCATTTCATGATCTGAAAACTAGTCTTGAATATTTGTTTCCTCCTTTTGATCAACATCGGGTATTGTCGAAGTTAAATAAATAACATCATTGAATGAATTCATCGATATATTTCTGGTGTGGCTTTTGATTTATTATTATCTATCTGAGTACAATGTAAATCTCACTAATTAAGAAGGGTAGAAAGTGGTTAATCAAGGGCAGAGGGGGAGGGCATCAGAGATCTCGAGGCAAATGCACGTAGAAGATCGAGGTGATGGGGAGGGGTGCACACAAGGATACGTGGTTAGAGTGGTGAAAGAGGTAGGGGAGGGCACTAGAGATCTCGAGGCATAGGGGCACAAAAGGTTGAGGTGATGGGGAGGGGTGCACATGGGGTAGGCGATTGGGTGGGGGCGGAGGAATAGAGGGATAGAGAGTTAACATAGCTGTGTGCACACCCATGAATGACAAGAATACAATTAAATATGTGTTGGTTTTTTTGCAACTACTAGCTCAATTTTTGACTCTAAGATGCATGAAACATGGTTTCATCAACTGGCTGATCGAACATCCTAATTATTCATATTGACAGACCTCAACTTAAAAGGAAACCACATGCTATAAAAATATCTAAATGAGCAAATCTAGGGTTGCCAAGATGCATTGGTTAGTTTGTTCTCCGTCTTAAATAGAAAAATGACACCCTGCGCACATAAATCAATTGAATTTACATCTCAAAGAAAGTGTGATATGATGAAGTGAATCTAAGTTGCCTTTTAAGCTTGAAATTGGATTTAGAGATGTGGAACTTGAGGACTATTGAGGTTAAAATCCTAAATCTTTGGGTATCGATAAACTGTTAATCCAAAGGCCTAACTGAGCTCTATCCTTTGTCCTTGTCATAAATTTATGTAAGAAACAAATTCATTCAAACTTTTTTCCTTTTTCACTTATTCTTTAAATAAGTGTTAGGTAAGGAACTTTCAAAGTTATAGGATATGTGGTTATCATAGTTAGAAACTATGCCCCTCCATGTTTATCATCTTTCTCCTTTTGGAGGGGGTGCATGGAACATCATACTTGTACATGCCCCAGGGTCAAGGCTGTAGTACCTTAAACCCTACCAAATATGTTGCTGATTTGGAGTGGTAGGTTTTAGGGCCTTCAACTCAGCCCTCGTGGAGTGATGTTGTTGATGCTCAATGACCAATTCCACCCTTTTCCATCCATCTCTTGCTTCCTTCTCTTCTTCATCATCATTTTCTCCTTCTTGATCTTCCTTCTGTTAGGGGATCTACATCCTCAACTCGAACTTCCTCCCACTCTCTATCACTATCCTTGTCAACATTCTCTTAGAGTTACAATGCAGAGCTCAGTGTGGGTTGACATCGTGAAGAGATGATGGAATGCTTGATATGATCGCCAATACATTCTCATCAATATCCTTCACACGCAATAACCATCTCTGTGAGAGCAGGAAGGCTAATCTCGTGGTTGCCATCTCTACGGTGTGATCAGAACACCCATCGTAACACTCTTGTGGCATCTAAGCTATAGTGATGGAATTCTTTAGCAACCAACCATCTCTTTTCCATCAAGAATTCATCTCCTAAATATTCACACAAAAAAGTTGTCATAAATCACAGTAAAATAATCAATTGCCACATCGCGGTAAATAGATTGTCAATTGCAATAAAACTATGGCTACTGAGTTTTTGGCAAAGGTTTATGGTGAAGTTAATGTCTCATTCTGTCACCATAAGCACAATTTCTATCAGTATCCTTGCCACAATGTATATAATTGTAATGCAACACTTGATGATTGTGTTGGTCCTTCAGTGGTGGGGGTCGACTGAGGGAGGTGACGTTGTCCGTTTATGTTCTTGGGAGAGGGGAGATTAGTTGTCAAGGGTGGGTTGTGGCATGGATTGGAGGGGAGAAGGTAGCGATGAATAAAATAATAATAATATTATCAACAATGGATCTAACTGATGGTAACTTTATAAGGGTTGGGACCCCTATAACATGATTTAAGCTAACGAATAATTTAATATCTATTTTTATATCTTTGTAGTTAAATATATAACATGGAATATTGTTCATTACTTAATTATTTAAATTTATTCATTGTTATATTTCTCGCAGTGAATCATAGAACAACATTTATTCATTGATATTTTCATCTAATCATTGTTATAACAACATTTATTCATTGATATTTTAATGAATAAGTCAACGGGAACATCGTCATTTTATGGACCGCTAACATCGAACATGTTAATCATTACTAATTACAAGAATAAAATATAATTTAACAATGAATAGTACATTGGTATATTTTAAACATCATAATATATGAGAACGAATATTCATATAATTTCGTTGGCTTAGCTCAATTTTATAGCAGTGAATGCATATATATATATATATAGGAAATTTATCCAGAGGGCACTGTGCCGATTTGGGTCGTGGTGAGCCTCTAATTCCAACCGTCAGATTTGTATCTCTCAATCCCTTAAAAATAGGAACCATAACCAAAATGGAAAGAGAAGCTAATTGGAAATATTAAGCAATTCTTAAATTAGTATACATTTATGGAAACGTGTGTTGATAGATCAACGAGAGGCAGTTGATCTCGCATTTTTCGATCTAGCGATTTGCGAAGTGAGGCGATGAATCATGTAAAGAGAGGCGATCGTTTTTTATCTAATGCAAGGTATTGTATTTCGATTAGATTTTTATTTTTCGCATTTTGATTTGAATCTTATAATATGTAGAAAGAATTTTTTTTGGATATTTTGATTTGAATCTGACTGATTATAGACCATATTTTGATTTTTCTTATGTTTCTGGATCATGAGTTGATACACGATTTGTAGTCCATTGAATCTGATTTGAATCTGATTGAATTTGATACACGATTTGTAGTCCATTGAATCTGATTTGAATTTGATACACGATTTGAATCGTATTTTTATGACTGATTTGAATCTGATTGAATTTGATACACGATTTGTAGTCTATTGAATCTTTTCGAAGGTATTTTGATTTCATACAATAAAAAGTTACTGATGTATTTAAGTAATTTACTTACAAGATATATTTATGTTACTAATGCTAACACACTTATTACTTTTAATGTGTTACTTTGAAAATATACCGAGTTACTGATGTATTTAAGTAATTTACTTATAAGATATTTTATGTTACTAATGATAACACAATTGTTACTTTTAATATTTTACTTTGAATATATACTGAGTTACTGATATATCTACTTATTTTACTTATAAGATATTTTATGTCACTACTACTATCAAAATTGTTACTTTTAATGTGTTACTTTGAAGATATACTGACTATAATGCTGAGTTACTAACAATTCATTACAAGTTACTTGTCAATAATCAAACGTTACTAACATTTCATTACAAGTTACTTGTCATTGAATGATTCTTACTGAAGCGAGTATATTGCTGAGTTACTAACAATCATTACAAGTTACTTGTCATATAATAAATGTTACTAACAATTCATTACAAGTTACTTGTCATTCAATGATTCTTACTGAAGTGAGTATATTGCTGAATTACTTTTCTTTATACAATTCTTACTATTCACGGATATAAATTAACTTATTGTTTCTTGCAGAACAATGCACAATTTGGTGTCTTGAAGAAGCTGTTGTTATGCCGAGGAGCGAGAGCAAAACAACATCATCTAAATGAACTAGAAGACAGTTGACATTTGGATGTTCACCATATAACTATAATTAAGTAATTTATGTGTGACTTTCAGTAACACTTGACGTATTACAAGTAATTAAATAGGCTACATAAGTAAAGAATGTGTGATTCGATAGTAATTCAAAACAAAGAATAAAACAAGTAAGATACATAGAAGCATCAGTAACATATAATAAATTGTAGGTAAAAGAAGGTAATGGAATAAGTAAGTTGGAATAAGTATAAAAAATCACGTAACCAGTAACTTATGTATTGCTATCAGTAATAGTCGATACATTATAAGTAATTAAAAATGTTATATAAGTAAATAAGAGGCGCTTCAGTAAGACTCAAAGTATTGAGTAACTATAACATTAGTAACAATCAAAATGACTTCAGTAAAATGTACATTTGTAATCAGTACTTATTGTATGGACATTAGTAATTCACATACTTAATTACTGATCCCACAACAATAGTTACTTGAGAACTGAATATGTATTACTTGAATAACATGAATGAATTATGATCTCTGTACAATGTAATAAGAGGTGCTTCGGTAAGACTTAAAGTATTAAGTAACTATAACATTAGTAACAATCAAAATGACTTCAGTAAAATGGACATTTGTAATCAGTACTTATTGTATGGACATTAGTGATTCACATACTTAATTACTGATCCCACAACAATAGTTACTTGAGAACTGAATATGTATTACTTGAGTAACATGAATGAATTACTGATCTCTGTACAATGTAATATTACAGATGTAAAATAACTATAGATTCAGTAACAATCATAATGCGTTCAGTAATATGTATATTTGTAATAGGTAATTATTGTATGGACATTAGTAATTGACGTAATCAATAATTATAATCAGTAATTTATCTTTCTTAATCCAAACGTGGAATGATCATTCCATAAATAGAATATATGACGCCAATAATTTAAATGCGTATTTTTTATCTTACTAAAACCGACCACCTATTTTTAAGGAAATGATTTAATTCGAATTCTTATTATGTTAATAATGCATGCACATTGTTATTGCCAAAACCGTCCCCTTCCAAATAGAACCGACATATACACGTGGCGAGCCCACGTTTGGTGCTCACCACGACTCAAATCGGCACAGTGCCCTCTGGATAAGCCCTCTATATATATATATATTATATATATATATATGAGTGATCCTGTGAAAGCAAAAAACTGTGAGAGCAAGAGTTGAGTGATTCTGGACCACTAGATTCTATCTTCTCTCTCCTGGTTGAATCTAGTGGTCCAGAATCACTCTTCTCATGAGGTGCACCTTTCCATGCACTAAGGAAAGCCACACATATGGGCCGTAGGATGGAGATTTGATGGCCATGATTAAAACCACCAATAACTAACTAAGGGTGGTATTACTACTAACTACGTTCCTAAAAAGAAGGAAAGAAAATGGCATTTGAAATCTAAAATAACATACTTTACAAATATAACTATCATTCCTAAATAGAATTTTCAAAAAAAAAAGATAATGTTTCTTTGAACATTAAATAATAATAATGAGTTCTGGAGACGTGGCTGGAATATACCAAAAAAAGACTATTTACAAAAGATCATTTTTGAAGGAAGATAATTTTCCGATACTGTGAAGATAACATCCCGTTTCAATTACAATAAATTGAATTAAATTTACAAAAGAATGTCTAAATGATACAAATATATGTCAAAGATTTACAAAACTTATGCTTTAACAAGTGCAAAACATGAGAAACATTATACAAATTTCTAAAGCCAATTACAAATCAAGTCTATTGATTACTAATTATGGTTCAATTGATACAACCTTAAATAATGTTGTTTACAGAAAAATTGCTAAAAAGGGATAAGGGTGGTAATATTTTTGATATGTTCATGAAACACGTCTTTAATAAGTGCGCTAAATTTTACATTTAACTCTTAATTATACAAACATGTTATTAGAAATACATAATTTGATATTGAAAATGAAATATTAAAAAAGAAAGCATAATTTTATAAATATAAGAAAGCCATTTGGATTTAAAGGAGATATTTTACAAATGACAAGCTTATTCGAAACAGATAATGGGCTGGAAAATAAAAGGGAGATGGGCTACATTGTTCTAATGCCAAAATTGGAATATTAAAGAAAATGTTATTTTTAAAAGGTTCTCAAATTAAAAATTTCCTTGTTCGAATTAGGTAAAAAGTCAAGAAACAATATAATCACTCGGTGAGATGGTCACTATAAGTTGAAATATAAAATAGAAATTTACAAAAAAGTTGGTACATTTTACAAAAGTGTATTCTTTAAATACAATATTGATCAGTGGATTGATATATTACTTATAAAAGGTATTAAAAAGCATATTAAAAAGCAAGCAGAATTTTACAAATATCAGCAATCTAAATGGATTTAAAGGAGATATTCCACAAAAAAGCATGCTTATTCTGAACAGATGATGGACTGAAAAATAAACAGAGATGAGCTTCTTTACAAGATTTATTGTTCTTTATAATACTTTTATGTTATTCAATGACAAAGGAATGATATATTGATGAGAAATATACAAAACTTAGATACCCTTTACAAATACTTGACTTAGAATTACATATCTTGACTTTAAAATGATAAAATTGATAATTGCTAATCAAAATTTATTTGGAGTATTTTACAAACATTATTGTTTAACATGAATTTACTGGGGATGAATTACAAATATTAGATTTATTCTGAATGGAAAAATTTATTGAGATATATATATAAACACACGTTGAAATACTTGTTTTAATACTTGAAAAAAATAAGACCAACAATGATAAAAAAACAAGATAAACAATTTGAAATTATGAAAAAAATTATAAGGAGAGGCAAACAACATAACACCGATAAAAATATTGAAAATACTAATGAAATGAGATTAATGAGAAATCACAATCTAAATTTAAATGATGAACACCAAGGGTTATATAGGCAACATATTAATCCAAAGATTTATTCTTCTTTACATTTACAATGAACACACATCAAGTATCATATTTTTTACTGCTCATCTTTATTAATTACAGAAGATATCACAATATTAACATCTTATCAAGAGAACAGACAAGCAAAACATATATCAAACAAATTCCATCCCATGAACATAAGATCTGCCCATCACTCCTCATTCCCTCTCCATCGACAAAATTCTTTCACTATACAAATGCCCAAGGCCTACTCAGATTTATGAACCCTACCATCTCATAAAGATTTGTTCCATGCTAATGTCATACATGAATTCACAGAACAAAACAAGCAAAAGATGCAAATATTATTGGAGTGGTTTGCTGAGAAATAATTCAAGATAGCCACATAAATTGCAACATCTAGTGACAAGTTTGGATATATATATATATATATATATATATATTTAAAATTTTCGATCAAGCATCAATAAGAAATAATTTTAATAAAGAATCTATACCAGAAAAATAAGGATGACCTCTTAGCAGATAAGTTTTTTGTTCAATTAAAAATGAAGATATGAATCGTTAATTGCTATTTACAAGATATCAAATAACTTAGACATTACCTAAATTAATAACCTAATCCTAAAACCATTGAATTTAATCTATTCCATGGAAAAATACCCAGGTAAAATGTTTTTTACTTCATGATCCTAAAATATATTCCAGTTACATTATAATTTCTATAATCTTTGTAATTTATAATTACGAAGTTTGCAAGGGTTGGGGTGTAATTAGACATGATTTTCCATGGTTAGGATGTAAAAGTCCAAAGAAAAAAGTTGCATCAGGGTTACGACGCGACTGTCAAACGACAACGAAGGAGAGACGTACCACGACGATCAACTCGGACAGATGGAAGAGGGACGTGGATCATGAAAAGGGAGATTATAGGGAGGCGATATCGACAGGAGAGAGAACTCTTCTTCTCCCCCAGCGAGAAGGCAAGTCCAAATCCCCATCTATGCTTGCTGCTTAAGTAAAGATCTGGAGTTGGATCCAGATGTGGCCAACTGCGAGATGCTGATGCGGAGATGGGAGATGGTCAGCACAACTACCTCCTCCAGCACCCGCCGCTGACCCGGCGGACGCCCCGGGGCGGCGCGGCGAAGCTCCGTGGCACATTATCCGCAAGGACCGCCACAACAAGGTCTGCACCTCCAGGGGCCCGCGCGACCACCGCATCCGCCTCTCTGCCCACACCGCCATCCAGTTCTATGACGTCCAGGACCGCCATCCACTGTTGGCATCCCCTCCCTTTAACGCATCCCCTCCCTTCCACGTTCCTTAGCATCCGCATGATGGGATCCACAACAAGAACATCCTGTCGGTGATCGTGTGAGGTGGAGAAAGAGAAGTCTGAACGGAGGAGCACGATTAAGAGACAAGGATGTTCTACGAGGACGAGAGACTTGGGTGGCGATGATGAGGGTTTCCGGAGAGGATGGAGAGGAGAGGTGGCGGGGATCCTCGAGCCTTTGAGGGCAACGTGGGTGAGGTTATGGTAGAAAGGAGTTTTGGGGGCAAGGTGAAAATTACAAAATTAGAAAGTATCGTAAGCAGCATAATTACCAATCCAGTAATCTGATTTAAATTGAATCATTCTTAAAATAGAAAATCGGGAGTGGTTGTGAGGGTGGATATGCTCGTTTAACTACAACCGTAGATCATAGATAAACGGTGGAGATGGATGGCTTTCTAGACATGCAGGAAAGGTTCACCTCATCCGAAGTTTTCCCTATATATATATATATATATATATATATATATGAAAGGGAAGCTACACCATGATGTAGCTAACCTTAGCTACATCAGGAGCAATTTCGTCTCTTTTTTTTTTCAAAAATAACATGATAGATTTTCATAATTATATCCCTCTAATATGTCATTCAAATTTCGTCAGAAATAGAGACTCCTACGGCCTCCATCTAGACAATCATTTTTTAACGATCACAGATTTGCTGTATTTTACCTGTTTTGGATGGAGGTCGTAGGAGTCTCTGTTTCTGACGAAATTTGACATATTAGAGGGATATAGTTATGTAAATCTATTATAGTATTTTCCAAAATAATAAAAAAAGAGATGAAAATACCCATGATGTAACTAAGGTTAGCTACATCATAGTGTAGCTTCCCTTTCCTCATATATATATATATAGGTAAAATGGGGCTTGGGGGAGCTAACTTGGCTCCCCCCGCCCCGTTTTTACCCGTTTTTTTATTTTTTTGAAAAATTTCTTCCGTGGATTTTCATCAATATATCCCTATATTATGTTGTCAAAATTTCACGCGAAACAGAGACTTCTACAGCCTCCATCTAGATAGGGTCGATTTTAGCAATTCTGTTACCGTTATAAAATGACTCTCTAGATGGAGGCCGCAGGAGTCTCTGTTTCGCACGAAATTTTAATGACATAATATATGGATATAGTGATGAAATTCCACAGAAGAAATTTTCAAAAAAATAAATAAAAAACCAGGCGAAATGGGGCGGAGGGAGCCAAGTTAGCTCCCCGGGGGGGCATCCCCATTTAACCATATATATATATATATGATGATAGGGAGTATGCACTCAGGTGCATGTAATTTAACATGCACCCGGGCTTATAACTTCCACTTTTTTAACTTTTTTGAAAATTATCATCATGTATATTCATCTTTATATCCCTCCAATGTTCCGTTCGAATTTCGTCAGAAACAGAGACTCCTATGCCCTCCATCTACAACATGTAACTTTAACGGTCTTAGAATTGTTGTAATCGACATGTTGTAGATGGAGGGCATAAGAGTCTCTGTTTCTGATGAAATTCGAATGGAATATTGGAGGGATATATAGATGAATATACTTGATGATAGTTTTCAAAAAAGTTAAAAAAAGTGGAAGGTATAAGCCCGGATGCATGTAAAATTACATGCACCTGGGTGCATATTCCCTATCCTCTCTCTCTCTCTCTTTATACACACACATATATATGTATGTATGTATGTATATATATATATATATATATATATATATATATATATATAGGGGGCCTTTCATATGAGACTTGGTCCTTCCATTCAAATAGAAGGCCAAGCATTCTAACCATCGGATCTAAAATCAACGTATATGATTAAAACCACCCTATTCTACAAAAACCAGATTAGCAATAACTGTCGTTTCCTAAATTTAAGGGACTCCTAATAAAGAAATTACACATTTTATAACTGACAAAAATGGCTGAATAACGTGTGTTTTGAATACAAAACAATGTAAGTATCCTACAAAGAAACAATATAAAATACTAATAAAATCATGATTCTGAGAAATGAAATATATAATATACAAAACATAATATTACGGTTATCATCATACGCTATTTTTAAGGAAAGGCTTTTGGTGTTTGTTTATATAATTATGGGAGTTTTAATAACGAAATTTCAGCTTAAGTGGTTTACCGAAAATTAAAAATTAAAATTCGATACGAGAGGTTATGAAAAAATGCTTCAAATACAACGTATCTAGAATACAATTATTCATGCGTATTATACAAAACAATCATTATATATACAAAAAACGAATGTATGTGGAATACAACAATATTGTGAAATACAAAAAAATTGGCCCCGTACTATGGAAGACGAGTTTTTTAAACTAATGCTAACAAACAATCACTATATTTAATGGATGATGTAGATGGATTAAACACACTGGAAATTCACGATTTAATATTAAATTCTAGAGATATGAACTCGAAAACGGGAACTGGGAAAATGACGTGCAATGTTGGAATTACGGACTTTAATGGAGCATGAATTGCGGAAACAGTTGCCATGGAAAAAATTATTCCATTTTTGGATGGCATGTCCCTCGTAAGATTAGCGGTTTTGCTTATGGAAGGTGGTTTTGTTAAAAGCCGTTGATAGAAATATGGATCAGATCCAACGAATGGGATGGTTGGCCTTCCATATGAATGGAAGGACCAAGTCTCATATGAAAGATATCCATATATATATATATATATATATATATATATATATATATATATATATATATATATGGGAAAAGGAGCCTACCTCGGCGGGTGCGGGTAACTCCCTACACCCGGCCTAATTTTTCATTATTTTTTGATTTTTTAAAAATGAAACCTGGGGGATTTAGATCATCATGTATCACCATGTTGTCATTCCAAATTCAACTTAATTCGAGACTTCTATCATCTCCATCAAGACTACCAATTTTAACGGTCTCAGAATTGCTGAAATCGACACTGTCTAGATGAACGTGTTAGGATTGTTTGTTTTGTATGAAACTTGAAACACATATTCCCCTTAATATATTAAGTAAATTCCCCCAACTTTTAATTCAAAAAAATAAAAAAATAATCGAAAAATGAGGTGGGTGGTGGGAGTTTCCTACACTCCAAGATGCACTGCCCCCTATATATATAGAGGGAGAGAGAGTTACGAGAACAGTAAACACAAAAAAAACTCCTCCATAAATTTACGAGAAATTATGAGTGTAAATATCATAATAAACACAGACTTTTCCTTCACGAAGCTTGAACACGTAAACACAAAAAAAACTTACGAGAAATTATGAGTGTAAATATCATAATAAAACATAGTTTTCCTTCATGACAGATTGTCACCACAAACGGTGTCCGGGTTTGCTGGTGCATCTGACATAGTAGACAGACAACTCCTCCATGTGAATCAATCAACTGCTTCTCCCGAGGACGTTTAACTTGGTTATCCGAATTCAGAAATTGTCCGCTACTTAATCCACCACCTAATAATTCTAAACCTCCAACTTCATTTTTTCCCCATTATCTTCAAGGACGTCTCTTTAAATGACACGACAACAACTACACTAAAAGGGTAGTATCGTAAATTTCTCTACCAAGCCCAACATATACAGATCACGCGCCCTCCTTTGTTCACGTCTCTCACTCTCCCCACGCGCCTTTCTTTGTTCACCTCTCTCTCTCTCTCTCTCTCTCTCTCTCCCTTTTCCTTTCTTCTGCCCTAAACCCTAATCTTAGGAACGCTATCAGATCCCCCGTCTTCTCTGGCACTTGTACTGCAGCAGCTGGGGAAGTAGATCATGGAAGCTACAGGTGCAAACATGGGAGGGCAGTTTGGGGACACCACCTTCACCAAGCTATTCGTGGGAGGCTTGGCATGGGAGACCCAAAGGGACACCCTCAACACATACTTCGAGCAGTTCGGGGAGATCCTTGAGGCTGTTGTCATCACAGACAAGAGCAGTGGTAGATCCAAAGGTTATGGATTTGTGAGTATCAATCCTATATTATTTCAGATACTATATTCTGGTATATGCTTCAGATCGCACAGTTATATAGCATACATGCTCACAATTTCTGGTCTTCTTATGGATTTGGAGGTGACTTTCCGTGATCCGGAGGCTGCGCTGCGAGCATGCGAAGACCCGACCCCGGTGATCGACGGGAGACGGGCGAATTGCAATCTCGCTTATCTTGGTATCTCCAAGTCCAAATCCACGAGCCCCAAGCATGGTAGACATCTTGAATTCCTGTGCGATACGATAGTTCTTACTCTATGCTCATTTGTTATTTGGACCATACTAGATCCAGTTTACCTTTATTTTTCCCTTCCCGTCATATATATGTCAGCTTTAGTTGGTCAAATCGGTAATGAATTGTCAGTTCTTTATGTAACACCCATGTTGTGTAGGGATGCATTCAGCTTTATGGTACAAGTTGGTGATTTATTATACATGTATGATTTGCTTTATTTACACAGCAATGGGGCGTCGTAGGAAAACTGTTTCAGTGAAGTAGTTATCTCGCCTTTGATGTCAGAATTAGAGATGTTTGAGATATATCGCAACTGGTGATGCATCTCTTTCTTTATTTTGATGCATCAGGCAAGAGCAACCTTAGGGGGACAAAGGCTTCCCAAAGTGCTGGCATCCACGGTGGGATTGGAATGGGGAGCTTTCCCTCTCCTGCCACTTTCCCTCAATATGCTGTCCAGCAGGGCGTTCCCTACAATGTCTATGGGTGAGCTGTAGCAAACATATCTCATGAACGCATAGAATAATAACGCATCTGCACATGATATATACTTAAAAGAATATAACATGAAATGTAGATTTCTAGGTTAGTTGGACTGTTCATAAAGATAGCATCCATGTGGATATACTGATTCTGAATATCGTGAAGCATGCCCCAAATTTACATGTAACTGCTTAGTTTTATCTGTAAACATGCATTATGACGTGCACTGCAGGAAAGGCTGTAAACATGCATAATGACGTGCACTGCAGGAAAGGCTGTAAACATGCATAATGACGTGTCTAGTATATTTTAATTCTCCGTCACAGAGCTAGATAGATCTATTTTTAATATATTCATTTGTATTCAACTCTTTTAGGCCTTTATTATTATATCCATCTGTAAAAACTGTTGCCAACTCATATGAATAGCATGCTCCTCTCTGTCAACTTTAAAGGGGCAAATTTTTTTAATGTGGAAAAAAGATTTTTGCCGGTTTATATATTATATGCTTTTGTGGAAGTGTTTGAATATTAATCGAGGATTCGAAGTGAATAAAAAATGTGGCAGAACTGTTTCAACTCAGAACGCAAAAGAAACTAATCCTACTGTTGCATTTTAACGAACTTTTGGAAGTATGTGTTTGTTGCGACAATAGTACGCATACAATAGCTGCCTTCTAGAGGTATGATAAAACTGTGGCGTTTTCTACTCATAAAGACAATGTGGCTTTTATAGTTATATTCTGTACTCCACGTCTATATATTTTTTCTTATATATCTTGCGGATTATTCTGCAGATACTCTCCGTACTCACCTGACTACGCGTATCCTATGGTATGCTTCCACAAATTTGATGTTGATAATACTCGTGTTCTTATGCACATGCATCTTGTATTCTTAACCTATTTTATAACAATAGCATCTCCATCATTTCGTTGTTCTTGGTTATTTTCTTCTTAAATGCATATTCATCTTATACTCTTAAAACTAAATCCTGTTGTTGAAAGTATTAAATCCAATTGCGTTAGAATAAAAAGAATAAAAACGAATGTAAAGTACAACTTTACGATGATAATTTAAAAGTGTTTGCTTGCTAGTTAATCATATATAGTTTCAGAAAATTTCAATGATTATCTATGATTGTTTCCGCAATAGCATCTTAAATCAGCGAGATTTTACATGCATGCCCTTATAAAGTTTGTCAATAATACTTCAACCTCTAGGGACATGGGAGTCCAGTAGTTCTGCATCACGGGAAAAGGCATCGCGTCTTAGGGCGCTAAGGAGTATGTTGTGCCTTTTCGTAGAGAGATTTGATCTCGTTGAGAAGAGAGAAGGGCCTTTGGCCCAATCTGATATTGGATGTTGGATGCTCATGTCTGAAAGTTGGGTGGGGTGGGGGATGGAAGAAGTGAAAGAAAGTCTCATCAGATTAGAATACTTGTATAGGATGATCACAAATAGGAGGTCGAGTGGAGATAAGAGTTCCAAGCATATTTGACCAAAGTAATGGTATGCAAACAATCATTTGTTTCATGCTACGACCATTAGAAAAAGGGGCAACAATCTAATTAGATCCATTGTGGTGGGAGGAAGACACATTGAGGGTCTGGCCATGTCTAAGAGATGAGCCAGAGGGTTCAGACTGGGTTGCATGCTAGTTTTTGAGAAGCAAGAGGGTGGAATCCCAAGGTGGGACCCACCACAAAAATTATATTTAAATCAGATCAAAAGACATATATTATCTAGTAGACCAGAGATGATATAGGGAGAGACACATGGCAATTACATTTTCAGAATAAAATCTCTGGTTGTTAAATACCAGATCATTCCTTCCTCCTCAAATGGACCATAATGCCGCAAAAGAAAGAGCACAGTCATCCATCGAATTGCCCTCAAGCGACCTTGCCAGCCTTCAGAAATCAGACTCACCACTGATAGAGTCCCAAGGTGCCCCCAACTCCTTCTACACCTGCAACGAAAATGGACACTTGAAGAAAACATGTTCGGCGTCCTCGAGATGCAACAATCTTCTCCTTCTCGCTTTGTCACAAATACTACCCCTCCTGAGACACCAGAGGAACACCTTCACCCTGCTAGGGATCTTGCTAGCCTATATAATCTTCATGTCCTGAAGCATATCCGGATCGATGAATTCCGGGCTCCCCCTGAACATGTCGTAGGCCTTCTTCACCGAGAATCTGCCCCCTCCCAAAGAAAATGATCTCTCCCCTGCGTAATACAGGAAGGGGATGGCAACTCCTCTTGCAGTCTCGATAGGTCCTCCAACCTCCGCTCTGGGATAACAAAAATGAAACGAGGGTTCCACGAGCCAGAGGTACAAGCATCCGCCACAGAACAACCTTTGTCTACCGCCAAAGCAAAGAGCCTGGGGAACCTAGTGCTAAGGAACCCCTCGCCAGTCCAGTCATCCTGCCAAAATCTGAAATCCTCCCCGGACCCCACCTTCAGCCTCAATCTCTCCCGCAATGATGAAAGGATGTCGCGAATACCGATCCAAAGGGAAGATTCAAACCTTATTCTCCTAGCCTCAAGCGAGTCCCCAACGCCATAAATACTGCGAAGTAACTTGATGGCCAAATTCTCATTGTTGCCCCATATCTGCACTACCCACTTGGCCAGAAGGGCTTATTCATACTGCAAATATCTCTAACACCCAGTCCTCCCTTGCTTTTCTTCTGCGTGATCTCCTCCCATCGAACAAGGTGAATACCAGACCTTTGTTGTCTTCCATCTGACCAGAAGAATCTTCGCATCATTATCTCTATCTTTTTTCTTACACCTGCCAGCATTAGATGAGTTGATATGAAAAATACGGGTATCACCGACAAGACATGCTTCAAAAGCGTCAATTTCCCGTCCTTTGAAAGCGTCACTACCTTCCAACTGGTCAATCTTTGTTCAATCTTTTGGAGAACCACATCCCAATCCGATTTTCTGAATCTGCCCGCCACCAATGGGAGTCCCAGGTACGTAATGGGTAAGTTCCCCAAGGGGCTCGCCAAGCACGCCGCTCTATTGTTGCCCTCCGCCTAATCCTAGGTACGTAATGGGTTGCATGCTAGTTGGGTGACGACATTCTCCACCTATGTGAGGCCCAAGCTACTGGGCTAGTTCATGCTAAATGTTGATGGTTCTCCATGTCTGAATGACTTTCTAGTCTTCTTTTCCGCGACTTCTGGGATATGGCAGAACATGATGTAATGGTTGTGGTGGAGGAGTTGAGGTTGGATAATCTGAGCTTCAAGCAACTGAAATGCTTGCTTATCTTTCTACTTTAAAGAAAGATGTGGATCGATGCATGGAGGACTTTCAACCTATTGTGTTGTCAAATGCTATTTACCTTATTGTGGCTAAAGGATTAATGAACATGCTTCATTAGGTTTTGATTTCCATTGTGGAAAACTTGAAAAAAATTATCCATGATTGACAAGTGATGGATGAGATAGTCATTGTCTCATAGATTATTGTAGATTGAAAGTGAAGAAAAATCAAGGGGATGCTCTAAAAAGTTGACTTATTTAAGGCCTATGAATGTGTCAGCTAGAGTTTTCATATGTGCTTCTCTTTCTTGAGGCGGATTCCCAAAAGCATGGATAGTTTGGATGAACACGTTTATGACTACAACTTCTTTGTTCAGTGTTAGTGTACGAGTGCCAAGAAGCAATGTCCTCGGTCTTCTTTACCTTTGTTTTTTTGGTAAGGGACATACATATTATCACAAATATTTTCTTAGGCAGTTGATGGAGACTTCTATTCATGATACTGAATGAACAACTTCTCGATTCTTATCCTATGGTACACCAATGACATGATTTGTTCATGGAGGGGAGAGCTTGGTGGTGGAGGGGATTCTATAATATTTGAACTTTATGCGGATATCTCTTGTGTTATACTTAACTCGTATGTCCCATTTGGCATAACGGAGGATGTGGTGGTGGCATGTGGGACCTCGCTTTGGTCACAAACGTGGCATCCTTCTAATTAACTATCTAGGCCTACATTTAGTTGGTGGATATCTTTGATAGGTGAAAGGGCATTAAGGATGAAATACTAAGGTATGGTCTTGGAGGGCCTACAGTATCTGAAAAGTCAGATCCGACAATCGTTGTATCGACTGCTCTCATGTCCCAGTAGGCACCCAATCCTAGTGCAATCTCAACAATCAACCCACAAATATATAGGCAATGAGAATGTGAGCTAAAATTTATTATAACTTTACCCAAATGTGTGTATAACGACAAGTATGTAGAGTGTCAACTACATAGAGCAGAGGAGAATAGAGACAAGGTGAACAATCCACTTAGGCAATTTTTTGGTATTTTCGTTTTCATTGTTTTTGTGAGTTCTAATTATATTTAATTTTTATGGATTTTACTTTTTATATTTTTATATTTTTTTGCTTTTAATTTTGCAATTTTTTGTTTCCTTTTTAAGATTTAATATGCATATATATCAATATGTATATTATAAATACTATATATGATATATAATAAACAAATGTATAAAAATATAGGAAATACATACACAAGAGTTCTTTTTATTTAAAGGTTTTAAATATATATATAAAGGTATTTATAATTGATAATAATGATGATGATAATTGTATAAGTATTAGGTACTATATATAGTGTATATATGGTTTTATATTTTTAAATAAAGCTATATAATACTCAAAATTAACAAAATAATATGTTTTTTGTATATTTGATATTTTTCTCTATTTTGTATTTTTATATAATTATTATTTATTTTTACGGATTTTTAATAATAGAGAAACACAAAATAATGCAAATGGAAAAATCAAGAGATTGAAATGGGCCTAATAAATATCTAACAAATTAGATAGGACTCAACATCAATTTTCCTGGAAAATAGATAATATAGAGAAAATTCAGAAATTTAAAACATTATTTTTGATTTTTCTTAAGAATTTTGTGATTTTTATAAGATTTAGTGGTTTGCAATTTTAAGGTTTTGATTTCATATTTTTGTGGTTTTTAGATATGTGTAGAATGCTATAAAATATATCTACTGTATTTTTTGGAATTTTTTGTAGATTTAAATTTTAATAAATTTTGTAAGATAAAATAGGGAAATATGCAAAGTTTTTGGATTTTTATAAATAGGAAAATAACATTATGTGCATCGAGAAAAATATATGTAATAAAATATGGTTCCAGGTAATTAAGGTGTTTTTCCTTTAATTTTTAGACTCATAATGCTATTTTAAATACGTAAAATACACAAAATGATTTAATTTAGAAATTAAAGGTCTTAAATGCAATTTCTAAGAAGTTCTAATTCCTTTCCTGATAATATATAAAAGTTCAGGGCCAAATCTATAATTAACCAAAATATATCATAATAAACAAGTATTGGCTGGGGTAGTTTTGTAATTACAAAAACTTCCAGGATCTAAAATGCAAATATCTCAAAAGTTTTTACACTTAATGAGCAATTTTCAGTACCAAGACAAAATAAGGGAACCCAAGAGGGGTTCCTTGTAAATACCCAAGAGCCTCACATGTATATGCTCGTAAGGTGACCTGACATGGACCAGAATGCAATAAAGGAAAAAGGAATGGGCCTAGATGAAAATGTTTCACATATTTTTACACGACAAATGAAAGTTTCAATATTGAACGATAAAGACAAAAATGCGCTTAGATTTAGAGTGCAAAATACTCAAGACGCGCATGGACCGACGGTTCAGATGGGATCACTTAAATGCATCCGACAATGCGCAACCCTTGATACTGCTTCATGCATGTACGATTAGGATTAGATCTCGCCCCTCAATCTGGCGGCTCAAAAGCGTTGCATCTAATGGTGGCTGCTCGATCTGGCGGAGGCGAAAGATCAGACGGCTAAGATGACCCTATAGGGAAGAACTGGAGCTCGTGGTTGGTTCGATCGTTTGATATCCTTCCTTCGATGAAGTCCTCAGCTGATGATGGTTGCAGTGGACTCATAGAGGAAGCCCACACCTGATAGAGTGCTCAAATGTGTACAGGCCCCATCGATGGGGTCTAGAGTTGGAAGAGGATACATGGCTCCTGGATATTCTTTACAAGTCTGGAGTCAACCCTAGGATGGTCCTCTATGGTGTGTTCCTGCATGAAAATGTTCAGAGGTTGAGGGCAAACTGCCTCAACCTCATTTGGCATGGAATGAGCCTACGATGGGGTGGAATGGAGGTCCTCTAGCAAGGGTGAGGGATGAAGGACCGTAGAACCGATCTGAGCGAGATTGGGATGAGTTGGGCATGCCGGGAGATGGAGAAGATGAAAGGGAAGAGGATGTAGGTGAAGCACGATTGGAACATGGGCATTTGAGCAGTGAATAGGAGGCTGTAGCTTAAGAGATCCAACAACATATTTTTAGGGTTTTTGAAATTTTTAGGCGAAATCAATTAAAAGACATGTATGATAGACATTGAAAGATGATGGTAAATGGCTAACGAAATGACCTCACCTAGACATGAACCGAGGAGGCGGAACCACACGGTGGAGCTTACCGACGGTGAGTGAATCACCTCGAATAGACCTTCTTCTCGCTTGGAAATCGGTGGAGACTCTTCCTGTCACAAAGATCTCACACATGGGAGTGATCTTTAAGGGTTACGATGTATGTAGATGGATTAAAATTGGGAAGAAGGTAAGGGGATCTTATTTATAGACAGTCTGGAGGAGGTGTCTGATGAATACCCATTCATCACTCTTTATTCTTATATTTTAGCTACAAAAACTTATGCAAATGCATGTAGATATGTGCAAATAGGATTATTTAGCAAAAGCATGCATCTTTGTAAAAATAGATAATTAGCATGTTTTTGTGAAAAAATAAAAGAATAAAGAGTAAAAAGAAAAAGAGGGAAATATTTAGAATAAATATTGAGCAACCTAACCCAAGGGAGGGCTCAGCTTGGGCCTGACCGCATAAAAGCCAAGTAGAGGGAGATAGGGGCTCACATATGTATATATTTGTAAATAAATAAAACTATATATTTTCCTCACCCAAAAATATGTTGTAAATATTTGTATATATTTTGTAAAAGCTATTAAAAACAAAATAAAAATTAAAAATCAAAAATCCAAAAATATCTTTTTACCATGTACATATACCACCTTCCTTAGCTATTTCACCTTGTAAATAAATTTATTTATTTCTAAAACTTTTTTGTAAATATTCTAGATTATATTTTGTAAATAAAATAAATAAAAAGAAACAAAACAAAAATCAAATAAAAATTACAAAATTAAAAAAACAAAAACATCTTGTACATATACCTATGTATAGACCTATAATGTACATACCTTATTCTTATTTCCAAAAATTAATTAAAAATCACCAAAAAATAGAAAAAAATAAAAGAAAAATATTTCATGTTTTAAGTTTTTCTTAATTCGGCCATTTTCTGCCTTAAAATAAATAAACAAAAAAAATCAAATACGTGGCAGCTCCTGAATGGTCCACGGGGGATTGTTGACCCCGGTCAACTCCCCCGCTGACTCTTTCCTTTCGGGGAGACCCGCGCCCGACCCGACTTCGCCGATTTCTCCACGCGTCTCCAGCATGTCGCCTCCGCAAATCCCGTGCCCGGATCCTTCGCCAATCATCCGACATCCTCGCCAGATCCTTCTCCGAAGGATCCACGCCTTCCATAGCCGTCTCCACCCAACCCTAATCAGCCCTGTCTCCATATATATCTCGACCTCCGCCGCCTCCGCGCCTTATCTTTGGCTCTTCTCCTTCTTCCCAGTGAACTCCAGAGGCACCGCGAGAGTGACAGCAAGCGATCGCCCTTGTTGCAGCGAGGCGAGGAGGTGAATCCACTGATCCGGCGTGTGTCGCCGTCGTTGCTCCGCCACTAGCGTGAGCACCGAGCCTCGGGCCGAGACGACCCTTGAGGCTAAGACCAGGAGCACCCCCTGCTCTTCCCCAGTCTCTCCGACCACCCAGGTAGATCTCTTAGGCCGTAGATTAGCGTATCTTTCGATTTTTAGCTTACTGGTAGCGTAGCTCCGCCGCCATCGCCAGCCACCTCCGATCTCCCATCTGCCATTCCGACCCGACCATCATCTTCACCAGACCTCTCCGCATCTTCTTCACCCATTCACCCAACCCAGATCGCACAGGATCTGGGAATCGAGCTCCTCCGCCGACCACCTTCGCCGGAGCTCTCCATTCCGACGCACCATGCACCTTCACGCCGCCTAACCGGGTCGAGGCAATTTGCCCTCGACCCGTGAGTCTTCTGGTTCGCTTTTCAGGTCAAGACAAGGGTCATCTGAGACCCTCCGCCATCCAACCAGGAGACCCAGCTCCGCCGCCTTCGCTCGAGCTCCTCGGAGCTCGGGGTGCTCGTTGGAGACCACCAGCAGACGCGGGAGCCTTCCGCGATTCTTCTCCAACCTCTAGAAGGCTCTCCAGAGGACCCTAGCGCACGCTCGAGCCCGGCGAATCTCGCCGGCGACCAGTTCTTCCAGGATCCTCCAGAACCGTCAGATCATCCTCCTCGCTCCAGATCTGATCTGAACCATTCATCTACGGAGCACTGCCACCATCCGATCATCCCGAGGGTCGATCTTGACCGCTCGCGCAGAGAGAGAGGCACCAGCTAGCCTCAACCGTCAGATTCGCCACGCGTCCTCCTCTCAGCCGTCGATTCACCAAGAGTATCTCCACCACGCTTCGTCACCGTCAGATCTGCCACGTGGAATATTCTCCACCGTTCGATCAGGCCAGCCCTTCCAGAGTTAAAGTCGCCCCCGTTCTCCACCGTCCGATCAGCCACGTGGCGCACATCAAGCCGTCGATGATAATAAAAGGGGTAAATTCATCTTAGGCCCCTCTGTTTGTTTTATTTCATTTTAGTCCTGTAATTTTTAAATTAAGTTGTTCATTTTCTGGGATATTTGCACTAAGGACCTCGTACTTACTTTATTTGCACTTATACCCCTGTCTACGTGGACCACGTGCTTCGTCACGTGAACTTTATTGGGTTATTTGCGACTTAAGCCCTGTAGTTTTGGATGTTACAGATTGAATGAAATCTTTTACTTATTTGCATTTATGCCCCTGTGCGTGATTTAATTCCCCATGTGCGTTTTATTTTGGGTATTTTGCAGATAAGCCCCTGGACTTTTGGTACTTCTTACCAATAAGCCCTCGAATCTTATTTTTCTTACATTTAGGTCCCTGAGTGCCCCAGGCACGCGCCTCGCGCGTGATTTCTTGGGTATTTTGCACCAGGACCCCAGAACTTTTGGGTATTTGCACGTAGGTCCCTTTGCACTGTGCCCCTCCTTTATTTTTGAATAAAATATCAAATCACCTCCAAATTCGATGAAAATTTGACACATGGCTCCTGCCATGGTGTAGAATTTTTATGAATTTTTGAGGACATTTTTGATTTCATTTGCTATTTTTAAAAATTCAAAAATCCCTATTTTTGATACTGTTTAACTTGAAAAATCACAAAAAAATATAAAATCACTCCCAAAAATTCTAAAAATTTTAGTTACTGTTGTTTGTGTGTTGTTTGATTTTCTAGCCAATTTTGGCTATTTTTCATTGCGTAAAAATTCTAAAAACTTAAAAACCCTTAAAAACCCATAAAAATTATAATAAATAATCTAAAAATCCAAAAGCAATAATTCTGGTGCCCAAATTTTCCTTATTTTATTTAGAATATAGGAAAATTACCTCCAGAGCCTTTTGTGATCCTTAGATATTTTATTTTAGGGTTTTGGTTCTGGCTGGACAGTACCATGTCTTTCTCTCACTTTTTGATTTTTAGAAAATAAAATATACCAAAGAAAATTACCAAAAATTCACCAAAAACACTTAAAAACTTAAAAAACATAAAAACCTTTTTTCTTGAATTTTTGCTTTATTTTTGGTGTGTGAAATAAATTGTAGAAGTGTGTTGATATTTACTTTCTTTTATTTTCTTCACATATTAAAAATTCAAAAAAAAAATATAAAAATCATTAAAAATCACTAAAAATATCTTCTCTGTGTTTTATTTCATTTTGACTACTTCGTAGGCCTTTGGCCAATCCGTGCTCCTTGTGTTCGACCCTGGGTGCTATACCAGGTTAATCTCATAGCGAGACCGCTCTCTTTTGTGCTTGATTAGTTTTACATGTCCTGAGTGGTTGATTTTTCTTGATTGACTTAGTTTGAGTGATTGAGGTCGCAACGACCTATTTTTCTACACCTTTACCTTAGTCATTCGGGCGGTCATCAGAATGGCGCTGTTGCCGGGGAGCACGGCTTAGTAGTTACTTTTGACTTTCTTTTCATTTTTGTTTTCGCGGCTTTTCGCAGCTTTTGTTCATAGTTCCTTTTTGATTTATTTTGTTTTATTTTGATTTTCTTTTGTTTTTATTTTTGTTTTATTTTGTGTGATTATTTTGTTTTCCATTTTTGCACATATACCCTTGCTTTTATTTTCATTTATTATTTGATTGGTCTGACCACTCTTCCTGTTTTCTTGCGAGGGCCCGAGGACCGCGGAGGCGACTTTCGAGGAGCCGGTGCAGCCGCGGCATTCGGAGGTGGCTTTTCTTTCTCTACGAAGCCGCAGGAGAGAGCGAGAGGAGAGAGTTGAGTGGAGTGAGGCAGTAGGATAGAATTTTATTCATTTATTATTAATTGTAATAATACAGGACTCTGAGACTGTTTGGACTGATAGACTTAGACCGTAGCGGGTCTGTTTCGCCGAGCACCGGCGTGCTCGGGGGACCCATTAGGACCCCTCGGCTTTTTCGCGGCTTTTTACGCGGTTTTCTTTTTCTTTTCTTACTGTCATTTTCCGGATTTTTCGCGGTTTTTGCTCGAGCCCCTAGACATAGGATTTTTGTTGATTGTGACGTAGGATCTCTAAGGCCCAACACTTAATAGAATATCTGTTCCTATAGAACGTAATTGAACCTTACTAAAATTCACTGAAAAAGTTAGTTTAATTGGATTCGAGACCACGTGCCGTTAGGAGTCACATACAGCGCTGGCAGGACCCGTTGTGGTGGGCACCGAGTGACTCCCAAGATCGGACTCCGGACTCGATTCGGTTGACTAACTATTGTTTTTCACGATCAATAGAAATTGCCTGTTTAGGACTCGGTTTTTACCGTTGCATCATATAGCTTAGTTTACTTTTTTGTCTTTATTTTATGCGCGGATCACTCTGCATGTAGAGAGCTGGAGGCAGGTACGCATTTCTTTCTCTGCATGCATCATTGATTTCGCGTGCATCGGCTTTTTCGACTTCTTCCCCCGTTTTTGACTTAATAATCAGGAGAATCGGAAAATTCGTTAGGCCGCTTGTATTTATTTTGAGAAAAAAAAATAAAAAGAAAAAAATAAAAAAATTGGGACTGGATAACACTATTGACCCTAAAAGACACTCACATTAAAAAATTTTGTCTTGGGGAGAGCAACCCCCTCATTGTATGGTTTGGATGCGCGAGAGAGTGACCCGCACCCTAGGTAGAGCCCTCCGGTGCTATTTCTACTGACTACCGACTCTTCCGTGTGGGTCAGTCGGTTGGAGTAGCATCGGGTATCCTAACAGGTCACGTAAGCGCTCTGATATTCTGTATGTTCACCAAATAAAATTGACAAGATAAATTGACCGAGCTTTCACGGTCTTCAGATTATGTTGCGTTGGTGAACCGGGGGTTTGCTTTGCGATCATATTTTCTCCAGATCCCATCCGCCTAACTCGTCAGAACAAGATGATGGGTAGACGATCTCTTAGGCAGCCTTTGGCTGCACCGCTTTCAGGCACGTCTACTTCACCATCTAGGTTGGCCCGTGAAAGTCGAGACCAGCTCTCCGGGCCCGAGTACGATTCCACCCTGTTCCCCCTCGATCCCCTTTCTTTTGCTACTGAGAGACATGAGCCCGAGGAAAGACGAATTGATTTGACAGAACCTGAATTGGGCTCATCTGATTTTGCAGACGTCACTATGGCCGGAGCCGGCAGTTCAGATGATCGCCAACCCGAACATTTTGTACTAGACCAGGGAGCGATCAACTCCACCCTGATCGCGTCATTAGAGACAGTACAGAAGCAGCTACGCGATCAGGGAGCGTTCATGATTGAGATGAGAAGGGAGCTGGAGCGACTCAGAGAAGTGAGAGATCAGAGCGAGCCTGAGGACATTCCTGATGCTGATGCCGAGGCAGCAGCCGCAGCAGCAGCTGCCGCAGCGGCAGCCGCCGCAGCAGCGGGACCACCGAGACCGATGCGGGAGTTACACAACCCCGGATCTACACTGATGCACCATTGGGTGGTGGTACCTGCCATCGTGGGGGATTTCAAGTTCCCTCCAAACACCCTGCAGATGCTTCCTCATTTTCACGGACTTGCCACTGAGGAGCCCCACCTCCATCTCCAGGAGTTTTTGATGATCTGCAGCACTGTCCACGACCGTCATGTGGACTAGGATACGATTCGGATGATGGCCTTCCCTTTTTCACTGGCAGATAGAGCAGCTGCCTGGCTGAAGCATTTAGGGAAGTTTGTTTACACCTGGGAGCAGCTCCGCACCGAGTACTTGAACAAGTACTATCCACTCGGGCGGACGAATGCAGCGAGGGCCCTGATCAACAACTTCTCCATGCTCCCTAACGAGCAGTTTCACGAGGCATGGGAGAGGTTCAGAGAGCTTCTGGATAGATGCCCACACCACGACATTTCCAAGCCGAACCTAGTTCAGAGCTTCTTTAGTGGGATGACGCCAGAGCTTCAGGGTCTGGTGAATGCTTCTTGCGGCGGGTCCTACTTTGCCAAGGACCACGACCAAGTCTGGGCCATTTACGAGGAGATGGCCGAAAATTACATGGTGATGTCACAGACTCGGTTGTACACACAGAGATCTCAGCAGCCGCCAGGACCCGTGCAGTACCAGCGGATAGCACGGGTTGATGCAGGTCCATCCAGTTCGTCCACAGTTGCAGCCGCACAGGCAGAGTCGGCCGCTGCGGACATGGGGATTATCAGCGAGAAATTGGACCGCATGGAAATAATAGAGAAGAAGCAGTGCCAGGGCATAACTCATATGGAGCAGATGGCACAAACTCTGAGCGACATGAAGACCCATCTCTTGTGTCTTCAGGAGGCACAGACGGCTTCTCAGCCCCGTCTTCAGTCGCGAGGCGATTCCGGCGGCAGCCGCAGCTCGTCCCAGCGCTCCAGCTCCTTGCAGCAGCCTAGACAAGTTCACCTTGTACAGGCGGAGCCGTACCAGCAGCAGCAGCCCTCTTACCAGTCACCACCATCTCCAGACTTACAGATGGTGGTATATCAGCCGGATCAGCCTCTGGCAGTACTGCCGCCAGACCCCTTCGATGCAGAGCTGTTGATGGATGTCAACGGGATTTGGTATGACCGTCCTCAACCTGGAATCCGACGAGACCATCCCGGATTCAGGTGGGGGAATGGGGGTAACCAGTTCCAACAGCAGCCAGCCGGTCAGGGAGGGCATTACTCCCAGCAGAGAGATCACCAGCAACCCCCAGCATACCAGCCACACCAGCCATCATCCTTCGTACCTCGTCCCTACCAGCAGCAGGGACAGAATTGGAGACGTGAGCAGCAAGCTCACCAGCAGCAGCATCCTTCCTCTTACCCCTCTCAGCCGCAGCAGCACCAGGTCCAGCAGCCTCATTTCCAGAGAGGCAACCCGTCGGGCTCCCATGAGAGCCCCGCCTTGGATGATCTAGCCCGCATCTTCACAGAGCAGCATGCTACATTTAGACGGGAGATGGACGAGTTCCGCCAGGAGATGCGGGACCTGATGAGAGGGAAGGCCGCCATCCCTGCACAAATCAAGCCTAATCCGAATAGCTTGAAGAGGAAGTCTGAGCAGGTAGTTCACACTGAGCCTACCACTCCTAGTGACTCATTTGATGATATGTCGTCGGATCTATTTGATGCTGATTTTGTTACACTTAGGAGCGGTAGAAGACCAGCAGGCGGCGCCTCATCTGAGCGACAACGCGAGGATCCATCCAGAGCGCCAGATGAGGAAGAGGAGAGCGGTACTGAAGCCGCACATGATGATGACGGTGGTACTGATGCCACCCGAGATGCTGATTCCACCGGCGGTACTGAGGCCGCCGCTTCACCATATCGAGGAGGTGGTACTGACGCCACCAGCAGAGCCGAGCCAGCCCGCGGTACTGAGGCCGCAAGACGTCTAGTTGTAGAGCCAGCTAGAGGTGGTACTGAGGCCACCATTATTCATTTTGATGGAGATGTTGTCTTTCCTCATATGAATGTATCTCAGGACTCTATTTTGAATAAAGGAAAAGGTTTAGTTTCTTCTGATCCCACTGTGGTGAATGATGTATGTGAGGATCCGGTCATCGAACCGTCTAGGCCTATTCCTAGTCCTTCATCTGAGAAGGACCCTGTGATCCCCTTTCCTAGAGCCCTTGAGTTGGGGAAGGGGAAGAAAAGAGAAAAAGATCCAAAAAAGAGAGAGCAGGAGGAGTTCAGACAGAGCATGATAGACCGATTTCACATCCAGCTGACCCTCCATGAGGCTTTGCAGCACATCCCTCTTCTTCAGCGATCCTTGAGAGACAGGACCACAGTCAGGAGGAAGAAGAGGAACAACACCGCAGAGATTCATGTGTTGACAAAAGCCACGTGTTACGCGATCAAGAACCATCTGCCTACCAAGAGGCCGGATTTAGGAGCCCCATATGTCAGATGTCAGATTAGTGAGCAGAGGTTCGACCGTACTCTATTAGATAGCGGATCGTCGATCAACCTTCTTCCGGCAGCCCTTCTCAACCACTTAGAGTTGGGCACTCTTAGACAGAGCAGGACATACCTTCAGTTTGCTGATCGGTCTGTCAAGAGGCCAAAGGGGTTGTTGCGAGATGTTGTCGTCACGATTCAGGGTTTGCAATTCCCCGTGGACTTCGTAGTGCTGGACATGGAGACCCCTAACTCGTTGACAGATTCCCCCATCATCCTCGGTCGCCCGTTCTTGGCCACAGCCAAGGTGGTGACTGACCATGACAGTGGGAAGGTATTCTTTCGCGTCCAGGGAGAGAGTATACAAATAGAGACGGTTAAGGATCACAGAGCCAGAGATAGATCCCGCTCAGAGGGCAGTACAGATTCAGAACATCTGACAGATACAAAGCCAGATATTCACCAGGACTGTGATTTTGTGATCACAGATGATGAGGCAGCTTGGGCAGATCCTGCAGCACAGACCATCCTCTCATATTCAGACACAGCTGATGCACAGATGATAGCAGAGGATAGCCTGGAGAGCACAGCCCTGGTTCAGGATATTATTGAGTCAGCAGAGTCGGACCTTGATCGCGACACAATTTTCAGTGATGGTGGTACTGAGGCCACCCTACTCTACGGTGGTACTGATGCCACCGCAGTTGATACAGATCCCTCGGATTCAGAATCTGATTGGGCAGATTGTGATGATCAGATACCAGACCTGGATCCACTTGAGCCTACAGATGAGGAGGAGGTAGAGGCAGAGCAGATCAGAGACAATGCAGAGGACCCGCCTCCTCCAGATCCTGTTTGTGAGAGTTCTTTATCATTTTCCCAGGCAGATTTGGCAGAATTGTCAGCATACACACATCTTCTTCAGAAGCCAGATTTGCCAGCACCCAGCTGTCCAGAGCTAAAGCCGCTCCCTACTTCGCTAAAGTATCGATCCTTGCGGGAGAGTCTGAGATGTACCCAGTCATCATCTCTGCCGATCTGACTGGAGAACAAGAATCCCGTCTGATGGGGGTTCTTGAAAAGAACCGCAAGGCAATTGGATGGAGCGTAGCAGATCTCCACGGGATTA